>JALPQD010000133.1:2062776-2379219 GCA_023101885.1 Typhlomys cinereus
ATAAATGCCACCAAGTATTTACATCCAACAAGTTAAAACTTTATCATTCACATATGAAATGCAAAACTCATTTCCCTAATTTTCGGCTTTCTTGTGTTCCTCAGGCAGGCAGACAGGTCTGCAATACTGCTAGCCGCCTGCGTGAATGATGCTTTTTTGGATCACACAGAGAGCATGATGAATATTGAAAGTCGTTTGCTTGTGGCATAAACAAAGCTGCTTCCTATGATTTGGATAGAATGACACTAAAAAATAATGCTCGTTTATCAAGAGAAAGATGTTTTCATAAATCTCTAAACCCTTTGCCCATTTTACAACTTCTTGTTCACTCTGTGTGGCAGCAGGTGCTAGAATTCGTTGAAAGGTAAAAGCATGGCTAGGGGTGTGAAACAGGAAATGGAACCCAAGTTTGAAAATTATCAGGGGCTGTGGAAATGGTTTGATGGAGACCTGCATTCAGATCCCTGGTCCCCATGTAAAATCCTAGGCATGGTGTCGGTGTTGGAGAGCTGAACATTGGAGAACTCTGCCTGTATTCCAGACTCATCAAGGTGGAGCCTGGGAATCCTCAGAGTAGGCTGGCTAGTCAGATTAGCTCTTACATTGTCCCCTGGGTTTATTCAGAGACTCTGTCTAAAAAAATAAGGTGGGAGAACGATTGAGTATAATTACTGTCCCTCTATCCCTGACACATGTGCCAACCCATGTGCAAAACACACATATACATATGCATACACCCCAAATATACAACGAAGAAAAAAAGGAAGAAACCAATAAGGAAAACAAAAAAGAAATCATCCAGAACAAAGCACATGCAAGGTATAAGGTTCGGTCTTTGGTGCTACGCAAGTCAGAATGCCCCAGAGTGAAATCACACACACACGCGCGCGCGCGCGCGCGCGCGCACACACACACACACACACACACACACACACACAGAGTTTGTTTTTCAAACTATCAAGGAAACAATTGTGCCTTTTTTCTCCTGCAGGGGAGGTTTGAACTCCTGTCCCTGTGACCCTGTGTTATTTTCCATAAGTCTTTGTCAGCTCCTATAAATTTTCTATTTCACCAGTTCTTAAGCAGAAAGTCTGGCCGGTGCCATGGCACATTGAGCAGGGATGTGGTTCCGGGATGTGACAATGGGCACTCCTTCATGTGGCCTCAGTTGGGACCAAGGAGCCCCTCTAGCAGTCCCCAATGACTGATGCATTTGCACCTTTGATGACAGTCTTCAGTGTTAAATGCTGTGTGTGGGGAGGGGGTCTTTGTCGCTGTCCACATTCAGATAGTTCCCTGCCTGAGCTATCACTGCCATAACCATAACAATAGCACTTACAGTTGAAGAAAGCTCAAATTCCACCCATTCTTCAAGACCTCTTGCAAGGGTCTTTCTCTCCAGAAAACCTTCGAAGTCTTTTCTCTTCCCTAGGTTCTCTGCAGACACTCCTATTCAAGCCTTACTAGCTTGCTGAACAGGGCTACCATGGTTCAGACCATCGATGAGGCTTTTCTGCTGCTTTTCTGCTCCTCATGTCTGGAATCGAGTAATGAGCCAGTGTGTCCCTCAGTACATACTGTAGAGCAGTCCAGAATGTTGAGCACTGTTAGATCACAGAGGGAAGGTGGCATGAAACTGGACTGTGAGCCCCAGCACCCACATTAAAGAGCTTGTGGGGTGCACTTTCAACCCCAGCCCTGAGGAGGCAGGGCAGGAGGGTCCCGAGGCTTGCTGGCCAGGAGAGATGCTGGGTCATGAACCAAGGTGGCTGAAGCTTGAGGAATGATTTCTGCCTCTGGACTGCACATGCACCTGATATAAGTTCATGTAGGCTGCCCACAAACACACAAATCACTGGGGACTACATGAAATCGACAACAGTTACTAGTGCCAGACACCCACAGAAAGCCTTGGCTAGGTTCTGGATCGGTTGGAATGGTTCTGTCTCAAGCAACGGATTAAAGTTTAATAGAAGAGGGGCGTTCCTGCCTTGCCCATGAAGAGGTCATGAGGGATATGGTGTGGCAATGGACCCTGATGTCACCACTGACATCACAGAGTACCTTTATCCTCTTGTTACCCAGCTGCAGACTAGCTTCTGTGTTTCCTGACTCAGGTCTCTGTGTGGACAGCCAAGAGAGGAAAGAGACAGATGGCCAAGATGGAGATTTCTCAGAAGTCCCGTGTGGCTGTGACCATACATATTTTTCTTAGAGGAGGACTGAGTCAGTCACTGAACTGGGGTTGTAATGTGGGATCCACCACCTCATGGTCACCTCAAGTTGGAAATTCTTTCTCTGCTCTGCCCAGTTTCCGAAGGGCAGTGTATATATTAATAGACCTGTGCCCCAACACCATTTCACATCACTCTGTATTCACTTCTATTTTGTTCTTTGTTTCTTATTTCCTCCCTTCCCTCCCTCCGTTCTACTCCCTCTCTCCCTCCTTCCCTCCCTCCCTCCCTCCCTCCTCTCTCTCCCTTTTCTTTCCTTCCTTCCTTCCTTCCTTCCTTCCTTCCTTCCTTCCTTCCTTCCTTCCTTCCGTCCCTCCTTCCCTCCTTCCTTCCCTCCCTCCTTCCTTCCCTCCCTCCCTCCCTCTTTCCCTCCTTTCTTCCCTCCTTCCTTCCTTCCTTACCTTCCTTCCTTCGTCCTTCCTTCCTTCCTTCCTTCCTTCCTTCCTTCCTTCCTTCCTTCCTTCCTTCTTCCTTCCTTCCTTCCTTTTGACTTTCCTCTCCTTCCTCTTTATTTTCATTTCTTCCCTCCTTTTGTTTTTGAGACAGGGCCTCATATCTCAGAACGGCCTCCAGCCCACTATAGCTGAGGATGACCTTGAACTCCTGATCCTCCTTTCTCCCCGTTCTATGTGCTGAAATTAATGTACCCTGTGCCTGGTTTATGAAATGCTGGAACTGGAACTCGAGTCTTGTGTGTGCTGGGTGAACACTCTACTGACTGAGGCTCATCCCAGCTTTCACCTCTCCCTTCTAGGTCTTCATGAACCAGCAGAATCTGAACATTCTAAGAATGCTTGCCTGTACTCACATTTTATATTAAATTCCAGGTTGATTCATGTTTGTGGCTCAGTGTGAGAATCTGTGTATGTACATGCATACAATCTGATTGTTTCTGGAATCTGGCGAGCATTTCCTTTTGTGTGCTTCTTGATTCCCCCAAGCAATTTGTAAACCTCCAAAGCGGCGTGAAACAATTCAGCAATGTGATCATTACCTGTGTGCATGAAGATTATTTATTATGCCTGGAAACATTGTGAATGAGTAATTAGTATTCATGTCAGGAAGACTCTTCTGTAAGAATACAGATGTGTGTTGTATGGTGTTTTTCCTCTGGGTACAGCATAATGTCATCTTGGACTTGGCTCTCGTGTAACCTAAGGAAGATGTTGTGTAGCAGTTTGAAACATCCATCTTGGAGGAAGGCTCAGCAAGGAAACTTCTTTAGGCTCAGGAGATTCCTGAAACTAACAAGATTGGGGTGAGGTGGGAGTGGGAGCTCTCAGGTGAAGAAAAAGAGTAAACAACTGCTGGAGGAGACTGAGTAGCCCAGCAGCAAGTCATGCAGCAGAGAGGGTCCATCAATCTCACCCAGGCTGCAGTGTGCTTGCTGATGACGTAGTTGCCTTTGAGTCTTGAAAAATAGCAATCGGCAGCAAGAAGCCATTTATGGAATTAAATACTGACAGCTTATTTTTAGAATGAACACCTTTCTGTTTCAGTTGGGAGTAAAAAATGATTGCAGGGATTTGCGTTGTGAGATAAAATTAACACAGGGAGGAAAGGACCAGTGCCGAGCGTGGGCAGGGACTTTGCTTTTTTTGGGGGGGCTTTGGGTGTCAGGGACAGCAAACGGAAACTTGGCCCTGTACAAGAGAAAACCCACTTTCCTGCCAGTTCTGCTTCATCACATTCTTCACGCTATTGGTCCTGGCTTGCATAGGGCAGCAGCAGAGAATCGCAAATGGGCCTTCATATCTGACGTCAAGTCTGTGGATTTTTGAGTCTGCACATTTTGGAAAAAAAAATCAGGCCCCAGTTGCTTTTTTCGGGTTTGGAGCGGGTCCAGGAAAATGTCCTTGCCTCCAAAGCAGCTTTAAATAAAGCTCTGATCCCCTGGAGGCTGGGCTCAGTACAGCGTCAGTGCCCTTTGCCACTCATGGTAAGGATGGAGATGTTAAGTCATCGGGGTTCTAAAGGGCCAGGCTTATTTTTTTTTTTTTTTTTTTTTTTTTGCTGGTTCTTGTTCACAAGATCATTCAAATTGCATAAAACTTGCTGTTCCAAGTTTAAGAAAGGCAAGGATATTTTGAAGTGGACTGAAAGAACTGGCTAGTCTGATGATAGGACTCGGAGTGGAAGGGGCCTCAGAGGAACATGTTTAGCATTTTTATTCAAGACCCTGGGGCTGTGCTGGGTCACTGTGTGTCCCTGTTCCCTGGAGTTTCCCTGCTGTAGGGCTGACTCCAGGGAACCCTTCTCAATTCAGTTTGCGGCCTGCAGCTCACTTGCTGACTAATGACCCATCATGGTTTTGGGGAAAAATATGCTTTTTCTCCTGCTTCTCCTCACCTCATGGTTGAATGGATAAGGCAGCTTCGTAAGGCTTTATTGTCTGTCTGATGCTTTATGAAGTAGGTTTTTAGCAGTACTGTCAACCCAGAATTCTTCACTTAGGGATCACAGGGTAGAATTTAGGAAATCCACAGACTCAGATGGGGAAAGAAACCTATCTTTTTTTTTTTTTTCCACTCATACAAACTGGATAGGTAACCCATTCCCCTCCTTCCCTCCACCCCTCCCTGGATCCCCTTGCTCCCTCCCCCCTTTTCCCCTTCTTTTCCCCGCCTCCCTCCCTTTCTCCCAGTGCCCCCTTCCCCCATTCCTGGAGCATCCTTTAGTGTGCATGTCAAACTTCCCTCTGGGTCCTCCTCTCTGATGAGGTGTAAGGACTCAGTGGCATTGCCTAAAGCTCTTTTTTGTGTTCCCCTTTAGTATAGGAACACTATTGTGGCTGTTAATCCCTTGCCTGTAAGGATCCTAGTGCCTGTGATTCATGCTAGCCTTTGGGGGATCAATGTATGTCCGATAATTGCACAGGTCAGGCAAAGCCCTATTATGATTACTTACTTCGGCCCTAACTTGTATGGAGTATCTTGTGTATCGTTGCTCCTCCCATCTTTAGGCTCTTACAATCTTACTGCCCCCTCTTCCGCAAATTTCTCTGAGCTTTGGGATGGGTAGAGATTAGGCTGGCCTGGTTCCTGGAAACCTATCTTTCTTTGCACAGTTTTCTAGCTAAAATTTAGCATTTCACTCAGTTATGAGTGTAGACAACAGACCTGTCGCCAGAATGCTTGTCTAATGACTTATTAGGACCTACAAGTGCAGACAGGGTGTGATGGTACATGCTCATAATCCCGCACTTGGGGGATGAGGCGAAAAGGTTCAGGAAGTTCAAGGTTATCCTCAGCCACGTGATCATGTAATGAATTTGAGGCCACAGAGCTGTATGAAACCCCATCTTAAAAAAATGCAGTTGTAGGTGGAGGATGTAGCTCAGTGATGTATATATATGCCTGGTGTGGGGCCTGGGCGCTCATCTGCAGCTGACAGAAGAATATGTGTGCTCATTCCCAGTTTAAAGTCAAATTTCATGACCAAGTGTAGCTCATTTCATTTGTAAATCCGTTGTTTCTTATTTTCTGCGTTGAGAACCTTTCCCTAAGCAGGAGTCAGTAGGTTTCATCACCCAACTGCCAAAGGGACTTTGGCACAAAGAGAAGGTAAGAACCTGTGCCAATGAAGGCTTATCAGTGACTGAAAAATGAAATAGTTCAGGGAAGTTGATTTAGCTCTGCAAAAGGTTTAGATACTTGCCTGGTTCTAGTTCTTTTAGACTGAACACACCTTCTGTCTCACTAGCCAAAGGGCCCCATTGTTTGGCCAGTTTATGCACTTGACTTTTTTTTTTTTTTTATTTCAGCTCATACAAACTTATTAGGTACACCAGTTCCCTCCCTCCCTCCTCCTCCCCCCATACCCCCTGCTCCCCCTCCCCATCCCTCTCCCTCCCCATCCCCCAGTGGCCTCCCACCCCAATTCCCAGAGAGTCCTTCTTGTGCATGACTGATTTTCCTCTGGGCCCTCCTCTCCGATGACGTACAAGGACACAGTGGCCTTTGCCGAACCTTTCCCCTGTTCCCCTTAGGTATAGGAACACTGCTGTGGCTGCCAATTCTTTGCCTCCAAGGATCTTAGTGCCTTTAGCAGATGCTAGACTTTGTGAGGTCAACAGTGTGTTGGACAATGCGCAGGGCATGCAAAGTCCAATTATGATTGCTTCAGCCCTAACTAGTATAGAGTATCTTACATATCATTGCTCCTCCATCCTTATGCTCTTACACTCTTACCGCCTCCTCTTCCGCAAATTTCCCTGAGCTTCAAGATGGGGAGAGACTAAGCTGGCCTAGTTCTAGGTGGTTGATATAGAGTCTCTGAAGTTCTGGATTGTGGTTTGTTGGTTTTCTTTTGCAGTTTTGCTGCTCCTGCAATGCCCTTCACTCCATCCTGGTGGGCATTGTATGTTACCCCCTGGCCAGAGACAAAAAGTTGTTAGAGTCTTGTGATAAAAGCACATTCAAAGGTAGATGTAATAAAAGTGGGAAACCACAGTGAGGGAGGGGTCTATCACCCATTTGCAAAATTGTTACTTTTTATCTGCCAGACTATATGCCCTCCTCTTCTGGTGAGATCACTCCCCCTCAGTAGTAAATGATCAGGAACAAAAGTCTGTGAACTTAATCAGATGTCTCATTACTTATTTGGGTCCTTGGTGGAGGCCTATTTTCCCTGCTGTAACATGGTCCCTTCTCTCCTTCTTTCTGGTGTGGCCCTCCTTCCCCATCCCTCCTGTTCATAATCCTTGGAATTCCTGTCTCTAGGTGGCTGGGTGGGTTTGGTACTAGGAGCCACCTATTAGGGAGTACATACGGCGCTTAATTTTCTGGGTCTGGGATACTTCACTTAATACAATTGTTTCTAATGACATCCATTTCCCGGAAAATTCCAGTAATTCATCATTTTTGATGGCTGAGTAGTACTCCATTGTATAGATGTACCACAGTTTCCTTATCCACTCGTCAACTGTTGGACATTTGGGCTGATTCCATGTCTTTGCTATTGTAAACAGTGCTGCTATGAACATGGTCGTGCTTGTGCTATCAAGGCGAACCTCTGCTGTATGGGGGGTTATTCCCAAAAGTGGAATAGCAGGGTCATATGGCATTTCAATCTTTAATTTCTTTAAGAATCTCCAGACGGCTCGCCAGAGTGGCTGCATTCCCACCAGCAATGTAGGAGAGTTCCCCTCTCTCCACATCCTCTCCAGCATTTGTCGTTGTTAGTATTGTGGATTTTTGCCATCCTGACCGGGGTGAGATGATATCTCAGGGAAGTTTTGATTTGCATTTCCCTGATGGCTAAAGAAGTGGAGCATTTTTTCAGATATTTGTTAGACATTTTAATTTCATCCCTGGTAAAGTTTCTTTTAAGTTCCAGGGCCCATTTTTTAATTGGGCCATTGGTTTCCTTGGTGTTTAGTTTTCTAAGTTCTTTGTGCACTCTGGACAATAGAGCTCTATCAGATATGTGGTTAGTGAAGATTTTCTCCCATTCTGTGGGTTGCCTTTGAGCTCGTGTTACAATCTCTTTATCTGAACAGAAGCTCTTTAATTTCACAAGATCCCAACTGTTGAGAGTTGGTAGCAGTGACTGTGCCATTGGATGTCTGTTTAGGAACTGTTGGCCTAGCCCAATCAGCTCGAGGGAGTTCCCTATCCTTTCAACTATGGTTTTTATAGTCTCTGGCCTGATATCAAGGTCCTAAAGGGCCAGGCTTATAAATAAGCACAGATGTGACATGTTCTGTGCTACCCAACCCTGAGGGTTTGACCCAAACAGCTACTTGGTCTGAAAGTCTATCATGAGAAGCAACAAAAACAGAGGAAGGAGAAACAGCCTGGCCTCAGAGAGTTTCCACTCAACCAAAGCCTTCTCTGTCCACCAAGGTGTCCAGCCCTGCTCTACTTTGGTGTCCAGGATTCCTGAGTTTCAGGAGCCCATGTTCTCTAGAGACAAAGCAGGAGGTTGACATCTCATTTGGGTGTACAGATGTGTGTGCATGTGTGCACGTGTGCATTTGTGTGTGTGGATGCATACAGTTGCCATGTGTTGCAGTTCGCCTGCATAGTTGCTGATAAATGACCATCAGATGGCTTAAGGGAACAAGGGATTTATTTTCTCTCACGATTACTGGTTACAGTTCTTAGTCCAGCTTGATGGGAAAGCTCACACCAACACCAGGGCCGAGGGAATTAGCCACAGTATCACCACATAATGGCTGAGAGACGGACAATCTTACTTGCCAGACCAGCATGTCTGGCCAAGAGTACAGAAGGATGCTGACTTCCTCAACCAGCTCTCAGTATTTTTTCACCTGTTTGGGGCCTAGTCCCACCCACCATGGACTGGGCCTTCCCCATCAGCTAGAGAATCTCCTGCAGGTTTGCTCTGGGCTTAACGCAACCATTAATTCTCTACAAATGTGTCCAGAACTCAAATCATCAACTCTCATGTTGACACCATGTATCATGGTCAGCAAGACTGTGACAGAGATGGCTGCTGCCTGTCGCCCAGGTCCCTCCCACTCCCTGAATCCTGTCTTTCTTGCATGTGCTTAGTCTTGCCACACCAAGCTTTTCTCCAAGTCGTTACATGAACAATTCCAAGTACAGATATTGTCAACTCTTTATGAATGGTCCTATCAAGTGTTTTAGCTGAGTCTTCCAATCATGATCAGTGTATATGTGTCATTGAGAATCATTGACATCTGTGTGTTTGTGTATCTACTATGCATTTCTCAATATAGTTATGAACTGCTATGTATAAGATAAACTATCCACATAGCCATGTATCTATTATCTGTTTCTATCTATGGATCCAGATACTATCTGTCATCTATTTCTTCATCTATTAGTTGTTCATCCACACATTTATCATCTATGCATCTATTATCATCTATTTATAGCTGTGTCCATTCATGCATTTATAATCTATCATTATCATTTTTAATCTATCTATACCTATATTTCTACCATCAGTTTATTATTTTACTGTCATTATCTGTGCACTTAGCATCTATCAGTCATCTGTGCATCATTTGTACATTCATCCATGTGTCTCTCATCTGTCTTCATCCATATTATGTACATATGTATCTTATCTATTCCTGAATCTGTCACCTAAATATTATCTGTCTTATAGCCATCATCTATGTATTCATGACTATTTCTTATCTGCCCATCTATATATCTATCATCTATATATCTGTCATTTCTTATCCTCTGTCTTTGTCATCTATGCATCTATAATTTATCCATCCATGCATCTCTCTGTCAATCTGTCTATCCATCTACCCAGGACTCTGTCTATGAATCTATCTTTCTGTCATCACTTTAAATATTGTTTAATTTTCTGAGGGAGTTCAGCATGGTTCTTGAAGCCAACCCCCTGTAATGAGCATTGGCATTGGCCACCTCTGCCCCACAGCCCATGGGGAAGGCACGCTGAAATCCAAGCTTCTGTTTTTTCTATTTTAAGTTCTTTTCTCTGGTAACTGGAATTACCTGATGAAGGAAATTCTGCAGCTCAGTGGTGATAATCTCCTACAGGCTGTTTCAACTAATTAGAGGAAAAATATCCTAATTTACAAGGGAGAAAAACAGTTGTCTCGAGATTAATTAATTTCTGATAAGAAAGCTTCATATATTAGTATAGTTACCTTCAAGAATTAATTACCCCTTCTTTGACTATTTATCTTTCCTGGAACACTGCTTACTTCAAGATGTAATTAAAGTATTTAGCACATAACGAATTGAAAATCATGGCTCTGCTGTGACGAAGCCAGCATGGGAGGAGAGAAATATTGGGTGCTAAACATGCTGTGATTTTTCATTTTAATTCCTTTGGGCAAAGAAGGTTGGTTATTTCCTCTGAGATAACCATATTGAAGTTATTCTGAGGTTTCTAGAGACTTGAAACTTAGCTACCACATAGAAATGGTATGGGTGAATAAGGAAATAGTTAAGTTTTTTTCTCTCCTATGGCTGTAGTTGTCTGAGGGGCTGTTATTATGGATGGCTGCTACCTGTCTTGTGATGGCTTCATGGCCGTCCTAAAGAACATGTGTCTTGGAGATGCTGTAGCATGCATTGTGTCTCAGCACCTGTGAGGCACTGTGGCCACTTTGCCTGCTTTCCTATTCCACATGCATCTTCTAGACCTTTTTGTACCCCAGCAGGAGGTAGAGTTCTGTTTCTCCTTTCATCTGAGTGGATAGTATTTTTTGACCACCTCCACAAGTAGAATCTAATAGAAGTCATACAGTGTGATCCTCTAGGCTAAGTCATAAAATTCAAGATGACCTTTGTGCCTTCTTTGAATGTTTACTCCTGAAGTTGAGCCACCACATCACAGAAGATCATACCACATGAAGGTCATGTCTCGGCTGTCAACCCCATAGGGTGATAGCTAAGCTAATTGATGGCCAGTATCAATTTCCAGACAGATTAGTGAGCTGCTTCTCGTCTTCTTCCTCCTCCTCCTCCTCTTCCTCTTCCTCTTCCTCCTCCTCCTCCTTTTATTCCTGCTCCTCTTCTTCCTCTTATTCCTCCTCCTCCTCTTATTCCTCCTTTGATTTTTTTAGACTCACTGTGCTGTATTTCAGCCTGGTATTGAACTACCTATGCCTTTGTGTAGATTCCAGTCCTTTTACCTTGCCTTTGAGTGGCCTTCACTAGGGTCAGTGAGTGTGTGTGTGTGTGGATGTTTGCCAATGCACATTATGCATGTGTGTGTTTGTATGTCTGTACAGGTATTTGTCCGTATATGAGTGAGTGTGTTTGTATGTAGGTCTGTACAGGTGTTTGTCAGGGTACACACGTGTATGTATGTATGTGTGCATGTGTGTGGGTGTATAGGAGGGTGTGTGTCCACTCATCTCTCCTTCCCAGTGCTGGAACGAAAAGTGCTCACCAATGTATGTTTCTGGTCGGCATTGATTTCTTTAAACTTGGGTTCTGGGGATTGAACTCAGATCCATCTGCTTGCACAGCAAGCACTTTATTGACTGAGCATCTCCCTGGTCCTGGAAAGCTTTTCCAGGAACATTCCTTTGTGATAGGTTGTAAATGTGTCCTCAGTAAGGATCAATTAGATGTAGTTGATAAATGAAGCTGACCTTTCCACTAGACCCAAATAGATTTAGATAATGGCCAACACCCATGCTGAGAGAGAGGCGGGGAATAGACGAAAGGACAGAGGGAGCGAGGGAGAGCAGTAGAGGAGGTGAGAGAGAGACCTATTTCCTAATGCTATATTTCCTCTATTTTCTGTCTTATGCTATACTACTGTGCTATCTATGCTCACATTGTTCATAGTTTTGCTCTACATTGAGTAACCATTAAGAAATATGAGTAACCATTAAGAAATACTTTTATTTCTCTCATACCATTTTTTCAAAGTCCTGAAGGATTTAGTCCTCCTCCTTCCCTTGGTTTCATAGCCCTGCTGTTGCCAGCATGCAGAGGTGGACAAACCTCTCGTGCTTCCTCAGGGCCTAAAAATGCTGTCTTGGACTGGAGAGATGGTTCTGTGGGGAAAGCACTTGCCTTGCAAATGTGAGGACCCAAGTTCTTATCCCGGGAGCTCATATAAAGGCAGCTGTTGTAGCACATATCTGTAAGTCAGTGCTCCTACGGTGAGACAGGGAGGTGGAGATAGGAGACTCCCTGGAAGCTCTCACTCCTGCTAGCTTGGTGTATGCAGTAGTGCAAAAAGTCCATGTCTAAAGCAAGGTGGAAAGTGGTGTATGTGAGAGTGCCTTCTGATTTCCGCATGCATATTATAGCATGCAGAAACCTGTATAGTCACATAGAAATGTGCACACACAATGGATACACACAGATATACACAACATTAAAGAAATACTTTGTGCCTTCAAGCCTCATGGAGCCAAAGAATAGGATCTAAGGCTCCAGTGGGCTCTGTCCAGAGATAACTCTCTCCACCACTAGCCATAGACACCAGTGCAGCTCTGTGATTTCAAAACCAAGGATCCAAAGCCCATCTTTTGTACTTTACATTCTTCAGAAATCACTGTCACAGGACTGAGGAGATGGCTCAGTAGGCAACACTTGCCAGGCAAGCTTGGGGACAGGATTACAGATCTCCAGAACCCACATAAGCACTGGACATATGTGAGGACTGGTCATCCTGGCCAGGGAAAACTAGTTGGTTAGACTGGTCGATTGACAAGCTCTGCATTTAGTGGAGAGACTGGGCATTATTAATAAAAGTGGAGAGACTAAAGAAGTCACCTGGCATCAATCTTGGGCCCACACAAACACAATTGCACGTGTGCATGTATGCACCTAAACACATGTGCACCAGTCCACACATGAGCAAACGTGCACACAACCCCCATATATAAAAAGATAAAACAAAGAGAGGCATCACAAGCAGAATATCAACTTCCCACATGGCTGGCTCACAGATGAGTGGGTTGTGAAAGGTGCTTTGCTGTGTAGAGTGGCAGACTTCCCAGAAGGCATCACTGACAGGATCAGATCCCTCTGTGTGGTTGCAGAATCTGCCAGCAAAGCTCTTGCAGGAGCCCCGGGAGCAGTATGGGAAAGGTTTCTGCTCTGCCGCTAGCCTTCAGAATTGGATGGAAGCAATCTGCAGCCCAGATTGCCTTCCCTGTTGTCTTCGTGGTTGGCACTAATAGAAACTCGTTTTTGTAAACCATTGTCAATGGCTCTTCTTGCCGACAAGAACATATGTTACTCTGGGGATTGCTCCGTTGCTTTAACAGGAAGTGTGTTTTGCCAGCTTTCCTACAAACCCTCCATGTCTCTGTCAGACACTGCCAGGGCATTTTCTTTCAACAGCCCCGAGCATATCAGTTCTCTCCAACTGTTGGTTGTCTTTTTGAGATGACAACAGGGAATCCCCCAGAGCTGGATCACAGGAACCCCATAGCTCTCAGGACTGTCAGCCGCCTTCTGTGTAAGGCCAATCCTGGAGAAAGGATCTGAACTGCAAAATGTATGAAAAATCTATCTACATTACGAAGCAGATTTTTACAAGCCAGAAGTATTCATTAAGATTCCCCTGCAGGACTGGGAAGATGAACTAGCCATTAAAATGTCTACTATGCAAGCTTAGATCCTGAGTTCGATCCCCAGAGCCTGCACAAGGAAGCTGGGTATGGGGTGTGCTTCTGACCTCATCACTGGGGAAGGGGGACACAGGTGGATCCCTGAGGCTCATTGGCCTGCTGGTCTAGCCCACTTGGTGACTTTTAGGCTACTGCCTTGAAAAGTGAGGTGGGGGCTGCAGAGATGGTGTGGTCAGTAAAATAGCTGGGTTTGCTCCTTAGTACCCACGTGAAAGCCAGGCATGGGAGGGCACACTTGTAATCCCAGTTCTGGGGCAGAGGAGACAGGGATTTCCTTGCGGATGCAGGCCAGCGAGTCTTTCTGGATATGTGTGAGTTCAGATTCAGTGGGAGATTGTCTCAGAAAATAAAGTGGGGGGCAACTGAGTTAGACATCCAGCATCAAACTCTGATCTTCACCCACAGATACACACACGTGTATGCACACACACATGTTCGATGGCATCTGAGCAATAATATCCAAAGTTTTTCTTTGGTCTACATATTTATGTATATACATTCATGTATTCACATGTGTGCATATGTATACCTGCACACACATGAACATACTTATAAAAATTCCTTGGTGTAAGATTTCATTTTTCTTTTTAGCAAATTATATCAAGGTCTTCCCAGGAGGGTGGTCAGCAATGGTAGTGCAGGCCTGTAGGTCTGTGAGTATCCCATTTTACTCTCCCACATGTATATGTGTACTTTTTGCCTGTGTGTGTGTGTGTGTGTGTGTGTGTGTGTGTGTATGTGTGTGTGTGTGTAGAAGAAGACACTTGCCTGTGGAAGCCCAAGAGTGACTTCGTGAATCATCTTGGATTGCTCTCTCTCCTTACTGCTTTGCTCTGGGTTTCACTGACTAACTTGTATCAGAAGTGCGGCCATCACAATTGCTTCCTAGAGTTTTTCTCTTTTTTTGTGGGATCTGGGGGTCTTGAACCCAGGTCCTTTTGTTTGTGAGGCAGTCTTTAACCTCTGAGCCATCTCTCCAGCACAAAGATGACCTATTTAGAAAGAGAAAAGAGTTAGGGGTTTGGTGGACTGTAAGATCCCCACACATTCAAGGTCTGACCAAGTTCTTGGCAAGTTCATTCCTTCACTAGGTGGGGAGTGGAAGGGAGCTTGTAACCTTGGAGGCTGGCTTCAAGCTCTGTGGGTTGGGTATTAATGATGAACCTTCAGTTGGAGGCAGGACTGTAGAGACAGTTGAGAGGACTCTGGAGCTTAAGGGAGGCCTCTCAGCAAGTCTAGAGGGGATTGCCCTGGCTCCTTTGGTTGAGGTGGGGTGACCCACACATTGCGACTGGCAGCATCCTCTAGGCTGTGTAAGAACACATCCTTTCTGTCCTCCCTGTGGGCGTGGTACCGACAGTTGCCTTGGTTCCTGCCATTGTGGCTTCCTTGCTATGAGGACTGCAGGTGCTATCATAAGCTGGAATAAACCTATCTTTCCCCTAAGATACTTGGGTCAGATATTTTGTTACAGAAATGTGTGATGATTGAAATACAAATCCACACTCTTCATTATGCAAGTGGAAAAAGTGATAGAGTAGTTGTCAAGGGCAAGGCAAGAGCGGCTATTCAGAAAATCTCACAGCCAGAACTTTCTGAAAGGGTCACTGTCACACCAACATGCCATCCAGACAGAAAAACTGTAGCCAGCTCCTGGAACATTTGGAATCTTCCAGAAAGACAGACATACTGGCATGTTCGTGTCAGAAGGAACGTGGATAGAGAGGCTATGATTCCATCCATTGCAGGAAATACGGATTGAACACTGGGAAGCCATAAATGGCAGGTCTTAGTGCATAATCAAAATGTGTAATCACTCATAAGAGAATGAAGTTCTTAAAGATAGCAAAGTGAGCTGCTAAGACAGTCAGGTGCCATTGGGAAAATTCCTATGTTAACACAATTCCCAACTATCCCTTTGGCCTCAGAGGAAATTTTTTGGGGGGGTCAAGAAAAGCTTAAATGTGTCCAGAACATCATTCCATCTTCATGGTACCAGAAAAGTCTGCTGGGAAGCATTGCTACCTACTGTCTTTCGGAGGTAAATTAAGCATGACCAGAAATGTTTCTGTTCATCAGGTTAGTGTTTGGAACAGATCTTCCATAGACTTGAATTAAGCACAGGTCCAGCTTCTTTCCTCCTGGAGCTAGTACTTTAAACTGAGCATGCTGAGCAAACCACATCTTGAAATGAGCATGATCAATTGCTCACTTTTTCAACTGAGAATGCTCAGTCATGGACATGTTAAAAGGAGCATGCTCAGTCCTGATGATACCTTAGATGAACATGCTCAGTTACACAGTCCTAAAGTAAGCATGCTCAGTCACATTTATTGGCTTTGTATTCACAAAGAAGGGATAAATTTGTTTACAGTTATGGCCAGCTGAGAATTTTTTAATGTTGATTTGAGATTTATCACATAAAGTTACGTAAAAGGTTGCAGTTTAAGTTGACAGAACATAAAATAGATTTAAAGTGTGGTGTTGAAACACACCAAAAAGTACACTTCACACAGGGCAACTACAAGAAATGTTCCATTTGGAAGACCTGACACTTAAGAGAATGAAACACATAGGATTATTATTCTGTAATTGTTCTGTTTTGCTCTTTCTACTCTGAGAGTCAGCACTCTACTTTCCTGAGAAAAGCAGCTAGCTGCTCACATTCCTGCTTGAGTCATGTGTCTACACTTGGTCAGAAGCTGCTTTCTTATATCAAACATGTATATTTTCTGGGATTATTTTTAAGTCACATCTTATTTATTTTGTTATTTCAGAACTGTAAAAGTTTGTTTTTAAAACTTTAAACATCTGTAAAGCCTATAAAATTTATTAAGAGTAGAGGTAATATGGATGACAGTCAAAATGGTGTGAATATGAACCCAATCCTCAAAAAATTGAACGTTTTCTTACAATAAAAATGTTAGCCTCAAAAAAGTCTTATTATATAAAGACTTATCACTTTCAAGTTCAGTGAGGGGAACATGTCTAATTTACTAGTTTTGTTTACTACTATAGACCATCAAGATAACTTATTAAAAACTGATATCTGATACAGCAGAATGACATTGTAGAATATAATTTTAGAGTGACAGTACTAAGGTTGATTCTTACAGACTATTAAACACTTTGCACATTAAGTGGTAACATCTTGGAGTTTGCCTAGCCCCCCCCCAGATGGCCCCAGGTCCCAGTGGCACCCAGGCTGCTTCTGGTTTTTGCCTGGGCCATGCCCCGGGCCCCAGCCCCTTGCTTCCTCCCACCCACCTGTCCGCCCAACCAGACAGGACTTGCTCACATTCCTCCATCCCTGAACCTTGGGTGGGCCACTAAAGCAAGTCCCAGGTCCCAGGTGAAGAATTCTGCCATCAACATCAGCCCCTCTGCCTCTCTGGCCCACCGGGGACCCAAGCACGTGCTCCATGGAAGACACACTACTACTCAGATTTCAATAGAGTCCAAAGGAAACTCAAGCAAAACTCTAAGGGATAAGGCCATACAACTGCAGCCCTCTACAATCATCTTATCAGATGGGAGAGATTCTTCACATCCAGCCCAAAGATAAGTAAACCTCCTTTTTTTCACCTTACTGTTCTAGTATTAATCGCTGTAGATTAACTTTTCCATACAGCCACCCCCAAAATATACAACTCCAGGGAATACACCACTCATTCTCACATATCACCAAGATACTAAATCGTAAAAGTGCACTACCATACTAATATTCACCCCGTCTACTTAACCTGACTTAACTGATGTACTAACAGCCTAATAGCCTCATCTAGGAAATAACAATAACAAAAGACAAACATACCCAATCCAAGGCAAGCACGAGTAATAACTGCCCAAGTGTAATAACACCAACTAAATTAGTTCAGTCAAAAACACACAGTAACTGAAAGGTCTTAAGAAACAAAACAACAATGCCCAAGTCAAAGTGCAGATTCATGAGATACAAAACCCAAGAGACAAATGTCCCACTGAAAGAATTAACCCGATAATGATGGATTCCAACCAGAACAAATTCACAGAAAATAGCCGAGAAAGACAGACCCAAGATAACGACTTTCATAGTATGATCCTTACCATGATTAATATTATGAAAGAGGTAATCCGAGAGGAGTTAAACAACCGCATCAACCACTTTGAACAGGAACACAACAGGCACTTGGAGGAGTTGAGAAAAACAGTTCAAGAAACAAAAATAGGCATAGAGCAATTAAAACAGTCTCAGGCAGAGTTTAAAATTGAACTAAAAGACAAGTTATCTTCAACCCAAAACTCAACAGAGAGTCTTATCAGCAGAACTAACAAAGCAGAAAATAGATTTCAGATCTTGAAGACAAAATGGGAGAATTAACCAGCCCAATGGAAGAGATTGTTAAAGCCAGAAAGATACTTGAGAGGAACATTCAAGAGTTATGGGACACCCTGAAGAAGCCTGACATGCGCATTCATGGAATACCAGAACAAGAATCCCAAAATACCACACCTGAGGAAATTTTTCAAATTATCATAAATGAAAACTTCCCTCAACTAAAGAATGAGAGGCCTATCCAAATACAAGAGGCATTTCTCACTCCAAACAGATATGACCAAAATAGAAAATCGCCATGGCAAATAATAGTCAAAACACTCCACATTCAAGACAAAGAAAAGGTGCTGAGAGCTTCAAGAGAAAAAATGCAAGTCACTTTTAAAGGTAAACCTATTAAAATAACAAATGACTTCTCAATGGAAACAGTAAAAACAAGAAGAGCTTGAAGAGACATACTTCAAGTATTAAATGAGCAAAAATGCAAACCCAGACTGATATACCTGGCAAAACTATCTGTCATGATCAAGGGAAAAAGAAAAGTTTTCCAGCACAAAGACAACTTGAAGGGATACATGTCTACTAAACCAGGCCTTCAAAAAATGCTAGAAATGATACTCAAACTTGAAGAAGGACAGAAGGGAAGTATAATACCACCAAAACATAAATGTCAAACAATACGCTTACAAAATCCACTAAACATAAAAATGTCCACAATTAAAAATAATTTCTCCATTATAACATTAAACTCACCGATCAAGAGACACAGATTACAAACTTGGATTAAAAACCACAATCCATCAATCTGCTGCCTTCAGGAAACTCATCTCACCACAAAAGATAGACACATCCTAAAAATGAAAGGCTGGTCCAAAATTTTGCAAGCTAATGGAACCAGGAAACAGGCAAGGACATGCTTTTGGACAAAGTGGACTTCAAACCAAGAAAAATCATAAGAGACACAGATGGATACTACATTTTAGTCACAGGTACAATTCACCAGGAAGACTTCACAATATTGAACTTATATGCACCCAATACGGACCCCTCCACATTCATTAAGAAAATCCTACAGCATCTAAAGCGAGAAATCAACCCCGAAACAATAATTCTTGGGGATTTCAACATTGTCCTCTCAACATGGGATAGATCAACAGGTAAAAAACTTAACAGAGACACTTTGGAACTTAATCAAACCCTTAAAGAAATGGACCTTACATATATCTATCGAACTTTTCATCCACGCACCAAAGAATACACATTTTTCTCAGCAGCACACGGAACTTTCTCCAAAATCGATCACATATTGGGCCACGAAACAAATCTCCACATATACAGGAAAGTTGAAATTCTAACCTGTGCCCTATCAGACCCCCATGGCCTAAAGCTGAACATCCACAACACAACAAACAAGAGAAAATACACTAACTCCTGGAAACTTAACACTATGATGCTGAATGAGAACTGGTATTCAGGAAGAAATTAAAAAGGAAATTAAAGATTTCCTGAAAGTGAACAATAATGAAAATACAACTTACCAAAATCTCTGGGACGTAATGAAAGCTGTCCTAAGAGGTACGTTCATAGCTCTTAATGCCTACATCAAAAAAATGGAAACGTCAGAAATAAATAACTTAACAATGCAGATTAAAGCTTTAGAGACATTAGAGCAATCTTATCCCAAAAGCAGTAGAAGAGAGGAAATTAGCAAAATAAGGGGAGAAATATCCAACATCGAGATTAGGAAACCGATACAGAAAACCAACCAGTCAAAAAGCTTGTTTTTTGAAAAAATCAATAAGATTGATATACCCCTAGCTAAATTAACCAAAAGCAAGAGAGAGAAAACCCAAATTAACAAAATTAAAAATGAAAATGGAGTTATCGCTACTGATACCCAAGAAATCCAGAGAATTATAACGTCATACTTCGAAAACTTATACTCTGTGAAATATGACAACACAAAAGAGATGGATGAATTCCTAAGTAAACACAACTTACCTAAATTGAATCAGGAAGTGCTGAATTATTTAAATAAACCTATAACACATGAGTAAATCGAGGAAGTAATCTTGAACTTCCCACCAAAGAATGTCCTGTACCAGGTGGATTCAGCACAGAGTTCTACCAGACATTTAAGGAGCTAATAATATCAATACTCCTCAAACTGTTCCATCAAAGAGCAAAGGAAGGAATACTACCTAATTCCTTCTATGAAGCTAATATTGTCTTAATCCCAAAACCTAATAAAGATACACTTAAAAAAGAAAACTATAGGCCAATCTCTCTGATGAACACAGATGCAAAGATTCTCAACAAAGTCTTAGCAAATCGGATTCAAAATCATATCAAAAAGATCGTCCATGGGGATCAAGTAGGCTTTATCCCCGGCACACAAGGTTGGTTCAACATACTCAAATCAATAAATGTAATTCATCATATAAACCAGTCAAAGTCCAAGACCACATGATACTCTCGATAGATGGAGAAAAAGTGTTAGACAAGATCCAACAACCTTTTATGATCAAAACGCTAGAGAGAGTTGGAATGGAAGGAACCTCTGTCAATATAATAAAAGTGGTATTCAACAAGCCAGCAGCAAGGATTATACTCAATGGGGAAAAACTGAAAGCATTCCCGCTTCAATCAGGAACCAGGCAAGGCTGTCCACTCTCACCACTTCTATTCAATATTGTACTTGAAGTCTTAGCTGAAGCCATAAGACAAGAAAGGGACATAGAAGGGATTAGAATTGGCAAGGAAGAAGTCAAGCTATCCCTATTTGCAGATGACATGATCTTATACCTGAGTGATCCCAAAAACTCCACCAGGAAGCTCCTGGAACTAATACAGAAGTTCAGCAGGGTGGCAGGATACAAAATAAATGTACAAAAATCAGTGGCTTTCCTATATGCCCAGAATGAAAGAAGTGAAAAGGCCCTGAGAGAAACAATCCCATTTACTATAGCCCCTAAAAAAATGAAATACCTTGGTATAAAACTAACCAAGGAAGTAAGAGACCTCTATAATGAAAACTTTAAAACCCTAAAGAAAGAAATTGCAGAAGACACCAGAAGGTGCAAAGACCTCCCATTTTCCTGGATTGGCAGAATCAACATCGTAAAAATGACCATCCTACCAAAGGCAATATACAAATTCTATGCTATACCAATTAATATCCCAAAGCAATTCTTTAAAGAGGTTGACCAAACAATCTCAAAATTCATATGGAGCCACAAAAGACCCAGGATAGCAAAGACAATCCTGAGTAACAAAAACACTGCTGGAGATATCACCACACCAAACCGTAGTCTGTACTACAAATCCATAGTTATAAAAACAGCCTGGTACTGGCTCCAAAATAGACACACAGATCAATGAATAAGGGTTGAAGACCCAGCTATAAGCCCACACAACTACAGCCATTTGATGTTTGACAAAGGGACCCAAAAAATCCAGTGGAAAAAGAATAGTATCTTCAACAAATTGTGCTGGCAAAACTGGATCTCCACATGCAGAAGATTAAAACTGGACCCGTACTTGTCACCATGTACAAGAATTAATTCCAAATGGATCAAGGTCCTCGATATAAAGCCAGAGACAATACAAAGCATATTTGAAAGGGTAGGGAACTCCCTCGAGCTGATTGGGCTAGGCCAACACTTCCTAAACAGACATCCAATGGCACAGTCACTGCTACCAACTCTCAACAGTTGGGATCTTGTGAAATTAAAGAGCTTCTGTTCAGATAAAGAGATTGTAATACAAGCTCAAAGGCAACCCACAGAATGGGAGAAAATCTTCACTAACCACATATCTGATAGAGCTCTACTGTCCAGAGTGCACAAAGAAGTTAGAAAACTAAACACCAAGGGAACAAATCGCCCAATTAAAAAATGGGCCCTGGAACTTGAAAGAAACTTTACTAGAGCTGAATTTAAAATGTCTAACAAATATCTTTTAAAATGCTTCACCTCCTTAGCCATTAGGGAAATGTAAATCAAAACTTCTCTCAGATATCATCATCTGAGTTTTTGGGATCACTCAGGTATAATATTAATTCTTGTACATGGTGACAAGTACGGGTCCAGTTTTAATCTTCTGCGTGTGGAGATCCAGTTTTGCCAGCACAATTTGTTGAAGATACTATTCTTTTTCCACTGGATTTTTTGGGTCCCTTTGTCAAACATCAAATGGCTGTAGTTGTGTGGGCTTATAGCTGGGTCTTCAACCCTTATTCATTGATCTGTGTGTCTATTTTGGAGCCAGTACCAGGCTGTTTTTATAACTATGGATTTGTAGTACAGACTACGGTTTGGTGTGGTGATATCTCCAGCAAAAATCCACAATACAAACAATAACAAATGCTGGAGAGCTTTTGGAGAGAAGGGAACTCTCTTACATTGCTGGTGGGAATGCAGGCTCATACAGCCATTCTGGCGAGCCGTCTGGAGATTCTTAAAGAAATTAAAAATTGAAATGCATATGACCCTGGTATTCCACTTTTGGGAGTAACCCCCCATACAGCAAAAATTCACCTAAATAGCACAAGTGGGACCATGTTCATAGCAGCACTGTTTACAATAGCAAAGTCATGGAATCAACCGAAATATCCAACAGTTGATGAGTGGATAAGGAAACGGTGGTACATCTATACAATGGAGTACTACTCAGCCGTCAAAAATGATGAATTAATGCAATTTGCCGGGAAATGGATGTCATTAGAAACAATTATATTAAATGAAGTATCCATCAAAGACTGCAAGTAAGTAATCAGACACCTGGTTAAGTTCACAGATGTTCGTTCCTGATCATTTACAACTGAGGGGGTGTGATCTCACCAGAAGGGGAGGGCATATAGTCTGGCAGATAAAAAGGAACCATTTTGCAAATGGGTGATTGACCCCTCCCTCACTGTGGTTTCCTACTTTTATTACATCTACCCTTGACTGTGCTCTTATAACAAGACTCCAGTTTAACAACTTTTGTCTCTGGCCAGGGGGTGACATACAGTGCCCATCAGGATGCAGTGAAGGGCATTGGAGGAGCAGCAAAACTGCAAAAGAAAATCAACAAACCACAATCCAGAACTTCAGAGACTCTATATCAACCACTTAGAACTAGGCCAGACTAATCTCTCCCCATCCTGAAGCTCAGGGAAATTTGCGGAAGAGGGAGCGGCAAGATTGTAAGAGCAAAAGAATGGGAGGAGCAATGATTTGCAAGATACTCCACACAAGTTAGGGCCGAAGCAATCATAATTGAACTTTGCATGCCTTGCGCAATGTCCAACACACTATTGACCTCACAAAGTCTAGCATCTGCTAAAGGCACCAAGATCCTTGGAGGCAAGGGATTGGCAGCCACAGTAGTGTTCCTATGCTTAAGGGGAACACGAGAAAGGGTTCAGGGAAATGCCACTGGGTCCTTGTATGTCATCGGAGAGGAGGGCCCAGAGGAGAGTCTGGCATGCACATTAAAGGACTCTCTGAGGATTGGAAGGGAGGCACTTGGGGATGGGGAGGGAGGGGTGAGGGGAGGTGGAGCAGCAGGTCGGGGGGAGGAGAAGAGAGGGAGGGAACTGGTGTACCTATTAAGTTTGTATGAGCAGAAATAATAATAAAAAATGTTAAAAAAAGTGAAGTATCCCAGACACAGAAAATTAAGCGCCATATGTACTCCCTAATAGGTGGCTCCTAGTACCAAACCCACCTAGAGACACTCAAGAATAAATCTCTGTAATACCTACAGTAATTGCAAGGATTATGAACAGGAAGGATGAGGTAGGAGGGCCACACCAGAAACAAGGAGAGAGGGGACCATGTTACAGCAGAGAAAATAGGCCACCATCAAGGACTGCAAGTAAGTAATGAGACATCTGGTTAAGTTCACAGACTTTCGTTCCTGATCATTTATAACTGATGGGTATGATCTCACCAGAAGGGGAGGGCATATAGTCTGGCAGATAAAAAGTAACCATTTTACAAATGGGTGATCGACCCCTCTCTCACTTCAGTTTCCTACTTTAATTACATCTACCTTTGAATATACTCTTATAACAAGACTCTAGTTTAACAGCTTTTTGTCTCTTGCCAGGGGGTGACGTCCAATACCCATGAGGATGGAGTGAAGGGCGTTGCAGGAGCAGCAAAACTGGACAAAAAAATCAACAAACCATAATCCAGAACTTCAGAGACTCTATGTCAACCACCTGGAACTAGGCCAGCCTAATGTCTCTCCATCCAGAAGCTCAGGGAAATTTGCGGAAGAGGGGGCGTTAAGATTGTAAGAGCACAAGGATGGGAGGAGCAATGATATGCAAGATACTCAATACAAGTTAGGGCCAAAGCAATCATAATTGAACTTTGCATGCCCTGTGCAATGTCCAACACACTATTGACCCCACAATGTCTAGCATTTGCTAAAGGCACTAAGATCCTTGGAAGCAAGGTATTGACAGCTACAGTAGTGTTCCTATGGTTAAGGGGAACACAGGAAAGAGTTCTGGGAAATGCCACTGGGTCCTTGCACCTCATCGGAGAGGAGGACCCAGAGGAGAGTCTGGCATGCACATTAAAGGATGCTCCGGGGATGGGAGGGGGAGGCACTGGGGAATGGGAGGGAGGGGGAAGGGAGGGGGGACAGGGTGGTGGGAGGTTGGAGGGAGGGAGGGGACCGGTTTACCTGTTAAGTTTGTATGAGTGGAAATTAAAAAAAAGTGGTAACATCTTAATAAATAGATCATTGGTCCAATAATAAAAAAATAGAGAACAGCATCTGGATATTTATTCAATGTTCAAAGAGAGCCAACCATTCTTCATGGTATTTTTTACACTCAAGTCCTTCTTTAGAAGGCCTCTGATGCCAACTAAACACAGGCATTTTCTCAAGCTGTTGCATGAAGAGGATGCTGAAGGCCATCACCATTCAGCATACTCCAATACATGGACTCTTTTATTCACCAATTCTGGCACATTTCCAAATTATTCCCAGTAGTCCAGTTCTATTTCCGTCCAGAAGGCTGGGACCAAGGATCGCATATATGCACACGTACATATAAGCAGCAAGAGAACAGTCAAAGGACTCAGAATTTAAAGTGGCAGACATGGCGAGGCCAGCGCTGGCCCAGCCACATCATCCTTCAAAGCTGAGAAATTTAAAGGGAAGGTGGAAACCAACCGTATCTATACTGTCTTTGCTCAGTGTCATGTAAATTGGAAGGTACATTCTTCCCTTGGTTTCCACAAGTTCTATGCTTGTGGATTCAGCTAACTTTGTATAGAAAATATTTGTAAAAGGGAAATTAAATGTGAACTGAACATGTAGATTTTTTGATTGTTTTAATATATATTTCATAGATCCTTTGAAAAGTTCTTACATGAGCACAGTGCATTATGATCATACTCATTCAGCCTCCCCTCTCCTCTTCCTCTGCCCACACTCCCCCAACACATCTCCCTTCCAACTTCTGTCCTCTATTATTTTTTGTTTATTTTATTTTATTTAAAGGTATGTGTGCATGCTTGCCATAGTACATGGTGGAGGTCAGGACAGCATTCAGAAATTGGTTCTCTCTTTCCACAATGTGGGCTTTCAGAATCAAACTAAAGTCCACAAACATAGGGAGCAGGTGTCTTCGCCACTGTCTTGCCAGCCCATCTTTTAAACTTTAGCAAGTCTACTAGATGTGTACATTAGTGATGTTTATGGATCTGAGCACATTTTCCTAAGTGTTCTGCTTACTAGTGTCTTCTCTTCTGAGGTAATCGGCCTAACCTCTTACTATTTTTCAAACCTTGCGTTTTTCTTATTCCTCTGGAGAGGAATAGATTCTGACCCAAGTGATCTGTCAGGTCTATTTTGAAAGTTTTGTCCCAGCCCTTGGATTCTCTTTTTGTGTTTCCCATGTCTTTCAGAGAACAAATGATCTTCATTGTGACGAAGTCTATTTTAATCCTCTTAAAAAGCACTGTGCCTTTGTGTCTTGATTTAGAAAGTTTCTTTTTTCTAATCACCCTAAGACTTTTTAGCCTGAATTTATTTCTAGAAATTTAATAGCTTTTGATTTCTCGTGCATGATGCTTGCTCAGTCAGTGCTGGAGTCTGATGAAAAGAAAATCGAGACTTTTTGTGATTTTCTTGCAAATAGCCACTTGTCTCTGAACCATAACAATACAAATTTGAGTTTTCCCTTGGACAAATTCTGAGTAGCTGCAGTATGGACTCCATTAATAATATAATTAATAGTGTGTGTTTATGTGAGTCCTGCATATATGTATGTGGTGTATAGTGCTTGTGTGTGCAGTGGATGGTGAATATTTTGCATGTGTGTTTTTATGATAAGTGTGTGTGCTGTGTATGGTGTGTATATGTGTTGTGTACAGTGTATATAGTACATGGTGTATGGTGTGTGTTGTATATAGTGCATGTGTGTGTTGTGTATAGTCTCTCTGTGTGTTGTGTGTGGTTCATGTGTGTAATGGTTACTCTTAACTATTGCTGTGAGAGAACACTCAAAGTCAATCAAATTGAAGGAGAAAGGGAGGTTTATTCAGCTTACGGTTCCAGAGGGAAGGTACAGTCTCTCAAAGCAGAGGCGGCATGGCTGGCTGGCCAAAGCTGGAGGAGGCTAAGTCACCGCAGACATCTTGGAAGTTGAGAGCTGCAGACTACTTGCTGCAAAGGCAGACTTCTCCTGCTGCTTAATCCACCTCAAGGCCCACCCCTTGTGACTGCCTTCCTCCAGCAAGGCTCCACCTCTCATGGTACCATGACCTTACCAAACACATGAGACTGTGGGGGACATATTTCAAACCATGACAATGTGTTTGTCTGTGTGTGTTCAAACGTGTGTGTGTGCATGCATATGGACATCAGAGGATGATGTTGGGTGTCTTCCTTGTTTATTTTCCACCTTTTTAATTTTTTTGCATTTTCTTTTGTGTATATTGGCCATGTGTGTATTTTGTATGTGTGACACATGTGAGTGTGTTGTTTATGGTGTATGTGTGTATGCACATGCATGTATATGCATATTGAGCCAGAAGCTGAGATTGTCTTTGTCAATTATTCACTTTACATTTTAAAATTTAAGATTATCGTACTTAAATACAATGCTTGTGAGCTTGCTCATGTTTGCACTTGTGCCTGTAGACCAGACTTTGAGACTGATTGCAGAAGTTCAGGCTGCGTAGCCAGCACTTTACAAACTGAGTCCTCACCTTGGCCTTCCCTTCATGCTTTTTGTGCTTTTCTTTCCACTCTTCTCAAATTCTGTATCTCCTTAGGACATGAGCCTACAGTAGTTTCATGTTTGCCTGACTGCTCACCAATATCATGACCAAAGGGTTGCTCCATGCTGTCATGTCATAGATACAGTTGATAGCTTGGCAATTGATGGCTTGAGCTCTGGTCACAGTTGTGAAGATTTGGAGGCTGAATTGAGCCCTAGGCAAACCAATGGAAGACTGTCTGATGGATAGGAAAGGCCCATTAATGGTGGGTAGGATTAGGCTCTGGGCAGCTGAATGAGATGGAGGCAGCTGGTTAAAGACATTAGCATCTTTTGTATACTTTGTCAGGCTTGCTGTTATAGCTACTGAGGATTGTCACTTTCTCAGTAGTCCGGAGGATATGGGAGGGCCAGTTCTCTCGGTTTCCGGTGTTGGTATGAGTGCTCCTGCGAAGCTTGACAAGGAACTGTAACCAAGGATCATAAGCCAGAATAGAACCCCTTGTTCCCTTAAGTTCTTTGCTAGTAAATTTGTTGGCACCCATGCAGAATAACTGGTACATAACCTGACCATGAATAATAACAGATGCACCCAAGAAAGACGCTTCTTATTACACCCCCTTTCCCTCATTAGGTTCTTTTTTCATTTTCCTCTACCAAGCATTTTACCTAGTGTCCCAAAGCACATAGTGGTCAGCACATCTGTGTCTTCTGCAGCCTCCTTGTTTCTGGTCTTAATCAAGGGATGGACTTCCGGCCATTGGATGTCTCCAGCCACTAAAACAGGTAAGAAAGTTGCGTGCCTGTGCTCTGGCCTATGAAGTCCATTCAGATTCTGTCCTCTGCCATCCTTCTTACCTGGCTGGATTGAAATAATTTGAGAAAGCTCTACACAAAAGATGGTTGTGCTGCAAGTTGGAGTAAGTGCATGTCCAGAGTTGCTGCCTGAGGGAGAGCTGTTGGTTCACATCCTGGGAATAAGGAACGATCCACTTCTGTGTCAGACCACCAAGGTAAGGATTTCCTGCTACTACATGCAAACTGTCCGAATGACTCAATCCTTCAGTATGTATGGCATTGCAGAGTGGATCTAGAGCCCTGTCCCCTCCCACTGCATTGCTGTGTTCTCTGATGAGACCTGGCTTTCTGCCTTGCCTTTCCCAGCTCTGCATGCTGCAGGGGTTTCCTTAGAAGGGCAGGAGTACAGGGCAAAGGGTCTCTTAATTCCCCCTTCTTTGTGTATACAAAGTAGCCTGGGAATTCTTCAGGTTTTGATACAGAGGGTGTGTTCCATGTCTGCTTGGGCTGAATAGAATCCCAGTCTCCCCAAGATGTCCATATGAGTCATGTGAGTGTGGAAATCTTTTGCAGATGGGGTTGATGGAAGATTTCAGGTGAGGCATTTATTTGGGGTACAGGAGCGAGATCAGTGTCATTGTAAGAGTCCTGAGTTGCTAGCTTGTGAATTTGATTAGAATTAAGAGATGCTTAAAGTCAGGCAGGAAGTTAGCTCTGGGAGGGACTGAGCAGTGCTCCCCTGCAACACAATATAGAGTTAGCTAGTGGTGGTCTCTCCAGCTGGGCGGGCAGTTTGGGACTCACCAAACAGGATGTAAAGAACAGTGGATGGTAATGGTTGACTCTAACTGGGTTAGTTAAAATCGGCTTCATAGAATTCCTCATCATGGTAGCATGTGTGTGCAAAGTACTTTTCCCATCCCCATATTGAACATTTAAGTGTTCAAGGTACTGAAATTCTTACACATGTTCTTGTACCTTACATGTCTATTTGTCAGAGAGTGAACCCTGGTATGACAGCCACAGCTATGAACTTGATACTTCAGAGCTAAGCCTTGAGGTCCACCTATGAGGAATTGCTTACATTAAGGCAAGCCATAAGGAGGGTGTTTTATTTGCATAATCGATGTGGGCACACCCAGCCCATAGTGGGTGGAACTATTTCTGAGCAGGTAGAGAAGATGGAGAGAGCTGGTTGGCATCTTGGCAAACTGGTGTGTTTGAAAGCAAGTACAGGGCACTGGTTCTTGTTCCATCTGCTCCTGGTGTGGATGCGGTGTGGCCAGTTGCCTTGGTTCCTGCTGCTGGAGAAACTCTCTGCCATCCGGGACCATAACCTGAAAATGTAAGTCAACAAATTCCCCTAAATTGTTTGGGTCAAGTGTATTATTTGCATGAGATGCATGTGTGCATGTGTGCACTTGCACTTGTGTGAGTAGTGCATACACACATGAAGCACTGTGTACCTCGGGAGGTAAGAGAGCTCCTTTTCAGTGCCAGCCCTCTCCTTCCAACTTTCATGGAGTCAGGGCCTCTCTCTTCATGTTTGCCATTTTACCTACCACAGACTAGTGGCCTGTGAGCTCCCTGGTGACTGTACTGTCTCGCCGTGAGGTCAGTGAGCTTCCAGGTGATCCAATTACCTTGATGCATGGCCCACAAGATTCCAAATGCTCTAATAGTCTTGCTGTGTGGCTGTGAATTTCTGCATGATTGTGCAGTCTCATAGGAATGCAGGCATTACATCTGCGAATCACCATGGCTGATTTTACCTGAGTATAGAACTAAGATCATCAGGGTTTTACAGCAAGCAGTTTTACCCATGAGCCACCTCACCTGCTCTTAGTTCATGCTTTTCACTATAGAAATACAGGAATGAATATATTGAAATTAATATGATACATAAAAGTTCAATTTTTTTGCCTAATTATACAAGCTCAATGGGTAAGTACTCTTTCCCTCCTCCTCCCTCTCCTTCATCTCTTCCATCTCTTCATCTCGCTCTCTCTCCCACAGCTCCCTCTCCCCACTTTTTTTTTAACATTTTTTATTATTATTTCCGCTCATACAAACTTAATAGGTAGACCAGTTCCCTCCCCCCTCCTCCTCCCCCCGAACCCCCTGCTCCCCTACCTCCCTCCCTCCCCATCTCCCAGTGCCTCCAACCCAATTCCCAGAGAGTCCTTTATTGTGTATGCTTAACTCTCCTCTTGGTCCTCCTTTCCGATGACATAAAAGGACCCAGTGGCATTTCCCTGAACCCTTTCTCGTGTTCCCCTTAAGCATAGGAACACTATTGTGGCCATCAATCCCTTGCCTCCAAGGATCTTGGTGCCTTTAGCCGATGTTAGACTTTGTGAGGTCAATAGTATGACGGACATGGTGCAGGGCATGCAAAGTCCTATTATGATTGCTTCAGCCTTATCTAGTGTGGAGACTCTTCAAATCATTGCTCCCCCCATCCTTTTGCTCTTACAATCTTATCGCCCCCTCTTCCGCAGATGTCCCTGAGTTTCAGGATGGGAGGAGATTAGGCTGGCTTAGTTCTATGTGGATGATATAGAGTCTCTGAAGTTCTCGATTGTGGTTTGTTGATGTTCTTTTGCAGTTTTGCTGCTCCTGCAATGCCCTTCACTCCATCCTGCTGGGCACTGTATGTCACCCCCTGGTCAGAGACAAAAAACTGTTGAACTGGAGTCTTGTTATAATAGCACATTCAAGGGTAGATGTAATAAAAGCAGGAAACCTCGGTGAGGGAGGGATCAGTCACCCATTTGCAAAATGATCTCTTTTCATCTGCCAGACTATATGCCCTCCCCTTCTGGTGAGATCATACCCCCTCAGTTGTACATGATCAGGAACAAAGGTCTGTGAACATAACCAGGTGTCACATTACTTACTTGCATTCCTTGGAGGTCGGTTTTCTCTGCTATAACATGGTCCCCTCTCTCCTTGTGTCTGGTGTGGCCCTCCAACCCCATCCCTCCTGTTCACAGTCCTTGCAATTACCGTATTACATAGGTTTACCCTTGAGTGTCTCAATGTGGGCTGGGTGAGTTTGGTACTAGGAGCCACCTATTAGGGAGTACATACAGCGCTTAACTTTCTGGGATTGGGATACTTCACTTAATATAATTGTTTCTAATGACATCCATTTCCTAGTAAATTCCAGTAATTCATCATTTTTGATGGCTGAGTAGTACTCCATTGTATAGATGTACCACAGTTTCCTTATCCACTCGTCAACTGGTCGACATTTGGGTTGATTCCATGACTCTGCTATTGTAAACAGTGCTGCTATGAACATAGTCGTGCTTGTGCTATCGAGGCGAACCTCTGCTGCATGGGGGATTATTCCCAAAAGTAGAATAGCAGGGTCATATGGCATTTCAATCTTTAATTTCTTTAAGAATCTCCAGACGGCTCGCCAGAATGGCTGTATGAGCCTGCATTCCCACCAGCAATGTAGCAGAGTTCCCCTCTCTCCATGTCCTCTCCAGCACTTGTTGTTTGTTTTTTTTTTTTTTTTTTTTTTTTTTTTTTTTTTTATTAAAAATTTAATTATACATTTTAAAATTTTTTACCAGTTCCCTCCCTCCCCCCTCCCCTTCCCCCAGTGTCTCCCCCCCAATTCCCAGAGAGTCCTTTATTGTGTGCGCCTAACTCTCCACTGGGTCCTCCTCTCCGATGACATATAAGGACCCAGTGGCATTTCCATAAGCCCTTTCTCTTGTTCCCCTTAATCATAAGATTACTACTATGGCTGTCAATCCCTTGCCTCCAGGGGTCTCGGTGCCCTTAACAGATGCTAGACTTTATGAGGGCAACAGTGCGCTGGACATTGCGCAGGGCATGCAAAGTTCCATTATGATTGCTTTGGCCCCAACTATTGTTGAGAATCTTGCAAATCGTTGCTCCTCCCATCCTTTTGCTCTTACAATCTTACCGCCCCCTCTTCCGCAAATGTCCCTGAGCTCCAGGATGGGGAGAGATTAGGCTGTCCTAGTTCTATGTGATTGATATAGAGTCTCTGAAGTTCTGGATTGTGGTTTGTTGATTTTCTTTTGCAGTTTTTCTGCTCCTGCAATTCCCTTCACTCCATTCTGTTGGGCACTGTATGTCACCCCCTGGCCAGAGACAAAAAGCTGTTAAACTGGAGTCTTGTTATAATAGCACATTCAAGGGTAGATGTAATAAAAGTAGGAAACCTCAGTGAGGGAGGGGTCCATCACCCATTTGCAAAATGATTACTTTTTATCTGCTAGACTATATGCCCTCCCCTTCTGGTGAGATCAGGAAAGAACGTCTGTGAACTTAACCAGGTTTCTCATTACTTACTTGCAGACCTTGATGGAGGCCTATTTTCTCTGCTGTAACATGGTCTCCTCTCTCCTTGTTTCTGGTGTGGCCCTCCTAACCCATCTCTCTTGTTCATAATCCTTGCAATTACTGTGTTACATAGGTTTACTTTTGAGTGTCCCAATGTGGGCTGGGCGAGTTTGGTACTAGGAGCCACCTATTAGGGAGTACATACGGCGCTTAATTTTCTGGGTTTGGGATACTTCACTTAATATAATTCTTTCTAATGACATCCATTTCCCAGCAAATTCCAGTAATTCATCATTTTTGATGGCTGAGTAGTACTCCATTGTATAGATGTACCACAGTTTCCTTATCCACTCGTCAACTGTTGGACATTTAGGTTGATTCCATGACTTTGCTATTGTAAACAGTGCTGCTATGAACATGGTCGAGCTTGTGCTATCGAGGCGAACCTCTGCTGCTTGGGGGGTTATTCCCAAAAGTGGGATAGCAGGGTCATACGGCATTTCAATCTTTAATTTCTTTAAGAATCTCCAGACGGCTCGCCAGAGTGGCTGTATGAGCCTGCATTCCCACCAACAATGTAGGAGAGTTCCCCTCTCCCCACATCCTCTCCAGCATTTGTCGTTGTTTGTACTGTGGATTTTTGCCATCCTGACCGGGGTGAGATGATATCTCAGGGAAGTTTTGATTTGCATTTCCCTGATGGCGAAGGAAGTGGAGCATTTTTTAAGATAATTGTTAGACATTTTAATTTCATCCCTGGTAAAGTTTCTTTGAAGTTCCAGGGCCCATTTTTTAATTGGGCCAGTGTTTTCCTTGGAGTTTAATTTTCTAAGTTCTTTGTGCACTCTGGACAGTAGAGCTCTGTCAGATATGTGGTTAGTGAAGATTTTCTCCCATTCTGTGGGTTGCCTTTGAGCTCGTGCGACAATCTCTTTATCTGAACAGAAGCTCTTTAATTTCACAAGATCCCAACTGTTGAGAGTTGGTAGCAGTGACTGTGCCATTGGATGTCTGTTTAGGAAGTGTTGGCCTAGCCCAATCAGCTCGAGGGAGTTCCCTATCCTTTCAACTATGGCTTTTAAAGTCTCTGGCCTGATATCAAGGTCCTTGATCCATTTGGAATTAAGTCTTGTACATGGTGACAAGTACGGGTCCAGCTTTAATCTTCTGCATGTGGAGATCCAGTTTTGCCAACACCATTTGTTGAAGATGCTGTTCTTTTTCCATTGGATTCTTTGGGCCCCTTTGTCAAAGACCAAGTGGCTGTAACTTTGTGGGCTTATATCTGGGTCTTCAATCCTTATCCATTGATCTGTGTGTCTATTTTGGAGCCAGTACCAGGCTGTCTTTATAACTATGGATTTGTAGTATAGACTTAGGTTTGGTATGGTAATACCTCCAGCTGTGTTTTTGTTACTCAGGATTGTTTTTGCTATCCTGGGTCTTTTGTGCCTCCATATGAACTTTGAGATTGTTTGGTCAACTTCTTTGAAGAATTGCTTTGGGATTTTGATTGGTATAGCATTGAATCTGTATATTGCCTTTGGTAGGATGGTCATTTTTACAATGTTGATTCTGCCAATCCAGGAACAAGGGAGGTCTTTCCACCTTCTGGTGTCTTCTGCAATTTCTTTCTTTAGGGTTTTAAAGTTTTCATTGTAAAGGTCTTTTACCTCCTTAGTTAGGTTTATACCAAGGTATTTCATTTTTTTAGGGGTTATAGTAAATGGCATGGTTTCTCTCAAGGCTTTTTCACTTCTTTCATTCTGGGCATATAGGAAGGCCTCTGATTTTTGCACATTTATTTTGTATCCCAGCACTTGTTGTTTGTATTGTGGATTTTTGCCATCCTGACCAGGGTGAGATGATATCTCAGGGAGGTTTTGATTTGCATTTCCCTGATGGCTAAAGAAGTGGAGCATTTTTTCAGACATTTGTTAGACATTTTAATTTCATCTCTGGTAAAATTTCTTTTAAGTTCCAGGGCCCATTTTTTAATTGGGCCATTGGTTTCCTTGGTGTTTAATTTTATAAGTTCTTTGTGCACTCTGGACAGTAGAGCTCTATCAGATATGTGGTTAGTGAAGATTTTCTCCCATTCTGTGGGTTGCCTTTGAGCTCGTGTGACAATCTCTTTATCTGAACAGAAGCTCTTTAATTTCACAAGATCCCAACTGTTGAGAGTTGGTAGCAGTGATTATGCCATTGGATGTCTGTTTAGGAACTGTTGGCCTAGCCCAATCAGCTCGAGGGAGTTCCCTATCCTTTCAACTATGGTTTTTATAGTCTCTGGCCTTAAATCAAGGACCTTGATCCATGTGGAATTAAGTCTTGTACATGGTGACAAATATGGGTCCAGCTTTAATCTTCTGCATGTGGAGATCCAGTTTTGCCAGCACCATTTGTTGAAGATGCTGTTCTTTTTCCATTGGATTCTTTGGGCCCCTTTGTTGAAGATCAAATGGCCATATTTTTTTGGGCTTATATCTGGGTCCTCAACGCTTATCCATTGATCTGTGTGTCTATTTTGGAGCCAGTACCAGGCTGTTTTTATAACTATGGATTTGTAGTATAGACTTAGGTTCGGTATGGTAATACCTCCAGCAGTGTTTTTGTTACTCAGGATTGTCTTTGCTATCCTGGGTCTTTTGTGCCTCCATATGAACTTTGAGATTGTTTGGTCAACTTCTTTAAAGAATTGCTTTGGGATTTTAATTGGTATAGCATTGAATCTGTATATTGCCTTTGGTAGGATGATCATTTTTACGATGTTGATTCTGCCAATCCAGGAGCATGGGAGGTCTTTCCACCTTCTGATGTCTTCAGCAATTTCTTTCTTTAGGGTTTTAAATTTTTCATTGTAAAGGTCTTTTATCTCCTTGGTTAGGTTTATACCAAGGTATTTCATTTTTTTAGGGGCTATAGTAAATGGGATTGTTTCTCTCAGGGCTTTTTCACTTCTTTCATTCTGGGCATATAGGAAGGCCTCTGATTTTTGCACATTTATTTTGTATCCTGCCACTCTGCTGAACTTCTCAAGTAGTTCCAGGAGCTTGCTGGTGGAGTTTTTGGGATCACTCAGGTATAAGATCATGTCATCTGCAAATAGAGATAACTTGACTTCTTCCTTGCCGATTTGAATCCCTTTTATGTCCCTTTCTTGTCTTATGGCTTCAGGTAAGACTTCAAGTACAATATTGAATAGAAGTGGTGGGAGTGGTCAGCTTTGTCTAGTTCTTGATTGAAACGGGATTGCTTCAAGATTTCCCCATTGAGTATAATCCTTGCTGTAGGCTTGTTGTATATGGCTTTTATTATATTGAGAGTAATATGTGATATTCAAGTAATAGGAGATAAGATACTAATTAATGATATTCATATGTTAAAATTGAAATATTTATATCCATGTAATGTAGTTATATATATTACCATTTATGAAATATCTAAAAATACACATTCAGCTAGGTCTTGGCTCATTGATGGAAGACTTGTCTGACATTCAAAAGGACTGGGGATTTCCAACACCACAGTAAGTAAAAAATGAAGCCCTAGACAATTGTGAGTTCACCAAAAATTACGTGGTTCCAGCACTGGGAGGTTGAAGCATTAGCATCAGATGTTCTAGGGCATCCTAGGCTATGTACCAACAGCCTGCCTTATTCTCTCTCTCCCTCTCTCTCTGTCTCTCTCTCTGTCTCTCTTCCCTTTTTTCTCTCCCTCCCTCCTCTCTTCCTCTTTCTATATCTTTATCTTTCTAGATATCTGTATACATATTGATATATATATATCACACATTTATATACACACAATATACACAGATGTATACACGATAAAATTCATACATTGCATAAGCAACGATAGATAACATTTCTATATCACATGTATGTATATATATGTATACTTAGAGTTTTCTGGGATTGAGGCTTCTCATGCTGGGCAAAGGCTCTAACGGCTGAACTATACCCCAAACTCATTTTTCTATTTCAATAGCATATCATAATTTTGTATAGTTTATATTTTGCACAGCTATTTGTTGTTAAAATATGAATTATTTTAGATGTAATTTTGAGCATTATGTTTTTACACACGTGTATGAACATTTTTGTGTCTCTGTGAGTTGTTCATTTGAAGTAAATTGCTCCCGTCACTGTCCTTTACCCACTGTTGGTTTGAAATCATGAACAAAATCTTTTCTTTTTCCACGTGGTAATTTTACATCCATCTTCCACGGGATAGACAGACCCCTTGTGTTCTTTCCTGGCATGTGATTTCCTGAGGAGCTAGCATGGCCTGGGGAGCGGGGACTCTCAGATACTGCTGTCAAGGGACTGCTTGAGTGTTCTGCTGGTGTTCCTCTGAGAATCAACCACAGGTCGAGGAGACCCTCTTCCAGCCCAGAGGAGTCCCACAGAGCTCTGGGCCATGTGGCTGTGCTGCATGTGGAGGGGGTCATGGCACAGCTCTCTTCAGCCTAGTGGAGGTTAAAACCTCCCCTCTTCCCACCAGTGTCTCTCCTTCCTCCCTTTCTTCTGCACCACTCAGCCAATCTCAGGTGCTTCTGTGAGACCTTCAGATGACATTCATTATCTCCTAGGGCTCAGGGTGACTGTCCCAGCAGTGTCATTACATGAGCCTTCAGTCGCTGGATGCTCACAGGCATTTACCATTGCTTTCTTGGTGTGTATGCTGTAACACCGGAGCACTCCATGTGGTTGGCTTGCACCTCCAGAGTCTTAGATCTCAGTTTGGACCCGTCAGCATGGGTGAAACCCTTCCCAAGGGAACATATTTCACACGTACCTGCTGCCACCCAAGATGCTAAGTGAACAGGCTCAGTCTGGCATCCTAAAGTCATACCTGTGAACTCAGTTCATGGACAGGCAGATGGTTCTTGCTCTGCCCATCTTGTAAAGAATGCCATGTAGTTCCACAGTCGTGTGATGGGTTCTTTGAGCGCTCTTGCCCAGGTGCCCTCAGGCAGGTTCTGCAAGTCTCCATCTGTTATTTCTCTTCTGTTGATGCAGCAAAGTTACCCCCTTCCCCCAAGCAGTGGAGAGAAGATAGAGTTTACTGAGTTTAGATTTCCCACACATAGCCCATCATGCTAGGGAAGTCAGAGTGGCAGGTCTTGAGGCAGCTGGTCACTTCACATCCTCAGCCCAAGCAGAGAGCAGTGAGTGAATGCATGCATGTTTGCCAACTCTTCCATCTTTACCTTGTGGGCCGATCTTCCTACATCCATCTGTGAAATCATGACACCCCTCAGAGGCACACCCACAGACAGACCTTAATCTAGAGACTCCCTCAGGTGGGCTTCAGGACTGCCTGTCATGTGGACAATGAACGCTAACCACAACACAGCCTAAATGAAGACCATGCTTCTTTTGTTTCATTTTGTTCTGTTTTGTGTTTGTGCTGGGACTGAACTCTGGGCTGGAGAGTCAGTAGTCTGAGACATGATCCTATCCATTATTTCTACAAAATGCAGAATAGACTCATTGCACAGAGGAAGTCAGCATCCAGAAAACATGGTGTGTGAATGAACATAAATAAACCAACTGACAGGGCTCAGTGGGTAAAGCACAGGCTGTACAGGCATGAGGATCTGAGTTGGGATCACAAGAAACCACATAATAACCAGAGTAGATGTGGCTATATGTGTCCACAACCTGTGTTGGGGAATGGAGACAGGAGCATCCTGGGGCTCACTGGACAGTCAGTACAGCTGGAATGGTCAGCTCAGGTTGAGTGTGAGACCCTGTCCTTAAGAAACTAAGATGGTAAGTGATAGAGGAAGACGTCTGGACATCAATATCCGGCTTCCACACAAGCGCACACAGGCAAACACAACACAGACAACATCTGTGCACACACACATGCCTTCCCCAGACAGAGAGCATCCAAATGACCAGACTCTTAATGCATGGTGCTTTTACTTCCCTCTCTTTGTCTTGATAATGTCGTACTTTTCCTTCTTTCTGCCCTCCCCAGCCTAGGTCAGTATTGTAAGGTTCATGTCTGTTTTCAGTTTAGCTGGTCTTTTAGGAAACTTGTAATGTGGTCTGGGGAGATGGCTCAGTGGTGAAAACGCTTGCCACACATTAAGAAGACTGAAGTTTGGTTTGGCAGATGTCCCATAAAATGCTGGGTGGGTGTGGCAGCTTCCAATCTTGACAGGCAGAGAGCAGCTTTATTAGAGCAGCACTGTGAGTTTGAGAGAAATGGGAGCATGATACCCACAGTCAATAGAAAAGGCAGATGAATGCATGCTGGGGCTTGTTCCTTTTCTCCTCTGTGCTCAGCTTTGTCCAGGTGATGCTCACTGTGACTGGGTCTTCCATCTCAATTATCCCAATCAACATAATCCTCCACAGACAGGTCCATAGGCCCCGTCACAGGTGGCACTACAACTCTGAAGATGGCCGCTGGGAACACCTGACTCAACTGCCAGACCCCATACAGTGGTGTTGTATGATGATTTTACTCTGGGCACAGTTTAGTGCCATCTTGGATTTTGCCCCGTGCCTAACCTAGGGAGAATGTTGTGTAGCAATTCGAAACAACCCATCCTGGAGGAAGGCTCAGCAAGGAAACAGCTCTTAAGACTCAGGAGGTTCCTGAAACTTACAGAATTCCCCAGTGTAAGGAAAAGCAGTGGATAACTGTTGGAGAAAGAGACTCACACTAGGGAGCAGACCAGAGGAGGTGCAGAGCAGCCCAGCATGGAGGAGAGTCTCACGCTAGTGAGCAATCTAGAGGTGCACAGCAGCCTAACATGGAGGGGACTGTCACACTATCAAGCAGTCCAGAGGAGATCAGAGCAGCCCAGCATGGAGCAGCATTATACTAGCCATAGTCCACAGATGCAGATTAGTCATCAGTCTTGAGGAGACTCTGAGCAGTTCTGCAGTCTGGAGGAGTCTCTCCCAGGAGCAAGTCATGAAGCACAGAGCTCCAGGGTTGTAGCTGCCATGAGTCTCACCCAGGCTGGGGTGAACTTCCTGGAGATGTAGTTGCTTTTGAGTCTCCCTGCTCCTATGAGTATTCGTCACCCATACTTCTGTAGTTAACACCAATAAGCTCCCTGATTTTGTCTAATAGGACCTTGATATGGTGCTTTGTTCTGTTGTTGAATTCCTATCTGGGGAAGGTAGATGGTTATGTGTTGTTTCCCTAAGAAAAGTGTCACACAGATGGTCTTCAGTGCCAAAGGCACTGTACTGTAGGGTAGGGTACTTCATACCCATCACCCTTCCCTCCCTTCAGCATACTTGAAATAGCTGTTTCAATGCCAGTGTGATTGCGTCCATGAAAGGACTCCTTCCCGATCTGACCTTCTAGCATCCAAGGGATTCGAAAGCAGCCCTCCTCCTCCTGAGACTGGCTAATTGCATCTCTGCATGGTGGAAATCCGTGGTATTTGAAGAAGTAAAATCAGCAAGTTCATCCTCAGCTGTTGCAGAAGTTGCCACAGCAACGCCTGGTTGGAGAGCTTTCCCCACTGCCCCGCCTCTCTGGAAACCTGCCTCTGACATGTTATTTTAGAAAAAAGAGGGCACAGGCATCCAACATCCTAGCTCAATAGGAATGTCTTTGTCTTTGTATCTAGGCAGGGCCGCTGCAAAATAAGATGTGGAGAGCATTGATTTTGTGTTTAATTATTTTCTAGTTTTGCAAACATAATGAGCGGTTGTCCCTGCCCTCCTCTTTTCTTCCCTCCCTTCCTTCCTCCTTTCTCCCCCATCCTCCTTTTCATTTACAAATCCATCCCCCTCCCTCCCACCCTTCTGTGTCTGCTTGTTGAGTTGCTTGCATCAGTATAGGCTCAGGCCTCAGTGGCAGATTAAGTGGTCCTTCCTCAGGTAGACCCACTGATAGGGGCACTCACCTTAACCTGTCTATCTCTGGCCTCTAAAGTTCTATCTTCAGTAAATTATTTCTCCTGACTTCCTAACTAGTCTGTGGGGGAAGATTGATAGGTCACAGTGCAGGAATGGTGAGGACAAGTTTCATTGCAGTGAGTTTCTGGATGCAGCAGTCCTGTCTTGAGTGGAATGTCTGGCGGGCAGTGGACCTCCGTACCTTTTGGCTCATGCAATCTTACCGCCTCCTCTTCTGCAAGTTGGGGAGATATATGGTTGGCCTTATTCTGGCTGAGGGTTTTAGGGTCTTCGGTACTCTGCACTGTGGTTGTTTGTTATCTATTTCACTGCTCTTCCCTTGCAATAGGCTGCTTCTTATTTGGGTATTGAGATCTGATCTTTCAGAGTCTGTCTTTTTCAGTCTGGGATATTTCACTCAGTATGATTTTTTTTTCAGTTCCATCCATTTACTGGCAAATTTCATTCCATTGTACAATATTTTCATTAACCAAATCAACTGTTGGATATCTATGTTGGTTTCATTTCTTTGCTGTTGTGAAAAGAGATGCTATGAACATGGTTGTACACATGACTCTGTTGCAGGATGCAGTGGTCTTTGGGAATATTCCCAGGAGTGTCATAGCTGAGTCATACCTCAAATTGATTTCCAAAGGGGTTTATAAATTTACAATCCCACAAACAGTTTATGAGGGTTCCCTTCTTTCCATATCCATGCCAGCACTTACTGTTCTTTTTGTTTTGGATATTAGCCATTCTGACTGGAGTGAGATGATATCTCAGGGTGGTTTTAATTTTCATTTCCTTAAGGATTAGGGAGATAGAACATCTGGATCAGCAGAATTAACATTGTTAAAATGACTGTTCTACTTAAAGTAATACACAGATTCAATGCAATACCAATCAAAACTCCAACCCGATTCTTCATTGATAAAACAGTGATTCCAAAGAAACATAAAAGACTCAGGATAGTAAAAACGATTCTGAGTAATAAAAACTCTGCAGGAGGTATTACCATACTAGACCTTAAAGTATACTATAAAGCTACAGTAATAAAAACAACATGGTACTGGTTCCAAAGAAAAGAGTTTTTTTTAACATCTTTAAAAAGATTTATTAGACATTTGAAATTCGTCTTGTGAGAAGTTTCTTTTCAGTTCTGTAGCCCATTTTTCATGGAGTTGTTTACTTCCTTGGTATTTAATTTTAAGTTCTTTTTGTACTCTGGATATTAGACCTATCAGGTAATATGGTTAGTGAAGAAGCTCTCCCATTCTGTAGGTTGCCTTTTTGCTTGAGTAACAGTCTGTTTAGTTGAGCCAAAGCTTTTAAATTCATATAGTCTCCTTTGTTTATTGGACTTGTTCTCTGTGCCTTTGGGGTCCTATTGAGGAAATGCTGGCTAAGGCCAATCACTTTGAAGGTGTTCCCAGTTTTTTCTTCTAGAAGTTTTATAGTCTCTGGTCTAACATTGAGGTCTTCAATCCATTTGGAGTTGAGTTTTGTGCATGGAGCTAAATAAGGGTCCAATTTCATTCATCTTCATGTAGATATCCAATTTTGCTAGCACCATTTATTGAAGAGACTGTTCTTTTTTCCAGTGGGTTTTTTGGACACTTTTTTCAAAGATCAGTTGACTATAGGTGAGTGCACTTACGTTTGGGTGTTCAATTCTAATCCATTGATCTATATCTCTTTTTTTTTGAGCCAGTACCATGTTGTTTTTATTACTGTGGCTTTATAATATACTTTAAGGCCTGGTATGGCAATACCTCCTGCAGAGTTTTTATTACTCAGGATTGTTTTTGCTATCCTGGGTCTTTTATGTTTCCATACGAATCCTGAGATTCATTTATCAATGAAGAATTGGGTTGGAATTTTGATTGGTATTGCATTGCATCTGTGTATTGCTTTAGGTAGAAGAGTCATTTTAACAATTTTAATTCTGCTGATCCAGGTGTGTATGGAGGCCTTTCCATCTTCTAGTGTCTTGTGTAGTCTTTTTTTTTAAGGGTTTTAAAATTTTGTTATATACATCTTTTAATCCTTCGTTAGGTTTATTCCAAGGTATTTCATTTTTTAGGGGCAATGGTAGATGTATTGTTTCTTTCAGAGCTTTCTTGCTTTGTCTATCCTTGGTATATAGAAAAGTCACAGACTTTCGAACATACATTTTGTATCCTGCCACTCTACTGAACTTTCCTGGCAAACTCTTTAAGGGTACTTGAGATATAGGATCATGTCATCTGGAAATAAGGATAGCTTGATTTCTTCTTTTCCAATTTGTATCCCTCTTTATCTCCCTCTGTTGTGTTATTAAGGCTCTAGTAGACTTCAAATACAATATTGAATAGAAGTGGTGAGAGTGGACAGCCTTTTCTAGTTCCCAATCTGAGTGGGAATACTTTCAATTCATCAGCTGTTGTATATGGCTTTTATTATATTGATGAATGTTTCATTCAACCTATTTTCACCATGGTTTTTGTCATGAAGGGGTGTTGAATTTTGACAAAAGCTTTTTCAGCATCAATTGAGAGAATCATGTGATTTTTGTCTTTGCATTTGTTTAGATGGTGAATTATATTTATAGATTTACATGTATTGAACCAACCTTGTGCTTCTGGAATAAACCCAATCTGATCACTAGTGGATGATCTTCTTGATGTTTTTGTATCTGATTTGCTATTTTGTTGAGAATTTTTGCGTCTGTGTTTATCAATGAAATTGGCCTATAGTTTTCTTTTTTGCTGTGTCTTTATTTGGTTTTGGGATCAGTGTGCTGTTGGCTTCATACAAAGAATTTGAAAGTGTTCCTTCCTTTTCTATTTTGTGGAATAATTTAAAGAGTATTGGTGTTAATTGTTCTTTAAACACTTGATAGAATTCTGCAGCGAATCCATCTGGTCCTGACCTGTTCTTGGCAGGGAGATCCATTACTACTGCTTCACCTTCTTACCTTGTTATAGGACTATTTAAAGAATTCAGTTCATCATGGTTTAACTCGTGTGTGTTTTATGTTTAGAAATTCTTCCATTTCTTTGTGATTGTCAAATTTGGTGGTTTATAAATTTTTAAAGTATGACCTTATGATTCTCTGAATTTTCTTGACATCTGTTGTGATAGATCCATTTTCATTACTAATTTTATTAATTTGGATTCCTTCTCTTCTAGATGGTTAATTTGGCTAATGGTTTGTCAATCTTGTTGAGATTTTCAAAGAACCAGCTTTTTCTTTGATTGATTCTTTGTAGTTTTCTTTGTCTCAATTTCTTTTTTTTTTCTTATTATAAGAGTATATTCAAAGGTAGATGCAATAAAAGTAGGAAACCACAGTGAGGGAAGGGTCAATCACCCATTTGCAAAATGGTTACTTATTATCTGCTAGACTATATGCCCTCCCCTTCTCGTGAGATCACACCCCCTCAGTTGTAGATGATCAGGAACGAAAAGTCTGTGAACTTAACCAGATGTCTCATTGCTTACTCGCAGTCCTTGATGGAGGCCTATTTTCTCTGCTGTTACATGGTCCCCTCTCTCCTTGTTTCTGGTGTGGCACTCCTACCCCATCCCGCCTGTTCATACTCCCTGCAATTACTGCATTACAGAGATTTATTGTCGAGTGTCTCTAGGTGGGCTGGGTGGGTTTGGTACTAGGAGCCACCTATTAGGGAGTACATACGGTGCTTAATTTTCTGGGTCTGGGATACTCACTCAATATAATTGTCTCTAATGACATCCATTTCCTGGCAAATTCCAGTGCTTCATCATTTTTTATGGCTAAGTAGTACTCCATTGTATAGATGTACCACATTTTCCTTATCCACTCATCAACTGTTGGATATTTGGGTTGATTCCATGACTTTGCAATTGTAAACAGTGCTGCTATGAACATGGTCGTACTTGTGCAATCGAGGTGGACCTCTGCTGCATGGGGGGTTATTCCCAAAAGTGGAATCGCAGGATCATATGGCATTTCAATCTTTAATTTCTTTTTTTTTATTTTCTAAAATTTTTTTATATAATACATTTTTTATTATTATTTCAGCTCATACAAACTTAATAGGTACACCAGTTCCCTCCCTCCCTCCTCCTCCCCCCTGGACTGCCTGCTCCCCCTCCCCTTATCCCTCCCGCTCCATCGCTCCGTGCCTCCTGCCCCGATTCCCAGAGTCCTTTGTTGTGCATGCCTGACTCTCCTCTGGGCCCTCCCCTCCGATGACGTACAAGGACCCAGTGGCATTTCCCTGAATCCCTTCCTGTGTTCCCCTTAAGCATAGGAACACTACTGTGGCTGTCAATCCCTTGCCTCCAAGGATCTTGATGCCTTTAGCAGATGCTAGACTTTGTGAGGTCAATAGTGTTTTGGACATTGTGCCTGGCATGCAATGTCCAATTATGATTGCTTCGGCCCTAACTTGTGTGGAGTATCTTGCAAATCATTGCTCCTCCCATCCTTTTGCTCTTACACTCTTACCGCCCTCTCTTCTGCAAATGTCCCTGAGCTTTAGGATGGGGAGAGATTAGGCTGGCCTAGTTCTAGGTGGTTGATATAGAGTCTCTGAAGTTCTGGATAGTGGTTCGTTGATTTTCTTTTGCAGTTTTGTTGCTCCTGTAATGCCCTTCACTCCATCCTGATGGGCACTGTATGTCACCCCCTGGCCAGAGACAGAAAGCTGTTAAACTGGAGTCTTATTATAAGAGCACATTCAAGGGTAGATGTAATACTTATACTCAAAAGTGGAATCGCAGGGTCATATGGCGTTTAGGCAATGGGAGGGGTCACTCACCCATTTGCAAAATGGTTACTTTTTAATCTGCTGGACTATATGCCCTCCCCTTCTGGTGATTCATATCCCCCTTAGTTGTAAACGATCAGGAACGCATTGTGAACTTAACTAGGTGTCACATTACTTTCTTGCAGTCCTTGATGGAGGCCTATTTTCTCTGCTGTAACATGGTCACTTCTCTCCTTGTTTCTGGTGTGGCCCTCCAACCCCATCCCTCCTGTTCATAATCCTTGCAATTACTGTAGGTAATACATAGATTAACCTATGAGTGTCTCAAGATGGGCTGGGTGGGTTTGGTATTAGGAGCCACCTATTAGGGAGGACATACGGCACTTAATTTTCTGGGTCTGGGATACTTCACTTAATATAATTGTTTCTATTGACATCCAATTCCCAGCAAATTCCAGTAATTCATCATTTTTGATGGCTGAGTAGTACTCCATTGTATAGATGTACCACAGTTTCCTTATCCATCAAACTGTTGGACATTTGGGTTGATTCGATGTCTTTGCTATTGTAAACAGTGCTGCTATGAACATGGTCGTGCGTGCATCGAGGTGAACCTCTGCTGTATGGGGCGGGTTATACCCAAAATGGAACGCAGGTCATATGGCATTCGATCTTTAATTTCCTTAAGAATCTCCAGACGGCCGCCAGAGTGGCTGTATGAGCCTCATTCCCACCAGCAATGTAGGAGAGTTCCCCTCTCTCCATATCCTCTCCAGCATTTGTTATTGTGTGTTTGTGGATTTTTGCCATCCTGACTGGGGTGAGATGATATCTCAGGGAAGTTTTGATTTGCATTTCCCTGATGGCTAAAGAAGTGGAACATTTTCAGATATTGTTACACATTTAATTTCACCCTGGTAAAATTTCTTTTAAGTTCCAGGGCCCATTTTTTAATGGGCCATTGGTTTCCTTGATGTTTAGTTTTCTAAGTTCTTGTGCACTCTGGACAGTAGAGCTCTACAGATATGTGGTTTTGAAGATTTTCTCCCCTTCTGTGGGTTGCCTTTGAGCTTGTGTTACAATCTCTTTATCTGAACAGAAGCCTTTAATTTCACAAGATCCCAACTGTTGAGAGTTGGTAGCAGTGACGTGCATTGGATGTCTGTTTGAGACTGTTGGCCTAGCCCATCAGCTCGAGGGAGTTCCCTATTCTTCTTTCAACTATGGTTTTTATAGTCTCTGGCCTTAAATCAAGGACCTTGATCCATGGTATTAAGTCTTGTACATGGGACAAGTACGGGTCCCATTTTAATTTCTGCATGTGGAGATCCAGTTTTGCCAGCACCATTTGTTGAAGATGCTGTTTCTTTTCCATGGGATCTTTGGGCCCCTTTGTCAAAGACCAAATGGCTGTAGTTTTGTGGGCTTATATCTGGGTCTTCAATCCTTACCATTGATCTTGTGTCTATTTTGGAGCCAGTACCAGGCTGTTTTTTACAACTATGGATTTGTAATATAGACAAGGTTCGGTATGGTAATACCTCCAGCAGTGTTTTTGTTACTCAGGATTGTCTTTGCTATCCTGGGTCTTTGTGGCTCCATATGAATTTTGAGATTAAGTGTCAACTTCTTTAAAGAATTGCTTTGGGATTTAATTGGTATAGCACTGAAATTGTATATTGCCTTTGGTAGGATGGTCATTTTTACGATGTTGATTCTGCCAATCCAGGAATATGGGAGGTCTTTCCACCTTCTGGTGTCTTCTGCTATTTCTTTCTTGAGGGTTTTAAGTTTTCATCATAAAGGTCTTTTACCTCCTTGGTTAGGTTTATACCAAGGTATTTCATTTTTTTAGGGGCTATAGTGAATGGGATGTTTTCTCTCAAGGCTTTTTCGCTTCTTTCATTCTGGGCATATAGGAAGGCCTCTGATTTTTGCACATTTATTTTGTATCCTGCCACCCTGCTGAACTTCTCAATTAGTTCCAGGAGCTTCCTGGTGGAGTTTTTGGGATCACTCAGGTATAAGATCATGTCATCTGCAAATAGGGAAAGCTTGACTACTTCCTTGCTAATTTGTATCCCTCTTATGTCCCTTTCTTGTCTTATGGCTTCAGATAAGACTTCAAGTACAATATGGAATAGAAGTGGTGAGAGTGGACAGCCTTGTCTAGTTCCTGATCGAAGTGGGAATGCTTCCAATTGTTCCCCATTGAGCATAATCCTTGCTTTTTTATATTTTATATAAAGGTTCCTTCCATTCCTACTGTCTCTAGCGTTTTGATCATAAAAGGCTGTTGGATCTTGTCAAAGGCTTTTTCTGCATCTATCTAGAGTATCATGTGGTCTTGGACTTTGAACTGGTTTACATGATGAATTACATTTATTGATTTTCGTATGTTGAACCAACCTTGTGTGCCGGGGATGAAGCCTACTTGGTCCCCGTGAATAATCTTTTTAATATGTTTTTGAATCCGATTTGCTAAAACTTTGTTGAGAATCTCTGCGTCTGTGTTCATCAGAGAGATCGGCCTATAGTTTTCTTTTTTAAGTGAGTCTTTATTAGGTTTTGTGATTAAAATGATATTAGCTTCATAGAAGGAATTTGGTAGTGTTCCTTCCTTTGCTATTTGATGGAACAGTTTAAGGGTTTGGTATTATTAACTACTTAAATGTCTGGTAGAACTCCTGTGCTGAATCCATCTGGTCCAGGACATTTTTGGTGGGAAGATTCAAGATTATTTCCTCAATTTCCTTATATGTTATAGGACTATTTAAATAATTCACAACTTCCTGATTCAATTTAGGTAAGTTGTGTTTACTTAGGAATTCATCCATCTCTTTTGTGTTGTCAAACGTTGCAGAGTATAAGTTTTTGAAATGATGTTATAATTCTCTGGATTTCTTGGGTATCAGTAGTGATAACTCCATGTTCATTTCTGATTTTGTTAATTTTGGTTTTCTCTCTCCTGCTTTTGGTTAATTTAGCTAGGGGTGTATCAATCTTATTGATTTTTTCAAAAAAACAGGTTTTTGACTGGTCGATTTTTTCTATCGTTTTCTTAATCTCGATTTCAGATATTTCTCCCCTTATTTTGCTAATCTCCTCTCTTCTACTACTTTTGGGATCTGATTGCTCTAGTTTCTCTAAAGCTTTAAGCTGCATTGTTAAGTTGTTTATTTCTGATGTTTCCATTTTTTTGATGTAGGCATTAAGAGCTATGATCTTACCTCTTAGGACAGCTTTCATTGTGTCCCAGAGATTTTGGTAAGTTGTATTTTCGTTATCATTCACTTTCAGAAAATCTTGAATTTCCTTTTTAATTTCTTCCTGAATCCAGTTCTCATTCAGCATCATATTGTTAAGTTTCCAGGAGTTAGTGTATTTTCTCTTGTTTGATGTGTTGTGGATGTCCAGCTTTAGGCCGTGGTGGTCTGATAGGGCACAGGTTAGAATTTCAACTTTTTTGTATATGCGTAGATTCGTTTTGTGGCCCAATATGTCATCTATTTTGGAGAAAGTTCCGTGTGCTGCTGAGAAAAATGTGTATTCTTTGGTGCGTGGGTGAAAAGTTCAATAGAGATCTGTAAGGTCCATTTCTTTAAGGGTTTGATTAAGTTCCAAAGTGTCTCTGTTAAGCTTTTGACCTGTTGATCTATCCCATGTTGAGAGGGCGGTTTTGAATTCCCCAAGAATTATCGTTTGGGGGTTGATTTCTTGCTTTAGATGCTGTAGGGTTTTCTTAATGAATGTGGAGAGGCCAGTATTGGGTGCATATATGTTCAGTATTGTGAAATCTTCCTGGTGAATTGTACCTGTGACTAAAATGTAGTATCCATCCATGTCTCTTATAATTTTCTTTGGTTTGAAGTCCATTTTGTCTGCTATCATAATGGCTACCCCTGCCTGTTTTCTGCTTCCATTTGCTTGTAGAATTGTTGACCAGCCTTTTATTTTTAGAGCGTGCCTATCTTTTGTGGTGAGATGGGTTCCTGCAGGCAGCAGATTGATGGATTGTGATTTTTAATCCAAGTTTGTAATCTGTGTCTCTTGATCGGTGAATTAAGTCCATTAACATTTAGTGTTATAATGGAGAACTATTTTTTAATTCCAGACATTTATTATGTTTAGTAGTTTTTATAAGTATATTGCTTCGCTTTTAATGGTGTTATATTTGCCTTCTGCTCTCCTGGATATGCCTGTTTTTTTCTTCATTTCTAGATTTTTTTTGAAGGCCTGGTTTGGTGGACATGTACCCCTTCAAGTTGTCTTTGTGCTGGAAAATTTTTCTTTCTCCCTCGATCATGACTGATAGTTTTGCAGGGTAAATCAGCCTGGGTTGACATTTTTGCTCATTCAATACTTGAAGTATGACTCTCCAAGCTCTTCTCGCTTTTACTGTTTCGACTGAGAAGTCATTTGTTATTTTAATAGGTTTACCTTTAAAAGTGACTTGTTTTTTCTCCCTTGAAGCTCTCAGCACCAGTTCTTTATCTTGAATGTGGAGTGTTTTAACTATTATTTGCCGAGGGGTGCTTCTGTTTTGGTCATATCTGTTTGGGGTGCGGAATGCCTCTTGTATGTGGATGGACGTCTCTTTTTTTAGATGAGGAAAGTTTTCCTTGATGATCGTTTGGAAAATTTCCTCAGGGGTGGTATTTTGAGATTCTTGCTCTGGTATTCCATAAATACGCATTTTAGGCTTCTTCAGGGTGTCCCATATCTCTTGGATATTTCTCTCAAGTATCTTTTTAGCTTTAACAACCTCTTCCATTGAGCTGGTTAGTACTCCCACTTTATCTTCAAGGTCTGAAATTCTGTTTTCTGCTTCGTTAGTTATAACTTGTCTTGTAGCTCAGTTTAAAATTTTTTTTATTATTTATTCAATTGTGCACATGCATGCGTGCGTATGTGTGTGTATGTATGTGTGTTTGTAGAACCACGGAAAAATTGGGGAACTACTCTGCTCTACCAGGACCAGAAAGACAGGCCACCCAGGCCACCCAGGCTACCCAGGCCACCCAGGCCACCCCCCCTCCCCGGTTTCCGCCTGGGGTCTATACGTGGGGTCTAGGATCTGAACTCAGGACCTTCTGCCTGCAAGGCAGAGGCTTAACCGCTGAGTCACCTCTCCAGCCCCATAGCTCAGTTTTAAACTCTGCTTGAGTCTGTTTTAACTGCTCTATGCCAGTTTTTGTTTCTTACACTGTTTTTCTCAACTCCAAATGTCTGTTGTGTTCCTCTTCAAAGCGATTGATTTGATTATTTAATTCCTCCCGGATTTCCTCTTTCATAGTATTGAACATGGTAATGATCATATTTTGAAAGTCGTTATCCTGGGTCAGGCTTTCTTGGCCTTTTTCCGCGGGTTTGTTCTGGTTGGAGTCTAACATTATGGGATTAATTTCTTCAGTGGGAAAGTTGTTTACTTGAGTGTTGCTTCTCATGGATTTGCACTTTGACTTTGGCATTGTCGTTTTAACTCTTAAGATCTTTCAATTTCACTAAACTGAATTATTTGGCCTGGGGTTCTGGGGGTGGGCAGGGACAGAGCTTACCAAGGTCGCGGGTGAGGCCCGGCTGGATCACGGGCAAGCGGGGTGGGGTAAAGGGAGTATGGGGGGTCGGCGTGGAGCTATTTAACCTGAGGGCAGCTGGGGCGGGGTCGGGCGCAGGGGGAGGGCCTCCTCGTCCCCTCCGCGTGGCTCCGGCTGGATGGTGGGAGTCGGAGCCGGGTCCCTTTGGGCTGACCTGGGGTTCTGGCGGGCACCGGGGTTTACCTAGGTCGCGGGGTGAGGCCCGGCTGGACTGCGCGCGCCTCCCCACCAGCCGAGTGGGGTCGGGTAAAGGGAGAATCTTTAATTTCTTTAAGAATCTCCAGACGGCTCACCAGAGTGGCTGTATGAGCCTTCATTCCCACCAGCAATGTAGGAGAGTTCCCCTCTCTCCACAACCTCTCCAGCATTTGGTGTTGTTTGTATTGTGGATTTTTGCCATCCTGACTGGGGTGAGATGATATCTCAGAGAAGTTTTGATTTGCATTTCCCTGATGGCTAAGGAAGTGGAGCATTTTTTCAGATATTTGTTAGACATTTTAATTTCATCCCTGGTAAAGTTTCTTTTAAGATCCAGGGCCCATTTTTTAATTGGGCCATTAGTTTCCTTGGTGTTTAATTTTCTAAGTTCTTTGTGCACTCTGGACAGTAGAGCTCTATCAGATACGTGGTTAGTGAAGATTTTCTCCCATTCTGTGGGTTGCCATTGAGCTCCTGTGACAATCTCTTTATCTGAACAGAAGCTCTTTAATTTCATAAGATCCCAACTGTTGAGAGTTGGTAGCAGTGACTGTGCCATTGGATGTCTGTTTAGGATGTGTTGGCCTAGCCCAATCAGCTCGAGGGAATTCCCTACCCTTTCAACTATGGTTTTTATAGACTCTGGCCTTAAATCAAGGTCCTTGATCCATGTGGAATTAAGTCTTGTACAAGGTGACAAGTACTGGTACAGTTTTAATTTTCTGCATGTGGAGATCCAGTTTTGCCAGCACCATTTGTTGAAGATGCTGTTCGTTTTCTATTGGATTTTTGGGCCCCTTTGTCAAAGACCAAATGGCTGTATTTTTGTGGGCTAATATCTGGGTCTTCAATCCTCATCCATTGATCTGTGTGTCTATTTTGGACGAGTACCAGTCTGTTTTTACAACTATGGATTTGTAGTATAGACAAAGATTTGGTATGGTAATACCTCCAGCAGCGTTTTTGTTACTCAGGATTGTCTTTGCTATCCTGGGTCTTTTGTGCCTCCATATCAATTTTGAGATTGTTTGGTCAACTTCTTTAAAGAATTGCTTTGGGATTTTAATTGGCATAGCATTGAATTTGTATATTGCCTTTGATAGGATGATCATTTTTACGATGTTGATTCTGCCAATCCAGGAACACGGGAGGTCTTTCCACCTTCTGGTGTCTTCTGCAATTTCTTTCTTGAGGGTTTTAAAGTTTTCATTGTAGAGGTCTTTTACCTCCTTGGTTAGGTTTATACCAAGGTATTTCATTTTTTTAGGCGCTATAGTAAATGTGATTGTTTCTCTCAGCACTTTTTCACTTCTTTCATTCTGGGTATATAGGAAAGCCTCTGATTTTTGTACATCTGTTTTGTATCCTGCTACCCTGCTGAACTTCTCAATTAGTTCCAGGAGCTTCCTGGTGGAGTTTTTGGGATTACTCAGGTATAAGATCATGCCATCTGCAAATAGGGATAGCTTGACTTCTTCCTTGCTGATTCGAATCCCTTTTATGTCCCTTTCTTGTCTTATGGCTTCAGCTAACACTTCAAGTACAATATTGAATATAAGTGGTTTCTTTAAGAATCTCCAGACGGCTCGCCAGAGTGGCTGTATGAGCCTGCATTTCCACCAGCAATGTAGCAGAGTTCCCATCTCTCCACATCCTCTCTAGCACTTCTTATTGTTTGTATTGTGGATTTTTGCCATCCTGACCGGGGTGAGATAACACCTCAGGAAGGTTTTGATTTGCATTTCCCTTATGGCTAAAGAAGTGGAACATGTTTTAAGATATTTGTTAGACGTTTTAATTTCATCTCTGGTAAAATTTCTTTCAAGTTCCAGGGCCCATTTTTTAATTGGGCCATTGGTTTCCTTGCTGTTTAATTTTCAAAGTTCTTTGTGCATTCTGGACAGTAGAGCTCTATCAGATATGTGGTTAGTGAAGATTTTCTCCCTTTCTGTGGGTTACCAATGAGCTCATGTTACAATCTCTTTATCTGAACAGAAGCTCTTTAATTTCACAAGATCCCAACTGTTGAGAGTTGGTAGCAGTGACTGTGCCATTGGATGTCTGTTTAGGAAGTGTTGGCCTAGCCCAATCAGCTCGAGGGAGTTCCCTATTCTTTCAACTATGGTTTTTATAGTCTCTGGCCTGATATCAAGGTCCTTGATCCGTTTGGAATTAAGTCTTGTACATGGTGACAAGTACGGGTCCAGCTTTAATCTTCTGCATGGGGAGATCCAGTTTTGCCAGCACCATTTGTTGAAGATGCTGTTCTTTTTCCATTGGATTCTTTGGGCCCCTTTGTCACATATCAAATGGCTGTATTTTTGTGGGCTTATATCTGGGTCTTCAACCCTTATCCATTGATCTGTGTGTCTGTTTTGGAGCCAGTACCGGGCTGTTTTTATAACTATGGATTTGTAATATAGACTAAGGTTCGGTATGGTAATACCTCCAGCAGTGTTTTTGTTACTCAGGATTGTCTTTGCTATCCTGGGTCTTTTGTGCCTCCAAATGAATTTTGAGATTATTTGGTCAACTTCTTTAAAGAATTGCTTTGGGATTTTGATTGGTATACCATTGAATTTGTATATCGCCTTTGGTAGCATGGTCATTTTTACGATGTTGATTCTGCCAATCCAGGAACAAGGGAGGTCTTTCCACCTTCTGATGTCTTCTGCAATTTCTTTCTTCAGGGTTTTAAAGTTTTCATTTTAAAGGTCTTTTACCTCCCTGGTTAGGTTTATACCAAGGTATTTCATTTTTTTAGGGGCTACAGTAAATGGGATTGTTTCTCTCAAGGCTTTTTCACTTCTTTCATTCTGGGCATATAGAAAGGCCTCTGATTTTTGCACATTTATTTTGTATCCTGCCACCCTGCTGAACTTCTCAATTAGTTCCAGGAGCTTCCTGGTGGAGTTTTTGGGATCACTCAGGTATAAGATCATGTCATCTGCAAATAGGGAAAGCTTGACTTCTTCCTTGCCGATTTGAATCCCTTTTATGTCCCTTTCTTGTCTTATGGCTTCAGGTAAGACTTCAAGTACAATATTGAATAGAAGTGCTGAGAGTGGACAGCCTTGTCTAGTTCCTGATCGAAGTGGGAATGCTTCCAATTGTTCCCCATTGAGCAAAATCCTTGCTGTGGGCTTGTTGTATACAGCTTTTATTATATTGATAAAGGTTCCTTCCATTCTTACTGTCTCTAGCCTTTTGATCATAAAAGGCTGTTGGATCTTGTCAAAGGCTTTTTCTGCATCTATCGAGAGTATCATGTGGTCTTGGACTTTGGACTGGTTTACATGATGAATTACATTTATTGATTTGCGTATGTTGAACCAACCTTGTGTGCCGGGGATGAAGCCTACTTGGTCCCTGTGAATGATCTTTTTGATATGTTTTTGAATCCGATTTTCTAAGACGTTGTTGAGAATTTTTGCATCTGTGTTCATCAGAGAGATTGGCCTATAGTTTTCTCTTTTAAGTGTATCTTTATTAGGTTTTGGAATTAAAGCAATATTAGCTTCATAGAAGGAATTTGGTAGTGTTCCTTCCTTTGCTATTTGATGGAACAGTTTAAGTAGTATTGGTGTTATTAACTCCTTAAATGTCTGGTAGAACTCTATGCTGAATCCATCTGGTCCAGGACATTTTTTGGTGGGAAGATTCGAGATTACTTCCTCAATTTCCCTATATGTTATAGGACTATTTATATAATTCACAACTTCCTGATTCGATTTAGGTAAGTTGTATTTACTTAGGAATTCATCCATCTCTTTTGTGTTGTCATATTTCACAGAGTATAAGTTTTCGAAGTATGACATCATAATTCTCTGGATTTCTTGGGTATCAGTAGTGATACCTCCATGTTCATTTCTGATTTTGTTATTTTGGGTTTTCTCTCTTGCTTTTGCTTAATTTAGCAAGGGGTATATCAATCTTATTGATTTTGACTGATTAATTTTCTCTCACGTTTTCCTAATCTCGATTTCAGATATTTCTCCCCTTATTTTGCTAATCTCCTCTCTTCTACTGCTTTTGGGATCAGATTGCTCTAGTTTTTCTAAAGCTTTAAGCTGCATTGTTAAGTTGTTTATTTCTGATGTTTCCATTTTTTTTTGATGTAGGCATTAAGAGCTATGAACTTACCTCTTAGGACAGCTTTCATTGTGTCCCAGAGATTTTGGTAAGTTGTATTTTCATTATCGTTCACTTTCAGGAAATCTTGAATTTCCTTTTTAATTTCTTCCTGAATACAGTTCTCATTCAGCATCATAGTGTTATATTTACAGGAGATAGTGTATTTTCTCTTGTTTGATGTGTTGTGGATGTCCAGCTTTAGGCTGTGGTGGTCTGATAGGGCACAGGTTAGAATTTCATCTTTCTTGTATATGCGTAGATTCATTTTGTGGCCCAATTATGTGATCTATTTTGGAGAAAGTTCCGTGTGCTGCTGAGAAAAATGTGTATTCTTTGGTGCGTGGGTGAAAAGTTCAATAGAGATCTGTAGGGTACATTTCTTAAAGGGTTTGATTAAGTTCCAAAGTGTCTCTGTTAAGCTTTTGACCTGTTGATCTATCCCATGTTGAGAGGGCGGTGTTGAAGTCCCCAAGAATTATCGTTTGGGGGTTGATTTCTTGCTTTAGATGCTGTAGGGTTTTCTTAATGAATGTGGAGGGGCCCGTATTGGGTGCATATATGTTCAGTATTGTGAAATCTTCCTGGTGATTGTACCTGTAACTAAAATGTAGTATCCATCCGTGTCTCTTATAATTTTCTTTGGTTTGAAGTCCATTTTATCTGCTATCATAATGGCTACCCCTGCCTGTTTTCTGCTTCCATTTGCTTGTAGAATTGTTGACCAGCCTTTTATTTTTAGGGCATGCCTATCTTTTGTGGTGAGATGGGTTTCCTGCAGGCAGCAGATTGATGGATTGTGATTTTTAATCCAAATTTGTAATCTGTGTCTCTTGATCGGTGAGTTAATTCCATTAATAATTAGTGTTATAATGGAGAATCTATTTTTAATTCCAGACATTTATTATGTTTAGTAGTTTTTATAAGTATATTGCTTCGCTTTTAATGGTGTTATGCTTGCCTTCTTTTCTCCTGGATATGCCTGTTTTTTTCTTGAAGCTTGAGTATCATTTCTAGCATTTTTTGAAGGCCTGGTTTGGTGGACATGTATCCCTTCAAGTTGTCTTTGTGCTGGAAGGTTTTTCTCTCTCCCTCGATCATGACGGATAGTTTTGCAGGGTAAATCAGCCTGGGTTGACATTTTTGTTCATTCAATACTTGAAGTATGTCTCTCCAAGCTCTTCTCGCTTTTACTGTTTCGACTGAGAAGTCTTTTGTTATTTTAATAGGTTTACCTTTAAAAGTGACTTGTTTTTTCTCCCTTGAAGCTCTCAACACCAGTTCTTTATCTTGAATGTGGAGTGTTTTAACTATTATTTGCCGTGGCTAGCTTCTGTTTTGGCCATATCTGTTTGGGGTGCGGAATGCCTCTTGTATATGTATGGGCCTCCCCTTTTTTAGATGAGGAAAGTTTTCCTTGATCATCGTTTGAAAAATTTCCTCAGAGGTGGTATTTTGAGAATCTTGCTCTGGTATTCCATGAATACGCATGTTGGGCTTCTTCAGGGTATCCCATATCTCTCGAATATTTCTCTCAAGTATCTTTTTGGCTTTAACAACCTCTTCCATTGAGCTGGTTAATACTCCTACTTTATCTTCAAGGTCTGAAATTCTTAGTTATTTCTGCTGATAAGACTCTCTGTGGAGTTCTGAGTTGAAGATAACTTGTCTTGTAGCTGTTTTAAACTCTGCTTGTGTCTGTTTTAACTGCTCTATGCCTGTTTTTGTTTCTTGCACTGTTTTTTTCACCTCCTCCAAGTGTCTGTTGTGATCCTCTTCAAAGCAATTGATTCGATTATGTAATTCCTCCCGGATTTCCTCTTTCATAGTATTGAACATGGTAATGATCATATTTTGAAAGTCATTATCCTGGATCAGGCTTTCTTCGCCATTTTCCGTGGGTTTGTTCTGGTTGGAGTCTAACATTATGGGATTAATTCTTTCAGTGGGAGATTTGTTTACTTGAGTGTTGTTTCTCATGTATTTGCACTTTGACTTTGGCATTGTCGTTTTAAGTCTTAAGATCTTCTTTCAATTTCTGTGCGTTTTTCACTGAACTGAATTATTTGGACTGGGGCTCTGGGGGTGTGCAGGGGGTGGAGCTTACTTAGGTCGTGGTGCGTCCCAGCTGGACCGCACGTGCGTCCCCAGCGGCGTAGTGGGGAAAGGGCTCTTTGTCTCAATTTCTGATCCTACTTATTTCTCCAGGTCTACTACTTTGGGGGTTGGTTTCTTCTTGTTTCTTTAAAGCTTTTTGTATTGTTAGGTTGTTCATTTATGATGTTTCCATTATTTTTATGTAGGCATTGAGCACTATGAATTTTTTTCTTAGAACCGCCTTCATCGTATCCCAAATGTTTTGATATGATACATTGCCATTATCATTGATTTCTAGGAATTTTCAACTTTTAATTTTACTTCTGTCTGGACCCATTCCTCATTTAGTAGCATATTGTTAAACTTTTAAGAGTTTGTGTACTTTGTGTTGTTTGTCTTGTTATGGATGTCCACTTTTATTCCCTGGTGGTCAGATAGAGTCCAGGTGATGATTTCCATTTTCTTGTATTTGTGGAGGCTTGCTTTGTGGCTTAGTATGTGTGGTCTATTTTTGAGAGTTCCATGGACTGCTGAAAAAATGTATATTCCTTGGTGTTAGGGTGAAATGTTTGGTAGATGTTTGTCTGGTTTATTTGGATGGTTTGGTTTAATTTCAGTGTGTCTCTTCTGTTTTTTGTTTGCTGACCTGTCTATCAGCAATAGTAGGGTGTTGAAATCTTCTCCTATTATTGTGTTTTGGTTTATCTGTTGTTTTATGCATTGTAGTGTTTGTTAACAAATGTTGGTTTGTTTGGAGAATATATGTTTAGAATTGTGAATTCTTCTTGGTGCATGTTCTTTTTATGAGTATGTAGCATTCTTCTATATCTCTTACGATTTGTTTTGGTTTAAAATCTATTTTTTTGAAATTAGGATGGCTACTTCTGCTTGTTACGTAATTGCATTTTTTGGAGTATCTTTAGCCATCCTTTGATTCTGAGATCGTGTCTATCTTAAAGTGAGGTGTATTTCTTGGAGGCAGCATATCTATAGTTTGTGACTTTTAATCCATGTTCTTAGTCTGTGTCTCTTGATTGGGATGTTGATCCCATTGATGTTTAAAGTTGTAATTGAGAAATTTGTGTTGAATTTTGTGGTTTTTCACATTTATTGGTTTTTTTATGTTGACAGTTCTGTTATTGGTAGTTGTATAGACATTATTTTTACCTTTTACCATCTTAAGTTTTGTCTGACTTAAGAATTTGTTCTAGGGAGACACAGAGGCAGACAAGATGGCAGCAGCGGTGGGGCCTGGCAGAAGGAGCTAAGGCGGCGGCAGAGCCAGCGGCCGCAGCGGCTTATTGGACAAGCGAAAGATTGATGATAAGCCTGTAAAAATTGATAAGTGGGATGTATCAGCTGTGAAAAACTCTTGGATGATTCTGCCAAAAAGGTGCTTCTGGAAAAGTATAAGTATGTGGAGAATTTCGGTCTGATTGATTGACAGTCACCTCACCATCTGTACCATCTCCTTTTTCTTTGCCATAGTGGCTTTGTTTTGGGATTACATGCACCTCTTTCCAGAGTCCAAACCAGTATTGGCTTTGTGTGTCATATCCCATTTTGTGATGATGGGAATATTGACCATTTAAATCTCATATAAAGAGAAGAGCATCTTTCTTGTGGCCCACAGGAAAGATCCTACAGGCATGGATCCTGATGATATTTTGTAGCTGTCATCCAGTCTCAAAGGTTCGATGACAAATATACCATGAAGATGACCTTCATCAGTGGGAGAACAAACCAGCCGCGTGAAGCTGAGTTCACCAAGTCCATTGCCAAGTTCTTTGACCACAAGTGGGACATTGGTCATGGATGCATATGAACCTGAAATATCCATGCTCCATGACAGTCTTGCCACAGAAAGAAAAATAAAATAATCAACTCTAAAAGAAGCCAGATTATGCTGAATTACTTGTGGGTGGGGGAAAGAAACAAAAAGCTTAAACTGGGTAAAGTATGAAATATTTAAAATGTCCTTGTTTTGTCCTGAAAATTTAGTCCATTCTGGATGGGTTGGATTTCCTCTTACAGATAAGAGAAGTTGTAGCTCTGATGTCTAGCTGTGGCTTCCTTGGTCTGCTAATTTTTTAAATTTTATTTAATTTTTACTTTTCTAGAGAAGCTGTTTTGCTAAAAGCTGTACAGATTTTTTTTCCTTTGTATTTGGCAATGCTTTATGGAGTCTAGCTTTGTGCTATGCAGCATTTGAACACTCAGTTCTTTTTTTGTTTTGTTTTGTTTTCATTTTTTATTATTATTATTTTTGCTCATACAAACATAACAGGTACACCGGTCTCCTCCCTGCCTCCACCTCCTCCCTACCCCCTTGTGCCCCCTCCCCTCCCTTCTCTCTCCCCATCCCCCAGTGCCTCCCCCCCATCCCTAGAGCATCCTTTAATGTGCATGCCAAACTCTCCTCTGGGTCCTCCTCTCTGATGAGGTGCAAGAACCCAGGGGCATTTCCCAGAACCCTTTCCTGTGTTCCCCTTAAGCTTAGGAACACTACTGTGACTGTCAGTCCCTACCCTCCAAGGATCCTAATGCTTTTAGTCCATGTTAGACTTTGTGGGGTCAAGAATGTGTTGGACATAGTGCAGGTCATGCAAAGTCCTATTATGATTGTTTTGGCCCTAACTTGTGTGGAGTATCTTGCATATCATGACTCCTCCCATCCTTGTGCTCTTACAATCTTACCACCCCCTCTTCCACAAATTTTCCTGAGCTTCAGGATGGGGAAAGATTAGGCTGGCCCAGTCCCAGGTGGTTGATATAGAGTCTCTGATGTTCTGACTTATGGTTTGCTGATATTTTTTTGGTTTTGCTGCTCCTCATGCCCTTGACTCCATCTCGATGGGTATTGGATGTCACCCTCTGGCCAGAGATAAAAACCTGTTAAATTACCTGATAAATTAGAGTCTTGTTATAAGAGTATATTCAAAGGTAGATGTAATAAAAGTAGGAAACCACAGTGAGGGAGGAATTAATCACCCATTTGCAAAATGGTTACTTTCTATCTGGCAGCCTATATGCCCTCCCCTTCTGGTGAGATCATACCCCATCAGTTGCAAATGATCAGGAAGGAAAGTCTGTGAACTTAACCAGATGTCTCATTACTTACTTACAGTCCTTGATGGTGGCCTATTTTCTCTGCTGTAACATGGTCCTCTCTCTCCTTGTTTCTGGTGGGTCCCTCTTTCCCCAGACCTCCTGTTTATAATCTTTACAATTACTGTAGTTATTACAGAGATTTGTATTTTAGTGTCTCTAAGTGGGTTTGGTATTAGGATTCACCTATTAGCGAGTACATACGGCACTTAATTTTCCATGTCTAGGATACTTAAGTCAATATAATTATTTCTAATTCCATCCATTTCCTGGAAAATTGCATTAATTCATCATTTTTCATGGCTGAGTAGTATTCCATTGTATAAATGTACCACATTTTCCTTATCTACTCATCAACTGTTGGACATTTGGGTTGATTCCATGACTTTGCTATTGTAAACAGTGCTGCTATGAACATGGTCGCACTTGTGCTATCGAGGTGAACCTCTGCTGCATGGGGGGTTATTCCCAAGAGTGGAATTGCAGGGTTATATGGCATTTCAATCTTTAACTTCTTTTTTTTTATTAAAAATTTAATTATACATTTTAAAATTTTTTACCAGTTCCCTCCCTCCCCCCTACTCCCCCTCCCCTTCCCCCAGTGCCTCCCCCCCAATTCCCAGAGAGTCCTTTATTGTGTACGCCTAACTCTCCATTGGGTCCTCCTCTCCGATGACATATAAGGACCCAGTGGCATTTCCATAAGCCCTTTCTCTTGTTCCCCTTAAGCATAAGATCACTACTATGGCTGTCAATCCCTTGCCTCCAGGGGTCTCGGTGCCCTTAACAGATGCTAGACTTTATGAGGGCAACAGTGCGCTGGACATTGCGCAGGGCATGCAAAGTCCCATTATGATTGCTTTGGCCCCAACTATTGTTGAGAATCTTGCAAATCGTTGCTCCTCCCATCCTTTTGCTCTTACAATCTTACCGCCCCCTCTTCCGCAAATGTCCCTGAGCTCCAGGATGGGGAGAGATTAGGCTGTCCTAGTTCTATGTGATTGATATAGAGTCTCTGAAGTTCTGGATTGTGGTTTGTTGATTTTCTTTTGCAGTTTTGCTGCTCCTGCAATTCCCTTCACTCCATTCTGCTGGGCACTGTATGTCACCCCCTGGCCAGAGACAAAAAGCTGTTAAACTGGAGTCTTGTTGTAATAGCACATTCAAGGGTAGATGTAATAAGAGTAGGAAACCTCACTGAGGGAGGGGTCCATCACCCATTTGCAAAATGATTACTTTTTATCTGCTAGACTATATGCCCTCCCCTTCTGGTGAGATCAGGAAAGAACGTCTGTGAACTTAACCAGGTTTCTCATTACTTACTTGCAGACCTTGATGGAGGCCTATTTTCTCTGCTGTAACATGGTCTCCTCTCTCCTTGTTTCTGGTGTGGCCCTCCTAACCCATCTCTCTTGTTCATAATCCTTGCAATTACTGTGTTACATAGGTTTACTTTTGAGTGTCTCAATGTGGGCTGGGTGAGTTTGGTACTAGGAGCCACCTATTAGGGAGTACATACGGCGCTTAATTTTCTGGGTTTGGGATACTTCACTTAATATAATTCTTTCTAATGACATCCATTTCCCAGCAAATTCCAGTAATTCATCATTTTTGATGGCTGAGTAGTACTCCATTGTATAGATGTACCACAGTTTCCTTATCCACTCGTCAACTGTTGGACATTTAGGTTGATTCCATGACTTTGCTATTGTAAACAGTGCTGCTATGAACATGGTCGAGCTTGTGCTATCGAGGCGAACCTCTGCTGCATGGGGGGTTATTCCCAAAAGTGGGATAGCAGGGTCATATGGCATTTCAATCTTTAATTTCTTTAAGAATCTCCAGACGGCTCGCCAGAGTGGCTGTATGAGCCTGCATTCCCACCAACAATGTAGGAGAGTTCCCCTCTCTCCACATCCTCTCCAGCATTTGTCGTTGTTTGTATTGTGGATTTTTGCCATCCTGACCGGGGTGAGATGATATCTCAGGGAAGTTTTGATTTGCATTTCCCTGATGGCGAAGGAAGTGGAGCATTTTTTAAGATAATTGTTAGACATTTTAATTTCATCCCTGGTAAAGTTTCTTTGAAGTTCCAGGGCCCATTTTTTAATTGGGCCAGTGTTTTCCTTGGAGTTTAATTTTCTAAGTTCTTTGTGCACTCTGGACAGTAGAGCTCTGTCAGATATGTGGTTAGTGAAGATTTTCTCCCATTCTGTGGGTTGCCTTTGAGCTCGTGTGACAATCTCTTTATCTGAACAGAAGCTCTTTAATTTCACAAGATCCCAACTGTTGAGAGTTGGTAGCAGTGACTGTGCCATTGGATGTCTGTTTAGGAAGTGTTGGCCTAGCCCAATCAGCTCGAGGGAGTTCCCTATCCTTTCAACTATGGTTTTTAAAGTCTCTGGCCTGATATCAAGGTCCTTGATCCATTTGGAATTAAGTCTTGTACATGGTGACAAGTACGGGTCCAGCTTTAATCTTCTGCATGTGGAGATCCAGTTTTGCCAGCACCATTTGTTGAAGATGCTGTTCTTTTTCCATTGGATTCTTTGGGCCCCTTTGTCAAAGACCAAATGGCTGTAACTTTGTGGGCTTATATCTGGGTCTTCAATCCTTATCCATTGATCTGTGTGTCTATTTTGGAGCCAGTACCAGGCTGTCTTTATAACTATGGATTTGTAGTATAGACTTAGGTTTGGTATGGTAATACCTCCAGCTGTGTTTTTGTTACTCAGGATTGTTTTTGCTATCCTGGGTCTTTTGTGCCTCCATATGAACTTTGAGATTAGTTTGGTCAACTTCTTTGAAGAATTGCTTTGGGATTTTGATTGGTATAGCATTGAATCTGTATATTGCCTTTGGTAGGATGGTCATTTTTACAATGTTGATTCTGCCAATCCAGGAACAAGGGAGGTCTTTCCACCTTCTGGTGTCTTCTGCAATTTCTTTCTTTAGGGTTTTAAAGTTTTCATTGTAAAGGTCTTTTACCTCCTTAGTTAGGTTTATACCAAGGTATTTCATTTTTTTAGGGGTTATAGTAAATGGTATGGTTTCTCTCAAGGCTTTTTCACTTCTTTCATTCTGGGCATATAGGAAGGCCTCTGATTTTTGCACATTTATTTTGTATCCTGCCACCCTGCTGAACTTCTCAATTAGTTCCAGGAGCTTCCTGGTGGAGTTTTTGGGATCCCTCAGGTATAAGATCATGTCATCTGCAAATAGGGATAGCTTGACTTCTTCCTTGCCGATTTGAATCCCTCTTATGTCCCTTTCTTGTCTTATGGCTTCAGCTAAGACTTCAAGTACAATATTGAATAGAAGTGGTGAGAGTGGACAGCCTTGTCTAGTTCCTGATCGAAGTGGGAATGCTTCCAATTGTTCCCCATTGAGCATAATCCTTGCTGTGGGCTTGTTGTATACAGCTTTTATTATATTGATAAAGGTTCCTTCCATTCCTACTGTCTCTAGCGTTTTGATCATAAAAGGCTGTTGGATCTTGTCAAAAGCTTTTTCTGCATCTATCGAGAGTATCATGTGGTCTTGGACTTTGGACTGGTTTACATGATGAATTACATTTATTGATTTGCGTATGTTGAACCAACCTTGTGTGCCGGGGATGAAGCCTACTTGGTCCCCATGAATGATCTTTTTAATATGTTTTTGAATCCGATTTGCTAAGACTTTGTTGAGAATCTTTGCGTCTGTGTTCATCAGGGAGATCGGCCTATAGTTTTCTTTTTTAAGTGAATCTTTATTAGGTTTTGGGATTAAAACGATATTAGCTTCATAGAAGGAATTTGGTAGTGTTCCTTCCTTTGCTATTTGATGGAACAGTTTAAGGAGTATTGGTGTTATTAACTCCTTAAATGTCTGGTAGAACTCTGTGCTGAATCCATCTGGTCCAGGACATTTTTTGGTGGGAAGATTCGAGATTACTTCCTCAATTTCCTTATATGTTATAGGACTATTTAAATAATTCACAACTTCCTGATTCAATTTAGGTAAGTTGTGTTTACTTAGAAATTCATCCATCTCTTTTGTGTTGTCAAACTTCACAGAGTATAAGTTTTTGAAATATGATGTTATAATTCTCTGGATTTCTTGGGTATCAGTAGTGATAACTCCATGTTCATTTCTAATTTTGTTAATTTGGGTTTTCTCTCTCTTGCTTTTGGTTAGTTTAGCTAGGGGTGTATCAATCTTGTTGATTTTTTCAAAGAACCAGCTTTTTGATTGGTTGATTTTTTCTATCGTTTTCTTAGTCTCGATTTCAGATATTTCTCCCCTTATTTTGCTAATCTCTTCTCTTCTACTGCTTTTGGGATCAGATTGCTCTAGTTTCTCTAAAGCTTTAAGCTGCATTGTTAAGTTGTTTATTTCTGATGTTTCCATTTTTTTGACGTGGGCATTAAGAGCTATGAACTTACCTCTTAGAACAGCTTTCATTGTGTCCCAGAGATTTTGGTAAGTTGTATTTTCGTTATCATTCACTTTCAGGAAATCTTGAATTTCCTTTTTAATTTCTTCCTGAATCCAGTTCTCATTCAGCATCATAGTGTTAAGTTTCCAGGAGTTAGTGTATTTTCTCTTGTTTGATGTGTTGTGGATGTCCAGCTTTAGGCCGTGGTGGTCTGATAGGGCACAGGTTAGAATTTCAACTTTCTTGTATATGTGTAGATTCATTTTGTGGCCCAATATGTGATCTATTTTGGAGAAAGTTCCGTGTGCTGCTGAGAAAAATGTGTATTCTTTGGTGCGTGGGTGAAAAGTTCGATAGAGATCTGTGAGGTCCATTTCTTTCAGGGTTTGATTAAGTTCCAAAGTGTCTCTGTTAAGCTTTTGACCTGTTGATCTATCCCATGTAGAGAGGGCGGTGTTGAAGTCCCCAAGAATTATCGTTTGGGGGTTGATTTCTTGCTTTAGACGCTGTAGGGTTTTCTTAATGAATGTGGAGGGGCCCGTATTGGGTGCATATATGTTCAGTATTGTGAAATCTTCCTGGTGAATTGTACCTGTGACTAAAATGTAGTATCCATCCGTGTCTCTTATAATTTTTTTTGGTTTGAAATCCACTTTGTCTGATAGCATAATGGCTACCCCTGCCTGTTTTCTGCTTCCATTTGCTTGTAGAATTGTTGACCAGCCTTTTATTTTTAGAGCGTGCCTATCTTTTGTGGTGAGATGGGTTTCCTGCAGGCAACAGATTGATGGATTGTGATTTTTAATCCAAGTTTGTAATCTGTGTCTCTTGATCGGTGAATTAAGTCCATTAACATTTAGTGTTATAATGGAGAAACTATTGTTAATTCCAGACATTTATTATGTTTAGTAGCTTTTATAAGTATATTGCTTCGCTTTTAATGGTGTTATATTTGCCTTCTGTTCTCCTGGATATGCCTGTTTTTTTCTTCACGCTTGAGTATCATTTCTAGCAGTTTTTGAAGGCCTGGTTTGGTGGCCATGTATCCCTTAAAGTTGTCTTTGTGCTGGAAAATTTTTCTTTCTCCCTCGATCATGACTGATAGTTTTGCAGGGTAAATCAGCCTGGGTTGACATTTTTGCTCATTCAATACTTGAAGTATGTCTCTCCAAGCTCTTCTTGCTTTTACTGTTTCGACTGAGAAGTCATTTGTTATTTTAATAGGTTTGCCTTTAAAAGTGACTTGTTTTTTCTCCCTTGAAGCTCTCAGCACCAGTTCTTTATCTTGAATGTGGAGTGTTTTAACTATTATTTGCCGCGGTGTGCTTCTATTTTGGTCGTATCTGTTTGGGGTGCGGAATGCCTCTTGTATATGAATGGGCCTCTCTTTTTTTAGATGAGGAAAGTTTTCCTTGATGATCGTTTGAAAAATTTCCTCAGGGGTGGTATTTTGAGATTCTTGCTCCGGTATTCCATGAATACGCATGTTAGGCTTCTTCAGGGTGTCCCATATCTCTTGGATATTTCTCTCAAGTATCTTTTTGGCTTTAACAACCTCTTCCATTGAGCTGGTTAGTACTCCCACTTTATCTTCAAGGTCTGAAATTCTGTTTTCTGCTTCATTAGTTCTGTTGATAAGACTCTCTGTGGCGTTCTGGGTTGAAGATAACTTGTCTTTTAGCTCAGTTTTAAACTCTGCTTGAGTTTGTTTTAACTGCTCTATGCCACTTTTTGTTTCTTGCACTGTTTTTCTCAACTCCTCCAGATGTCTGTTGTGTTCCTCTTCAAAGCGATTGATTCGATTATGTAATTCCTCCCGGATTTCCTCTTTCATAGTATTGAACATGGTAATGATCATATTTTGAAAGTCGTTATCCTGGGTCAGGCTTTCTTGGCCTTTTTCCGCGGGTTTGTTCTTGTTGGAATCTAACATTATGGGATTAATTTCTTCAGTGGGAAATTTGTTTACTTGAGTGTTGCTTCTCATGGATTTGCACTTTGACTTTGGCATTGTCATTTTAACTCTTAAGATCTCTCAATTTCACTAAACTGAATTATTTGGCCCGAACGGGGACTTACCTAGGGCGTGGGGTGAGGCCCGGGTGGACCGCACGCGTGTCCCGACCGGCGGAGCGGGGTGGGGTCAAAAGGGACGATGGGCGCATTGGCGTGGAGCTATTTAACCCGAGGGCAGCTGGGGCGGGGCCCGGGCGCAGGGGGAGGTCCTCCTCGTCCCTCGGCCCCCGCGCGGCTCCGGCTGGATGGTGGGAGTCGGAGCCGGGTCCCTGTGGGCTGACCTGGGGTCCTAGAGCGCGCGGTGAGGCCCGGCTGGATCTCGCGTTCGCGTCCCGACCAGCGGAGCGGGGGGTGGGGCGAAAGGGGTCAATCTTTAACTTCTTTAAGAATTGTCAGACGGCTCGCCAGAGTGGCTATATGAGCCTGCATTCCCACCAGCAATATAGGAGAGTTCCCCTCTCTCCACATCCTCTCCAGCACTTGGTTTTGTTTGTATTGTGGATTTTTGCCATCCTGACCGGGGTGAGATGATATCTCACAGAGGTTTTGATTTGCATTTCCCTGATTGCTAAGGATGTGGAGCATTTTTAAAGATATTTGTTAGACATTGTAATTTCGTCCCTGGTAAAGTTTCTTTTAAGTTCCAAGGCCCATTTTTTAATTGGCCCATTTATTTCCTTGGTGTTTAGTTTTCTAAGTTCTTTGTGCACTCTGGATAGTAGAGCAATATCAGATATGTGGTTAGTCAAGATTTTCTCCCATTCTGTGAGTTGCCTTTGTGTTCAGATTACAATCTCTTTATATGAGCAGAAGCTCTTAAATTTCACAAGATCCCGACTGTTGAGTGTTGGTTGTAGTGACTGTGCTATTGGATGGCCGTTTAGAAACTGTTGGTCTATCACAATCAGCTCGAGGGAGTTCCCTACCCTTTCAACTATGGTTTTTATAGTCTCTGGCCTTATATCGAGGTCCTTGATCAATTTGGAATTAATTCTTGTACATGGTGACAAGTACAGTTCCAGTTTTAATCTTCTGCATGTGGAGATCCAGGTTTGCCAGCACCATTTGTTGAAGATGCTGTTATTTTTCCATTGGATTTTTTGGGTCCCTTTGTCAAAGATCAAATGGCTGTAGTTGTGTGGGCTTATATTTGGGTCTTCAACCCTTATCCATTGATCTGTGTGTCTATTTTGGAACCAATACTAGGCTGTTTTTACAACTATGGATTTATAGTATAGACTAAAGTTTGGTATGGTGATACCTCCATCTGTGTTTGTGTTACTCAGGATTATTTTTGCTATCCTGGATCTTTCTATTCAATATTGTACTTGAAGTCTTAGCTGAAGCCATAAGACAAGAAAGGGATGTAAAAGAAATTCATATCAGCAAGGAAGAAGTCAAGTTATCTCTATTTTCAGATGACATGATCCTATACCTGAGTGATCCCAAAAACTCCACCAGCAAGCCCCTGGAACTAATACAGAAGTTCAGCAGGGTGGCAGGATACAAAATAAATATACAAAAATCAGTGGCCTTCTTATATACCCAGAATGAAAAAAGTGAAAAAGTGCTGAGAGAAACAATCCCATTTACTATAGCCCCTAAAAAAATGAAATACCTTGGTATAAACCTAACCAAGGAGGTAAAAGACCTTTACAATGAAAACTTTAAAACCCTAAAGGAAAAAATTGCAGAAGACACCAGAAAGTGGAAAGACCTCCCATGTTCCTGGATTGGCAGAATCAACATCATAAAAATGACCATCCTACCAAAGGCAATATATAAATTCAATGCTATACCAATCAAAATCCCAAAGCAATTCTTTAAAGAAGTTGACCGACCACTCAGTTCTTAAGAATGTCCATGCTTGCTTAGGAGGTTGAAGTGATGGGATCTTGAGCTACAGTCAAGACCCTGTCTTGAGGGAAAATTGTTAAGTTGCCAAATTTGTGTTATCCTCCTTGGACAACTGTTTCCTTAATGAATTCAGGACACAACTTATGTATGACAGCTTTCTTTACACATCATTTTTATGGGTGTGTATATATACCTAACCTGGGGAGAATTATTTAAAAAACAGCTTTTTAATTTTTCTAGATCAGACCTGGCTGTTATTTTGTGCTCTTAATCAATTAAAGAAGCCAGTGGCATTTTTAGTTTTAAAAAAAAGACTTTGTTCTAACATCTTCTGCAGGCCTGATTTGGTAAATTAGAAGGACTTTGGTTTATTTATGTCAGGAATTATTTTTTTTTAATCTTAAAGTATGAGTGATAGTTTGGCTGGATATAGTAGCCTGGGTTGACATTTGTGATCTTTTATGACTTGAAAAAGCCTTTCCAAGTTCTTATGGCTGTTACTGTTTCCATTGAGAAGTCAGCTGTTAGTTTAATAGACTTGCCTTTAAATGTGGCTTTGTTTTCTCTCTTGCAGCTCTCAGAATGTTCTCTTTGACCTGTATTTGAGATGGTGTTACTATTATTTGCCTTTTAGTGCTCCTATTTTGATCATAACTGGATGGTGTGCGATGTGTATCTTGTACTTGGATGGGGTACCCTTTCCTTAAGTATGGGAAATTATCATTTATGATTGATTGGAAGATCTGAGCCTGGAGTGTTTTCTTGGGTTTCTAGTTCTGGAATTTGATCAATGCACAGGTTTGGCTTCTACAAGGTATTCTACAGTTCTTTTTTTTTATTTCCACTCATACAAACTTAACAGATACAGGGGTCCCCTCCCCTCCCACTCCCTCCCCATCCCCCAGTGCCTCCCCCTCCCATCCCTGGAGCTTCCTTTAATGTGCATGCCAAACTCTCCTCTGGGTCCTCCTCTCCGATGAGGTGCAAGGACCCACTGTCATTACTCAGAACCCTTTCCTGTGTTCCCATTAAGCATAGGAACACTACTGTGGCTGTCAATCCCTTGCCTCCCAGAATCTTAGTGCCTTTAGCAAATGCTAGACTTTGTGAGGTCAATAGCGTGTTGGACATTGTGCAGGGCATGCAAAGTCCAAATATGATTGCTTCAGCCCTAACTTATGTGGAGTATCTTGCATATCATTGCTCCTCCCATCCTTGTGCTCTTACAATCTTACCACCCCCTCTTCTGCAAATTTCCCTGAGCTTCAGGATGGGGAGGGATTAGGCTGGCCCAGTTCCTGGTGGTTGATATAGAGTCTCTGAAGTTCTGGATTACGGTTTATTGATTTTTTTTTTCCATTTTGCTGCTCCTGCAATGCACTTGGCTCCACGCTGATAGGTATTGGATGTCACTCCCTGGCCAGAGATAAAAACCTGTTAAATTAGATTTTCGTTATAAGAGTATGTTCAAAGTTAGATGTAATAAAAGTAGGAAACCGCGGTGAGGGAGGGGTCAATCACCCATTTGCGAAATCGTTACTTTCTATCTGGCAGCCTATATTCCCTCCCCTTCTGGTAAGATCATACCCCATCAGTTGCAAATGATCAGGAAAGAAAGTCTGTGAACTTAACCAGATGTCTCATTACTTACTTGAAGTCCTTGATGGTGGCCTATTTTCTCTGCTGTAATATGGTCCCCTCTCTCGTTACTGGTGTGGCCCTCCTTCCCCATGCATCCTGTTCATAATCTTAGCAAATTTCTGTAGTTATTACAGAGATTTATCTTTGAGTGTCTCTAAGTGGGTTTCATACTAGGAGCCACCTATTAGGGAGTACATGCGGCACTTAATTCTCTGTGTCTGGGATACTTCACTCAATATAATTGTTTCTAATCCCATCCATTTCCCAGCAAATTCCATTAATTCATCATTTTTGATGGCTGAGTAGTACTCCACTGTATAGATGTACCACATTTTCCTTATCCACTTGTCAAAGTTGGACATTTGGGTTGATTCCATGACTTTGCTATTGTAAACAGTGTTGCTATGAACATGGTCGTGCTTGTGCTATCGAGGTGATTTTTTGCTGTATAGGGGGTTATTCCCAAAAGTGGAATCACAGAGTCATATGGCATTTCAAACTTTAATTTCTTTAAGAATCTCCAGATGGCTCGCCAGAGTGGCTGTATGAGCCTGCATTCCCACCAGCAATCTAGAAGATTTCCCCTCTCTCCACATCCTCTACAGCACTTGGTGTTGTTTGTGGATTTTTGCCATTCTAACTGGGGTGAGATGATATCTCAGGCACGTTTTGATTTGCATTTCCATGATGGCTAAGGATGTGGAGTATTTTTTAAGATATTTGTTAGACATTTAAATTTCATCACTGGTTAAGTTTCTTTTAAGTTCCAGGGTCCATTTTTGAAATTGGGCCATTTGTTTCCTTAGTGTTTAGTTTTCTAAGTTCTTTGTGCACTCTGTATAATAGAGCTCTATCAGATATGTGGTTAGTGAAGATTTTCTCCCATTCTGTGGGTTCCCTTTGTGCTCCTGTTACAACCTCTTTATCTGAACAGAAGCTCTTTAATTTCACCAGATGCCAACTGTTGAGAATTGGTATCAGTGACTGGGTATAGGATGTCTGTTTAGGAACTGTTGGCCTAGCCCAATCAGGTCGAGGGAGTTCCCTACCCTTTCACCTATGGTTTTTATAGTCTCTGGCCTTATATCAAGGTCCTTGATCCACTTGGAATTAAGTCTTGTACATGGTGACAAGGAATTAAGTCTTGTATGTGGTGACAAGTACGGGTCCAGTTTTAATCTTCTGCATGTAGAGATCCAGTTTTGCCAACACCATTTGTTGAAGATACTGTTCTTTTTCCATTGGATTTTTTGGGCCCCTTTGTCAATCACCAAATGGCTGTAATTTTCTGGACTTATATTTGGGTCTTCAACCCTTATCCATTGATCTGTGTGTCTATTTTTGAGCCAGTACCGGGCTGTTTTTATAACTATGGATTTGTAATACAGACTAAGGTTTGGTATATTGATACCTCCAGCCGTGTTTTTGTTACTCAGGATTGTCTTTGCTATCCTGCGTCTTTTGTGCCTCCATATGAATTCTGAGATTGTTTGGTCAACTTCTTTAAAGAATTGCTTTGGGATTTTGATTGTTATAGCATTGAATTGAATTTGTATATTGCCTTTGGTAGGATGGTCATTTTTACGATGTTGATTCTGCCAATCCAGGAACATGGGAGGTCTTTGCACCTTCTGGTGTCTTCTGCAATTTCTTTATTTCGTTCTTTTTTTTTTAAATGAAACTGACATTTTTTATTGCTATTTGTCACATCACGGGACCCTTAAAATATTTATTTATTTTTTTTTACTTTTTTATTATTATTTCCGCTCATACAAACTTAATAGGTAGACCAGTTCCCTCCCCCGTCCTCCTCCCCCCAAACCCCCTGCTCCTCCTCCCTCCCTCCCCATCTCCCAGTGCCTCCCCCCCAATTCCCAGAGAGTCCTTTATTGTGTATGCCTAACTCTCCTCTTGGTCCTCCTTTCCGATGACGTACAAGGACCCAGTGACATTTCCCTGAACCCTTTCTCATGTTCCCCTTAAGCATAGGAACACTACTGTGGCTGTCAATCCCTTGCCTCCAAGGATCTTGGTGCCTTTAGCTAATGTTAGACTTTGTGAGGTCAATAGTGTGATGGACATGGCGCAGGGCATGCAAAGTCCTATTATGATTGCTTCAGCCCTAACTTGTGTGGAGACTCTTCAAATCATTGCTCCCCCCATCCTTTTGCTCTTACAATCTTACCACCCCCTCTTCCGCAAATGTGCCTGAGCTTCAGGATGGGGGAAGATTAGGCTGGCTTAGTTCTATGTGGATGATATAGAGTCTCTGAAGTTCTGGATTTTGGTTTGTTGATGTTCTTTTGCAGTTTTGCTGCTTCTGCAATGCCCTTCACTCCATCCTGCTGGGCACTGTATGTCACCCCCTGGTCAGAGACAAAAAACTGTTGAACTGGAGTCTTGTTATAATAGCACATTCAAGGGTAGATGTAATAAAAGCAGGAAACCTCAGTGAGGGAGGGGTCAGTCACTCATTTGCAAAATGATCATTTTTCATCTGCCAGACTATATGTACTCCCCTTCTGGTGAGATCATACCCCCTCAGTTGTACATGATCAGGAACGAACGTCTGTGAACATAACCAGGTGTCACATTACTTACTTGCATTCCCTGGAGGCCGATTTTCTCTGCTGTAACATGGTCCCCTCTCTCCTTGTTTCTGGTGTGGCCCTCCAACCCCATCCCTCCTGTTCACAATCCTTGCAATTACCGTAGGTTTACCCTTGAGTGTCTCAATGTGGGCTGGGTGAGTTTGGTACTAGGAGCCACCTATTAGGGAGTACATAAGGCGCTTAACTTTCTGGGTTTGGGATACTTCGCTTAATATAATTGTTTCTAATGACATCCATTTCCAGCAAATTCCAGTAATTCATCATTTTTGATGGCTGAGTAGTACTCCATTGTATAGATGTACCACAGGTTCCTTATCCACTCGTCAACTGGTCGACATTTGGGTTGATTCCATGACTTTGCTATTGTAAACAGTGCTGCTATGAACATGGTCGTGCTTGTGCTATCAAGGCGAACCTCTGTTGCATGGGGGGTTATTCCCAAAAGTGGAATAGCAGGGTCATATGGCATTTCAATCTTTAATTTCTTTTAAGAATCTCCAGACGGCTCGCCAGAATGGCTGTATGAGCCTGCATTCCCACCAGCAATGCAGCAGAGTTCACCTATCTCCACATCCTCTCTAGCACTTGTTGTTGTTTGTATTGTGGATTTTTGCCATCCTGACCGGGGTGAGATGATATCTCAGGGAGGTTTTGATTTGCATTTCCCTGATGGCTAAAGAAGTGGAGCATTTTTTCAGATATTTGTTAGACATTTTAATTTCATCCCTGGTAAAGTTTCTTTTAAGTTCCAGGGCCCATTTTTTAATTGGGCCATTGGTTTCCTTGGTGTTTAATTTTCCAAGTTCTTTGTGCACTCTGGACAGTAGAGCTCTATCAGATATGTGGTTAGTGAAGATTTTCTCCCTTTCTGTGGGTTGCCTTTGAGCTCGTGTGACAATCTCTTTATCTGAACAGAAGCTCTTTAAATTCACAAGATCCCAACTGTTGAGAGTTGGTAGCAGTGACTGTGCCATTGGATGTCTGTTTAGGAAATGTTGGCCTAGCCCAATCAGCTCGAGGGAGTTCCCTATCCTTTCAACTATGGTTTTTATAGTCTCTGGCCTTAAATCAAGGACCTTGATCCATGTGGAATTAAGTCTTGTACATGGTGACAAGTACGGGTCCAGCTTTAATCTTCTGCATGTGGAGATCCAGTTTTGCCAGCACCATTTGTTGAAGATGCTGTTCTTTTTCCATTGGATTCTTTGGGACCCTTTGTCAAAGACCAAATGGCTGTATTTTTGTGGGCTTATATCTGAGTCTTCAACCCTTATCCATTGATCTGTGTGTCTATTTTGGAGCCAGTACCAGGCTGTTTTTATAACTATGGATTTGTAGTATAGACTAAGGTTTGGTATGGTGATACCTCCAGCAGCGTTTTTGTTACTCAGGAGTCTTTGCTATCCTGGGTCTTTTGTGCCTCCATATGAATTTTGAGATTGTTTGGTCAACTTCTTTAAAGAATTGCTTTGGGATTTTAATTGGTATAGCATTGAATTTGTATATCGCCTTTGGTAGGATGGTCATTTTTACAATGTTGATTCTGCCAATCCAGGAGCATGGGAGGTCTTTCCACCTTCTGATGTCGTATGTACTCCCTAATAGGTGGCTTCTAGTACCAATCCCACCCAGCCCACCTACAGACTGTAATTGCAAGGATTATGAACAGGAGGGATAGGGTAGGAGGGCCACACCAGGAACAAGGAGAGAAGGGACCATGTTACAGCAAAGAAAATAGGCCTCCATCAAGGACCCAAATAAGTAATGAGACATCTGATTAAGTTCACAGACTTTTGTTCCTGATCATTTACTACTGAGGGGGTATGATCTCACCAGAAGAGGAGGCCATATAGTCTGGCAGACAAAAAGTAATCGTTTTGCAAATGGGTGATAGACCCCTCCCTCACTGTGGTTTCCCAGTTTTATTACATCTACCTTTGAATGTGCTTTTATAACAAGACTCTAGTTTAACAGCTTTTTGTCTCTGGCCAGGGGGTAACATACAATGCCCACCAGGATGGAGTGAAGGGATTGCAGGAGCAGCAAAACTGCAAAAGAAAATAAATAAACCACCACAATCCAGAACTTCAGAGACTCTATATCAACCACCTAGAACTAGGCCAGCTTAGTCTCTCCCCATCTTGAAGCTCAGGGAAATTTGCGGAAGAGGGGGCGGTAAGAGTGTAAGAGCAAAAGGATGGGAGGAGCAATGATATGTAAGAGTTGCTTTTTTTCTCTTGAAGCTCTCAGCACCTTTTCTTTGTCTTGAATGTGGAGTGTTTTGACTCTTATTTGCCGTGGCGATTTTCTATTTTGGTCATATCTGTTTGGAGTGCGAAATGCCTCTTTTATTTGGATCGGCCTCTCATTCTTTAGTTGTGGGAAGTTTTCATTTATGATGAATTGAAATATTTCCTCAGGTGTGGTATTTTGGGATTCTTGTTCTGGTATTCCATGAATGCGCATTTTAGGCTTCTTCAGGGTGTCCCATATCTCTTGAATGTTCCTCTCCAGTATCTTTTTGGCTTTAACAATCTCTTCGATTGAGCTGGTTAATTCTCCCACTTTGTCTTCAAGATCTGAAATTCTATTTTCTGCCTCATTTGTTCTGCTGATTAGACTCTCTGTTTAGTTTTGGGTTGAAGATAACTTGTCTTTTAGTTCAATTTTAAACTCTGCCTGAGACTGTTTTAACTGCTCTGTGCCTATTTTTGTTTCTTGAACTGTTTTTCTCAACTCCTCCAAGTGCCTGTTGTGTTCCTGTTCAAAGTGGTTGATACGGTTGTTTAACTCTTCTCGGATTTCCTCTTTCATAGTATTAATCATGGTAAGGATCATACTCTGAAAGTCGTTATGTTGGGTCTGGCTTTCATGGCTATTTTCTGTGGATTTGTTCTCGTCGGAATCCCTCATTATGGGATGGATTCTTTTGGCAGGAGATTGGTCTTCTTGTGTTTTGTTTCTCGTGGATCTGCACTTTGACTTGTACATTGTTGTTTTGTTTTTTAGGACCTTTCAGTTTCTGTGTGTTTTTCACTGAATCAACGTAGTTGGTATTGTTACGCTTGCCAGTTATTACTAGTGCTTGCTTTGGATTGGGTATGTTTGTGTATTGTTATTGTTATATCCTAGATGAGGCTACTAGGCTGTTAGTACGTCAGTTAATTCAGGTTATGTTACCAGGGGGTGAATATTAGTTTGGTAGTGCACTTTTACGATTTAGTATCTTGGTGAAATGTGGGGGTGAGTGGTGTACTCCCTGGAGTTATATGTTGTGGGGTGGCTGTATGAGAATGTTGATCTACAGCATTGATACTTTAAAGGATCAGTAAGGTGAAAAGAAAAAGTTTACTTATCTTTGGGCTGGATGAGAAGAAACTCGCCCAAGTGATATAATGATTGTAGTGGAGTCCAGCTGTATGGCCTGTGTTCCCTTTGTTCCTTAGAATTTTGCTTGAGTTTCCTTTGGGCTCTATTGAATTCTGAGTAGCAGTGTGTCTTCTGAGGACCACGTGTGTAGGTCCCGGGTGGGCCAGAGAGGCAGAGGGTCTGATGTTGATGGCAGAATTCTTCACCTGCGACCTGGGGGGGGGGCAGAGGCCCGCGGGGGCGGGAGGGTGCGAGGGGCCGGGGGCCAGGGTGGGGCCTCGGTGCTGCTGGCCTGGCGGCTCTGGGGTGGGGGGCGGGGCTGGGCTGGGCTCTTTCGCTTGCTGGCTCAATGGCAGAATTCTTCACCTGGGACCTAGGGGGTGGCAAGGCCCACGGGGAGGGAGGATGCGAGGGGCTTGGGTCCAGGCTGGGGCCCAGGCTAAGCCGGAGTCGGTCTGGGTGCTCGCCGCCGGGACGGGTGGGGCTCCGGGTTGGTGGGGCTGAGCTCTCTCTCTCTCTCTCTCTCTCTCTCACTCACCTTGGGCAGCAGGCGGCGGGCGGGGGCGGAGCGGTGTGGAGGGGGCAATTTCTTTCTTGAGGGTTCTAAAGTTTTCATTGTAAAGGTCTTTTACCTCCTTGGTTAGGTTTATACCAAGATATTTCATTTTTTTAGGGGCTACAGTAAATGGGATTGTTTCTCTCAGCACTTTTTCACTTCTTTCATTCTGGGTATATAAGAAGGCCACTGATTTTTGTACATTTATTTTGTGTCCTGCCACCCTGCTGAACTTCTGTATTAGTTCCAGGAGCTTGCTGGTGGAGTTTTTGGGATCAGTCAGGTATAGGATCATATCATCAGCAAATAGAGATAACTTGACTTCTTCCTTGCCAATTCGAATCCCTTTTATGTCCCTTTCTTGTCTTATGGCTTCAGCTAAGACTTCAAGTACAATATTGAAAAGAAGTTGGTGACAGTGGCAGCCTTGTCTAGTTCCTGATCAAAGTGGAAATGCTTCAAGTTTTTCCCCATTGAGTATAATCCTTGCTGTTGGCTTATTGTATATAGCTTTTATTATATTGATAAAGGTTCCTTCCATTCCAATCTTCTCTAGGGTTTTGATCATAAAGGGCTGTTGGATCTTGTCCAAAGCTTTTTCTGCATCTATCGAGAGTATCATATGGTCTTGAACTCTGGACTGGTTTATATGGTGAATTACTTTTATTGATTTGCATATGTTGAACCAACCTTGTGTGCCTGGGATAAAGCCTACTTGATCCCTGTGGATGATCTTTTTGATATGTTTTTGAATCCGATTTGCCAGGACTTTATTTAGAATCTTTGCATCTGTGTTTATCAGGCCTATAGTGTTCCTTTTTAAATGTATCTTTATTAGTATTTGGAATTAAGATGATATTAGCTTCATAGAATTAGGCAGTGTTCCTTCCTTTGCTATTTGATGGAACAGTTTAAGGAGTAATGGTGTTATTAGCTCCTTAAATGTCTGGTAGAACTCTGTCCGGGACATTTTTTGGTGGGAAGATTTGAGATTGCTTCCTCAATTTCCTCATATGTTATAGGACTATTTAAATAATTCACAACTTCCTGATTCAATTTAGGTAAGTTGTGTTTACTTAGGAATTCATCCATCTCTTTTGTGTTGTCAAATTTCACAGAGTATAAGCTTTTGAAGTATGACGTTACAATTCTCTGAATTTCTTGGGTATTAGTAGTGATAACTCCATTTTCATTTCTAATTTTGTTAATTTGGGTTTTCTCTCTCCTGCTTTTGGCTAATTTAACTAGGGGTATATCAATCTTATTGATTTTTTTCAAAAAACCAGCTTTTTGACTGGTTGATTTTCTGTTTTGCTTTCCTAATCTCGATTTCAGATATTTCTCCCCTTATTTTGCTAATCTCCTCTCTTCTACTACTTTTGGGATCAGATTGCTTTAGTGTCTCTAAAGCTTTAAGCCGCATTGTTAAGTTATTTATTTCTGATGTTCCCATTTTTCTGATGTAGGCATTAAGAGCTATGAACTTACCTCTTAGGACAGCTTTCATTGTGTCCCAGAGATTTTGGTAAGTCCTATTTTCATTATCATTCACTTTTAGGAAATCTTGAATTTCCTTTGTAATTTCTTCCTGAATCCAATTCTCATTCAGCATCATAGTGTTAAGTTTCCAGGAGGTAGTGTATTTTCTGTGGTTTGTTGTGTTCTGGATGTCAAGCTTTAGGCCATTGTGATCTGATAGGGTACAGGCTAGAATTTCAACTTTCCTGTATATGTGGAGATTTGTTTTGTGGCCCAATATGTGGTCTATTTTGGAGAAAGTTCTGTGTGCTGCTGAGAAAAATGTGTATTCTTTGGTGCGTGGATGGAAAGTTCGATAGAGATCTGTAAGGTCCATTTCTTTCAGGGTTTGATTAAGTTCCAAAGTGTCTCAATTAAGTTCTTTAACTGCAGGTCTATCCCATGTTGAGAGGGTGGTGTTGAAATCCCCAAGAATTATCGTTTTGTGATTGATTTCTCACTTTAGACATTGTAGGGTTTGCTTAATGAATGTGTGGGGCGGGGCCGTACTGAGTGCATATATGTTTAGTATTGTGAAATCATCCTGGTGAATTGTACCTGTGACTAAAATGTAGTATCCATCTGTGTCTCTTATGATTTTTTTTTTTTTTTGGTTTGAAGTCCTCTTTGTCCCATAGCATAATAGCTACCTCTGCCTGTTTTCTACTTCCATTAGCTTGTAGAATTGTTGACCAGCCTTTCATTTTTAGGATATGTCTATCTTTTGTGGTGAGATGGGTTTCCTGCAGGCAGCAGATTGATGGATTGTGATTTTCAATCCAAATTTGTAATCTGTGTCTCTTGATCGGTGAGTTAATTCCATTAATATTTAGTGTTATAATGGAGAAACTATTTTTAATTCCGGACATTTATTATGTTTAGTGGTTTTTGTAAGTATATTGCTTCGCTTTTAATGGTGTTATACTTTCCTTCTGTTCTCTCGGATATGCCTGTTTTTTTTCTTCAAGCTTGAGTATCATTTCTAGCATTTTTTGAAGGCCTGGTTTGGTGGACATGTATTCCTTCAAGTTGTCTTTGTGCTGCAAGATTTTTCTTTCTCCCTCGATCATGACAGATAGTTTTGCAGGGTAAATCAGCCTGGGTTGACATTTTTGCTCATTCAATACTTGAAGTATGTCTCTCCAAGTTCTTTTTGCTTTTACTCCTTCCATTGAGAAGTCATTTGTTATTTTAATAGGTTTACCTTTAAAAGTGACTTGTTTTTTTTTCCCTTGAAGCTCTCAGCACCATTTCTTTATCTTGAATGTGGAGTGTTTTAACTATTATTTGCAGTGGTGAGTTTCTATTTTGGTCATATCTGTTTGGGGTGTGGAATGCCTCTTGTATATGGATGGGCCTCTCTTTTTTTAGATGAGGAAACTTTTCCTTGATGATCGTTTGAAAAATTTCCTCAGGAGCGGTATTTTGAGATTCTTGCTCTGGTATTCTGTGAATACGCATGTTAGGCTTTTTCAGTGTGTCCCATAACTCTTGAATGTTTCTCTTGAGTATCTTTTTGGCTTTAACAACCTCTTCCATTGAGCTGGTTAATACTCACACTTTGTCTTGTAGTTCTGAAATTCTGTTTTCTGCTTCATTAGTTCTGCTGATAAGACTCTCTGTTGAGTTCTGGGTTGAAGATAACTTGTCTTTTAGTTCAGTTTTGAACTCTGCTTGAGTCTGTTTTAACTGCTCTATGCCTGTTTTTGTTTCTTGCACTGTTTTTTTCACCTCCTCCAAGTGTCTGTTGTTTTTCTCTTCAAAGCGATTGATGCGGTTACTTAATTCCTCCCGGATTTCCTCTTTCATAGTATTGAACATAGTAATGATCATGTTTTAGAAAGTCGTTATCCTGAGTCAGGCTTTCTTGGCCATTTTCCATTGTTTTTTTCTGGGTGGAGTCTATCATTATGGAATGAATTCCTTCAGTGGGAGATTTGTTTACTTGGGTGTTGTTTGTCATGGATTTGCACTTTGACTTGGGCATCCTCGTTTTAACTCTAAAGACCTTCTTTCAATTTCTGTGCGTTTTTCACTGAACTGAATTGTTTGGCCTGGGGTTTTGAGGTTGGTCGGGTGCGGAGCTTACCTGGGTTGCAGTGAGTCCCAGCTGGACTGCGCATGTCCCAGGGGCAGTGGAGTGGGGAAAGAGAGGATGATGGTGGAGGCCGGGCACTATTTAACCTGGGGGAGCTGGGGCGTGGCCTGTGGTAGGGGTCCTCCCTGGCCCCAGGCGGCTCCAGCTCCAGGGGCCTGGTGGGAGGAGCTCGGTACCTTGGGCTGCTTGGGGTTCTGGGGGTGGGCGGGTGCAGAGCTTACCTGGGTCGTGGTGAGTCCTGGACTCACGGGCTGAACTGCATGCGTCCTGGGGGTGGCGGAGTGGGGAAAGGGAGGATGTACAGTTCTGAATATAACTTTCATTGGTTTCTTTTTTGTCTTTTTAGCTTATTTAATTGAACCATCCTATTCTGTCCATTTACCTTTCAGATCTGATATTCTGTATTTTGCTTTATCCATTCTTTGTGTGAGCCTCTGTGTTCAGTTTTCAGTTAGTTTAGCTTTGAATTCCAGCAGAATTTCAGTTTGCCATTTTTTCACCTGTTCTAACCTTGTACTTGTTTCTTCTATTTCCTTTTTTTAATCTCTGATAATTTTATTATTTTCCTGTTCATAGAAGGACATAGGCTTTCTCATTTCCTCTCTGAGTTCTTCAAGTTCCTTTTTTTTGTTCCTCATGTTCCTTTTGTAGTTCTTCTCTAAGCTTATTGGCCATGTCAACAATGTTTCTTTGGAAGACATTTTCCTGAGTTTTACTTTCTTTTTTTTTTCCTTTTTTTTTATTAAAAATTTAATTATACATTTTAAAATTTTTTACCAGTTCCCTCCCTCCCCCCTCCTCCCCCCGAACCCCCTCCTCCCCCTCCGCTTCCCACAGTGCCTCCCCCCCCAATTCCCAGAGAGTCCTTTATTGTGTACGCCTAACTCTCCACTGGGTCCTCCTCTCCGATGACATATAAGGACCCAGTGGCATTTCCATAAGCATTTTCTCTTGTTCCCCTTAAGCATAAGATCACTACTATGGCTGTCAATCCCTTGCCTCCAGGGGTCTCGGTGCCCTTAACAGATGCTAGACTTTATGAGGGCAACAGTGCGCTGGACATTGCGCAGGGCATGCAAAGTCCCATTAAGATTGCTTTGGCCCCAACTATTGTTGAGAATCTTGCAAATCGTTGCTCCTCCCATCCTTTTGCTCTTACAATCTTACCGCCCCCTCTTCCGCAAATGTCCTGAGCTCCAGGATGGGGAGAGATTAGGCTGGCCTAGTTCTATGTGATTGATATAGAGTCTCTGAAGTTCTGGATTGTGGTTTGTTGATTTTCTTTTGCAGTTTTGCTGCTCCTGCAATTCCCTCCACTCCATTCTGCTGGGCACTGTATGTCACCCCTTGCAGACCTTGATGGAGGCCTATTTTCTCTGCTGTAACATGGTCCCCTCTCTCCTTGTTTCTGGTGTGGCCCTCCTAACCCATCTCTCTTGTTCATAATCCTTGCAATTACTGTGTTACATAGGTTTACTTTCGAGTGTCTCAATGTGGGCTGGGTGAGTTTGGTACTAGGAGCCACCTATTAGGGAGTACATACGGCGCTTAATTTTCTGGGTTTGGGATACTTCACTTAATATAATTCTTTCTAATGACATCCATTTCCCAGCAAATTCCAGTAATTCATCATTTTTGATGGCTGAGTAGTACTCCATTGTATAGATGTACCACAGTTTCCTTATCCACTCGTCAACTGTTGGACATTTAGGTTGATTCCATGACTTTGCTATTGTAAACAGTGCTGCTATGAACATGGTTGAGCTTGTGTTATCGAGGCGAACCTCTGCTACATGGGGGGTTATTCCCAAAAGTGGAATAGCAGGGTCATATGGCATTTCAATCTTTAATTTTTTTAAGAATCTCCAGATGGCTCGCCAGAGTGGCTGTATGAGCCTGCATTCCCACCAACAATGTAGGAGAGTTCCCCTCTCTCCACATCCTCTCCAGCATTTGTCGTTGTTTGTATTGTGGATTTTTGCTATCCTGACCGGGGTGAGATGATATCTCAGGGAAGTTTTGATTTGCATTTCCCTGATGGTGAAGGAAGTGGAGCATTTTTTAAGATAATTGTTGGACATTTTAATTTCATCCCTGGTAAAGTTTCTTTGAAGTTCCAGGGCCCATTTTTTAATTGGGCCAGTGTTTTCCTTGGAGTTTAGTTTTCTAAGTTCTTTGTGCACTCTGGACAGTAGAGCTCTGTCAGATATGTGGTTAGTGAAGATTTTCTCCCATTCTGTGGGTTGCCTTTGAGCTCGTGTGACAATCTATTTATCTGAACAGAAGCTCTTTAATTTCACAAGAACCCAACTGTTGAGAGTTGGTAGCAGTGACTATGCCATTGGATGTCTGTTTAGGAACTGTTGGCCTAGCCCAATCAGCTCGAGGGAGTTCCCTATCCTTTCAACTATGGTGTTTAAAGTCTCTGGCCTGATATCAAAGTCCTTGATCCATTTGGAATTAAGTCTTGTACATGGTGACAAGTACGGGTCCAGCTTTAATCTTCTGCATGTGGAGATCCAGTTTTGCCAGCACCATTTGTTGAAGATGCTGTTCTTTTTCCATTGGATTCTTTGGGCCCCTTTGTCAAAGACCAAATGGCTGTAACTTTGTGGGCTTATATCTGGGTCTTCAATCCTTAACCATTGATCTGTGTGTCTATTTTGGAGCCAGTACCAGGCTGTCTTTATAACTATGGATTTGTAGTATAGACTTAGGTTTGGTATGGTAATACCTCCAGCTGTGTTTTTGTTACTCAGGATTGTTTTTGCTATCCTGGGTCTTTTGTGCCTCCATATGAACTTTGAGATTGTTTGGTCAACTTCTTTGAAGAATTGCTTTGGGATATTGATTGGTATAGCATTGAATCTGGATATTGCCTTTGGTAGGATGGTCATTTTTACAATGTTGATTCTGCCAATCCAGGAACAAGGGAGGTCTTTCCACCTTCTGGTGTCTTCTGCAATTTCTTTCTTTAGGGTTCTAAAGTTTTCATTGTAAAGGTCTTTTACCTCCTTTGTTAGGTTTATACCAAGGTATTTCATTTTTTTAGGGGTTATAGTAAATGGTATGGTTTCTCTCAAGGCTTTTTCACTTCTTTCATTCTGGCCATATAGGAAGGCCTCTGATTTTTGCACATTTATTTTGTATCCTGCCACCCTGCTGAACTTCTCAAGTAGTTCCAGGAGCTTCCTGGTGGAGTTTTTGGGCTCCCTCAGGTATAAGATCATGTCATCTGCAAATAGGGATAGCTTGACTTCTTCCTTGCCGATTTGAATCCCTCTTATGTCTCTTTCTTGTCTTATGGCTTCAGCTAAGACTTCAAGTACAATATTGAATAGAAGTGCTGAGAGTGGACAGCCTTGTCTAGTTCCTGATCGAAGTGGGAATGCTTCCAATTGTTCCCCATTGAGCATAATCCTTGCTGTGGGCTTGTTGTATATAGCTTTTATTATATTGATTAAGGTTCCTTCCATTCCCACTGTCTCTAGCGTTTTGATCATAAAAGGCTGTTGGATCTTTTCAAAAGCTTTTTCTGCATCTATCGAGAGTATCATGTGGTCTTGGACTTTGGACTGGTTTACATGATGAATTACATTTATTGATTTGCGTATGTTGAACCAACCTTGTGTGCCGGGGATGAAGCCTACTTGGTCCCCATGAATGATCTTTTTAATATGTTTTTGAATCCGATTTGCTAAGACTTTGTTGAGAATCTTTGTGTCTGTGTTCATCAGGGAGATCGGCCTATAGTTTTCTTTTTTAAGTGAATCTTTATTAGGTTTTGGGATTAAAACGATATTAGCTTCATAGAAGGAATTTGGTAGTGTTCCTTCCTTTGCTATTTGATGGAACAGTTTAAGTAGTATTGGTGTTATTAACTCCTTAAATGTCTGGTACAACTCTGTGCTGAATCCATCTGGTCCAGGACATTTTTTGGTGGGAAGATTCGAGATTACTTCCTCAATTTCCTTATATGTTATAGGACTATTTAAATAATTCACAACTTCCTGATTCAATTTAGGTAAGTTGTGTTTACTTAGAAATTCATCCATCTCTTTTGTGTTGTCAAACTTCACAGAGTATAAGTTTTTGAAATATGATGTTATAATTCTCTGGATTTCTTGGGTATCAGTAGTGATAACTCCATGTTCATTTCTAATTTTGTTAATTTGGGTTTTCTCTCTCTTGCTTTTGGTTAGTTTAGCTAGGGGTGTATCAATCTTGTTGATTTTTCAAAGAACCAGCTTTTTGATTGGTTGATTTTTTCTATCGTTTTCTTAGTCTCGATTTCAGATATTTCTCCCCTTATTTTGCTAATCTCTTCTCTTCTACTGCTTTTGGGATCAGATTGCTCTAGTTTCTCTAAAGCTTTAAGCTGCATTGTTAAGTTGTTTATTTCTGATGTTTCCATTTTTTTTGACGTGGGCATTAAGAGCTATGAACTTACCTCTTAGAACAGCTTTCATTGTGTCCCAGAGATTTTGTTAAGTTGTATTTTCGTTATCATTCACTTTCAGGAAATCTTGAATTTCCTTTTTAATTTCTTCCTGAATCCAGTTCTCATTCAGCATCATAGTGTTAAGTTTCCAGGAATTAGTGTATTTTCTCTTGTTTGATGTGTTGTGGATGTCCAGCTTTAGGCCGTGGTGGTCTGATAGGGCACAGGTTAGAATTTCAACTTTCTTGTATATGTGTAGATTCATTTTGTGGCCCAATATGTGATCTATTTTGGAGAAAGTTCCGTGTGCTGCTGAGAAAAATGTGTATTCTTTGGTGCGTGGGTGAAAAGGTCGATAGATATATGTAAGGTCCATTTCTTTCAGGGTTTGATTAAGTTCCAAAGTGTCTCTGTTAAGCTTTTGACCTGTTGATCTATCCCATGTAGAGAGGGTGGTGTTGAAGTCCCCAAGAATTATCGTTTGGGGGTTGATTTCTTGCTTTAGACGCTGTAGGGTTTTCTTAATGAATGTGGAGGGGCCCGTATTGGGTGCATATATGTTCAATATTGTGAAATCTTCCTGGTGAATTTTACGTATGACTAAAATGTAGTATCCATCCGTGTCTCTTATAATTTTCTTTGGTTTGAAATCCACTTTGTGATAGCATAATGGCTACCCCTGCCTGTTTTCTGCTTCCATTTGCTTGTAGAATTGTTGACCAGCCTTTTATTTTTAGAGCGTGCCTATCTTTTGTGGTGAGATGGGTTTCCTGCAGGCAACAGATTGATGGATTGTGATTTTTAATCCAAGTTTGTAATCTGTGTCTCTTGATCGGTGAATTAAGTCCATTAACATTTAGTGTTATAATGGAGAAACTATTGTTAATTCCAGACATTTATTATGTTTAGTAACTTTTATAAGTATATTGCTTCGCTTTTAATGGTGTTATATTTGCCTTCTGTTCTCCTGGATATGCCTGTTTTTTTCTTCAAGCTTGAGTATCATTTCTAGCAGTTTTTGAAGGCCTGGTTTGGTGGCCATGTATCCCTTCAAGTTGTCTTTGTGCTGGAAGATTTTTCTTTCTCTCTTGATCATGACGGATAGTTTTGCAGGGTAAATCAGCCTGGGTTGACATTTTTGCTCATTCAATACTTGAAGTATGTCTCTCCAAGCTCTTCTTGCTTTTACTGTTTCGACTGAGAAGTCATTTGTTATTTTAATAGGTTTACCTTTAAAAGTGACTTGTTTTTTCTCCCTTGAAGCTCTCAGCACCAGTTCTTTATCTTGAATGTGGAGTGTTTTAACTATTATTTGCCGCGGTGTGCTTCTATTTTGGTCGTATCTGTTTGGGGTGCGGAATGCCTCTTGTATATGGATGGGCCTCTCTTTTTTTAGATGAGGAAAGTTTTCCTTGATGATCGTTTGAAAAATTTCCTCAGGGGTGGTATTTTGAGATTCTTGCTCTGGTATTCCATGAATACGCATGTTAGGCTTCTTCAGGGTGTCCCATATCTCTTGGATATTTCTCTCAAGTATCTTTTTGGCTTTAACAACCTCTTCCATTGAGCTGGTTAGTACTCCCACTTTATCTTCAAGGTCTGAAATTCTGTTTTCTGCTTCGTTAGTTCTGTTGGTAAGACTCTCTGTGGCGTTCTGGGTTGAAGATAACTTGTCTTTTAGCTCAGTTTTAAACTCTGCTTGAGTTTGTTTTAACTGCTCTATGCCACTTTTTGTTTCTTGCACTGTTTTTCTCAACTGCTCCAGATGTCTGTTGTCTTCCTCTTCAAAGCGATTGATTCGATTATGTAATTCCTCCCGGATTTCCTCTTTCATAGTATTGAACATGGTAATGATCATATTTTGGAAGACCTTATCCTGGGTGAGGCTTTCTTGGCCTTTTTCCGCGGGTTTGTTCTTGTTGGAGTCTAACATTATGGGATTAATTTCTTCAGTGGGAAATTTGTTTACTTGAGTGTTGCTTCTCATGGATTTGCACTTTGACTTTGGCATTGTCATTTTAACTCTTAAGATCTCTCAATTTCACTAAACTGAAGTATTTGGCCTGGGGTACTGGTGGGCGGGGCCCGAACGGGGACTTACCTAGGGAGCGGGGTGAGGCCCAGCTGGACCGCGTGTGCGCGTCCTGACCTGCGGAGCGGGGTGGGGTGAAAAGGGAGGAGGACGCGTCGGCGTGGAGCTATTTAACCCGAGGGCAGCTGGGGCGGGGCCTGGGCGCATTGGGAGGTCCTCCTCGTCCCTCGGCCCCCGCACGTGGCTCCGGCTGGATGGTGGGGGTCGAAGCCGGGTCCCTGTGTGCTGACCTAGGGTCCTCGTGGGCGGGACCCGAACGGGGACTTACCTAGGGCGCGGGGTGAGGCCCGGCTGGACCGCGTGCGTGTCCCGACAGGCGGAGCGGGGTGGGGTGAAAAGGGGAGTTTTACTTTCTTGACTAGTATCCACGAGGTTATTCTGATTGAAATCTATCACAGAGAAGTTTTTTCAGGAGGCATGTGTTCCTGTACTTAGTGTATTTTGTGGTTTTACAGTGTGACTTGGGCATCTTCTGTTATATCTGTAACTGCTTTCTTTGGTAGATGTTTTTGGCTCTCATATGAGCCAGATGAAGCTGTATGATTTTGGCTGCTGTTGGGATGCTCATCCAGATTTGGGTGAGATCTTCTGCTTATGTGATAAGACAGTCCCCTGACTCTGGGGTTCTTCTGTGGGAGTAGTCCGGGGCAGGTAGGTTTTCCTTCCCCTGGATCTGCACAGTGGCTCTGTGTGTTACCCAGCGTGGGTTTTCTTTCCTGTGGGCACAGGGCATGTAGGTTTTCCCATCCTGGGTCTGAGTGGTGACTCCTGAAAGTGTTGCTTTTATGCATTTAAGTCATGGCAAGAATGAAAACTGTTAAACTCCGGATTTCTTTTTCAGCTGAATGGACTTCTGAAAACAATCACAAGCTAACTATCTCTCTTTCTCTCTTTGCCTTTCTCTCTCTCTTTCTGTAATAGATCTCTATACATATCTATATATCTATATATTGACATTATTTTTGATACATTTACCTTTGACCTCCACTCCTGCATACACAGGTAAATGCACTTACAGACATATGTGCACACATTCATTTAATACACTATATAGACATCAACGTATCTATGTAGGTGTCCACATATCTGTTGGTATCTATCTTTATAGATATCTATGTATCAACAATATCTACCAGTTACCTACCTACCTATCATCTACCTACCTATTATCTTTCTTTTTTATTTTTTATTTCTGCTCATACAAACTTAATAGGTACCCTGGTCCCCTCCCTCCCTCCACCCCTTCCTGGACCCCCTTGCTCCCTCCCCCTTTTCCCCTCACTTCCCCTCCCTCCTTCCCTATCTTCCAGTGTCTCCTCCCCCATTATCTTTCAATCATCTGTCATCTATCATTTATCTATCTCTAAATCCTCTCTCATACACACTCATCTTTGATAAGTAAAATTGTAACTACCAGTTCACTCATTTGTTGCAATATCTTCAGTCCTTTCCTATGCCATTAGCCAATCTTCAACACATACACAGTCTGGGGTGTAGCTCACTGTACAGAGCATTTTCTTAGGATGCATGAGGCCCTGGGTTCCCTCTGCAGCACCATATAGACCGGGCACCATGGTGGTGGTGGTGTGTGTAATCCCCTAATACTTGGGAGTTGGGGGTTGGAGGATCAGAAGTACAAGGTCAGTCTCCGATGCACAAGAGAGTTTGAGACCAACCTAGAATACACAAGACCCTGCTCCCACCCCACACAGGATGCCCTGAGTTTTCATTAACAGATGCTCTGTTGTCTGCGATTTAAGTAATTTCTAATTTTAGCAAGTGTATCCAAACAACTTTGAAGAAACATTTAATTTGCTAAGAGTCTATTTAAGCCAAACATGGAAATTCAGGTTCTTTTATTAGCCTTGACACACTTATAGTTTCAGAAAATCACTGAATGTGCCAGAGAGTCTCGTAGTCCGTGTGGGTATTTGGTCCTGGCATGTGGCTCCAAATGCCCCCTGTCTTTAACTGGAGATGGAGGCTGTGTAGGTGGTTGCTGGATTATGGATTATGGTTGGTCTGTATAGGACTCTGTCAAGGTGGACATAGAAGGGAAACAGCGGCATTTGGAATTTGAATCGCTTATTAGAGTGTGTGCAGCCCAGCCTTTTTTGGCTTATAGAGATGAGGATGGCTAAGACTGTAAATGTCACTGGGTCAGGTTGGGAATATAATGATAACACTCTCCATATGCCTGGAGCAGTTAGGAATGTTGAAAGCTGGCCATGCATGGTGGTATTTGCTTGTAATCTTGTTCTGAGAAGGCAGAAACAGGTGTATCCCTGGAATTCCCTGGCCTATGAGCCTTACCTAGTTGGTAAGTTCCAGGTGTCAGTGACAGACACTCTTGTTAAAAAATAAGGGTGGGCCAGTGAGATAGTGTGGTGAGTAAGGCACCTGCTTGCAAAACCCAGCAACATGAGTTCATTTCCCAGAAAACCATGTGGTAGAAGGAGAGAGGTAACTTCTGAAAGTTGCCTGACCTCCACCCATGAGCCATGACATGAGTGTGCATATTTTGTCTCTTTCTCTCTTCTATTTTCCTTTCTCAAAGACATGAATAAATGTTAAAAAATGCGTGCATTGTCCTGTGCTTCCACATGCATGCAATTTAACACATGCATGCACTCATGCACACACACACCTGCCCAACTCACAAGAAAATCATACCAGTCTTCTTTATTTTGTAGACTCAACAACACTCTGCAGGCAAAGAAGAAAAGAAAAAAAAGTCAGTTCTATTTTAAAAACTTGGATGTTAGACACCATAGGCTGCAGCATAATGGGTAACTCAATACTGATTATTTTTGTTGAGAAAATTCTCCAACGTGCTTAGTTTCTGAATACTTTAAGAAGAGGTGGTGGAGGATTGTTGGGATTGTGAAAAAACATCCAAGTGAAAATGAGGTAGAGGACTGAACAGGTGCCTCAGTGATGCCTCAGTGAGCTAACATGCTGGTTCACAAACCTGGCAACCTGAATTCAATCCCCAGAGCCCACATGGTGGAAGGAGAGAACTGATTTCCAAAGTTGTTTTCTGACTTCCACATGTGCACTGTGGCACATGGGCACCCATCTTTTTCTATTTTCACTCCTCTTTCTTCCATTTTTTCCCTTTCCTGCCCTTCCTCTCTTCAAAACAAAATTTAAAAATGCCCGGTGGGCTTGGCAACCTGTCTGTCATTCCACTCTCAGAAAGTAGACACTAGAAATCCCCAAAACAAGCTGACTATCTAGAGTTGTGCTGTTGGAAAGCTATAGGTTTGATTTGAGACCCCTTTTCAATAGGATAAGGAAGGAGTGGTCAAGGATGATTTCCAACCTCCACCTTGTGGGCCCTTGGGAGGTTGGAGAGTTTGCTTGTCTTGTGTTGGGAAAAGATAATCAGATAATCCTGAGCTCAGGAGAAGTCAAGAGCACTGTGTGGCAGCATGACTTCCCATTGACAGGGGCAGCCTCATAGCCCAACTATGTCATTTTTCTGGGGGTTGGAGGCTGATCCTTTCCTCTGCGTGCCTCGTTGTCCTCTGCAGATAAAGCAAGACTCCATCAGGCATCCATGTCTGTGTCCTGCAAGATGTGAAGGAGTGAAGCAGTTCTTCAGGAGTGTGTCTTGTCAAGACTCTCTTCTCCCTCTGTGGTTCTGAGTGATAACAGGAGCAAGGATGCTGCCTAGGAACTTGGAGCTATGTGAGGTATTGGCAGTCTCCCAAGAGACCTAGGTGCTGAGATGCTCTGAAGATGGGGCCGTGTGAGTCCCAGCAAAGTCTTTGGGAGCCTCCTGGTTACTTTCCCTGTGGCCGTGCAAAATATCCTGACAGAAGCAATGTAAGGGAGAGAGTTTGAATCTGTCTAATACAGATGCCCAAGTTCTTTTTATTATTTATATGAGAGAGAGAGACAGAGAGAGAGAGAGAGAGAGAGAGAGAGAGAGAGAGAGAGAGAGTGAGGTGCAGAGGTTCCTCACAGAGGGATGGCCAGAGGCTGTTCTTAGAGAGATGGGAAGATGGTGCCCAGAGTTCTGACAGAATGTCCATGAGTTTCAACCAGACAGATGCCTTTGTGGCCTCACCCAAATGGATGTCTAGAGGATCCTCAAAGAGAGAAGCCCAGAAGCTGTTCCCAGAGTGAAGACTAGAGAGGCTCCTTCCACTGAGAGCCCACAGGTTCCACCTAGAGTTATACCTAATGGGCCTCTGCCAAATGGATGCCCAGAGGTTACTCATAGAAGGATGCCCAGAGGCTGTTCCCAGAGTGCTGACCAGAGGTTCCTTCCACAGGGTGCCCAGAGTCTGCTCCGAAAGGATGCCCACAGGTTCTACCCAGATGGATACCAGTGGGGCCTCTCACACATGGATGCCCAGAGGCTGTTCCTAGAGCGATGACCAGCAGCTTCTACCACAAGATGTCCAGAGGGATGCTTCTGGGCCACTCCCAAATAGATGCCCAGAGATTCCTCATAGAGAGTTACCCAGAGGAGGTTCCCAGAGTGATGACCAGAGGCTCCTTCCACAGGATGGATGTACAGAGTCTGCTGCAACAAGATGCCCACAGGTTCCACACAAATGGATGCCTTTGGGGCCTGTTGTAGGTCGCCAGCATGGTTGCTGATAAATCACCATCAGATGGCTTATAGAAACAAAGGATTTATTTTCTCTTACAATTACTGGTTATAGTTCTTAGTCCAGCCAGATAGGAGAACACACACCAACTCCAGGACCAAGGGAACTGGCCACACCATCACCACATAATGGCTGACAGATGGACAGTCTTTACTTGCCAGACCAACATGTCTGGCCAAGTGTACAAAAGGATGCCAACTCTCTCAACCAGCTGTCTGTATTTTATTCCAGGGCCCAGTCCCACCCATCACAGGCTGAGACTTCCCCATCAGCCAATCTCTTGCAGGTTTGCTCTGGGCTTCACTCAACCATTAATTCTTTACAAGCTTTACAGAGCTCAAATGTCAAGTTGACACCTGTGCCTAACTATGACAAGGCCTATCCCAAGTGGATGCCCAAAGGTTCCACACAGAGAATGCCCAGAGGCTGTTCTCAGAGGGATGCCCAGAGTTTCCTTCCACAGGATGCCCACAGATTCCACCCAGAGTGATGCCTTCAGGACCCCTCCCAAATGGATGTCCAAAGGTTCCTCACATAGGGATGCCCTGGGATGATTCCCAGAGCAATGACTAGAGGCTCCTTCCACAGGATGGATGCCTTCGAGGCCTCTCCCAAATGGATGCCCAGAGGTTGCTCATAGAGGGATGCCCAGAAGCTTTTTTCAGAGCAGTGGCCAGTGTCCTTCTGCAGGATGCCCACAGTTTCTACCCAGAGGGTTGCCTCCAGGGCCTTTCCCAAATGGATATCCGGAGTTTTCTCACAGAGGGATGCCCAGAATCTGTCCCAGATAGATGATGCCCAGAGGTTCCTCACAGAAGGATGCCCAGAGGCTGTTCCCAGAGGCATGACCAGAGTGTCCTTACACAGGATTCCCAGAATTTGCTCTGATAGATTGCTTGCACATCTCACCCAAAGGGATGCCTCTGGGCTTCTCCCAAATGGATGCCAAGAGGTTCCTCCAGAGGGATTCCCAGAGGCTCTTTCCAGAGATATGCCAAGAGGCCGCACCCAGAGGGATGGCTAGAGGGATGCTCTGAGCCTCTTCACCTAGGGATGCCTAGAAGCCCAGGGACTCTTTCCACAGATTGCCTGAGGCTCCTATCCAAAGGTTGCCCAGGGTTTTCTCCCACTGGCTACCTAGATTCCTTCCCACCAGATGCCTAGTGATTCCTCTGATAGGATTCCCAGAGACTCCTCCTAGTGGGATGGTCAGAGGCTCCAACCATAGATTTACTTGAGGCTCCTTCCACAGTGTCATAGTTAGGTACAGATGTTAACTTGAAGGTTGAGTGTTTGAATTCTGGGTACACTTGTAGATAACTAATAGTGAGTTATGCCCAGAGTGAACCTGCATGAGATTGTGTCATTGATGGGGAAAGCCCAACTCATTGTGGGTGAAACTAGGCCCTGTACACATGAATAAAATACAGAGAGCTGGTTGAGGAAGTATGCATGTCTGTGTATACTTGGTCATACCTAACAGTCTGGCAAGTATGGCTGTGCTATGTGGATATGGCATGGCCAGTTACCTTGGCCCTTTGATGATGGTGCATACTCTCTTGCCAACTGGACTAAGAACTGTAGCTAGACTATCATAAGTGAATAAACCCTTTGTTTGCTTAAGCACGTTTTTCATGATTTTATCAGCAACATGCAGACTGTTACTTAATTTGGTACCAAAGAAGTGGGCTGTTGCTGATAAACCTGGCTATTTGGAATTTGTGGATTTTGAATGCCTCTTTTGGATGAATATGGTAATGTTTGAAACTTTGAGATTGTGTGCTCTTAAAACCATTCAGTTTGTAGGCCATGTGGAAAATAGTGATGCTGAGAGAGTCACGGATTGTTTGGGCCTATTTGTGAGGAGGGAACAAGGACTTTGTTAGCTGAATTTAAACATGATAGAGGACAGTTGTGTTGATGGCCCTGGAGCTTGGATGTGACTCTGTTTTTGAGGCTCTTGACCAGAGTCAAATGATGCCCAGTAGCACCTGAATAAGGGATCCCCAGAGGCTCCAATCACAGGATGCCTAGAGACTCCTCCCAGAGGTATGCTCAGAGATGTAGAGGGCTGCCCAGCATTTCCTCCCATGACATACCCAGAGGCTCCTACCACAGGAATGCCCAGATGACTAGGGACTCCTCCTAAACAGATGCCCAGAAGTTTCTCCCAGAGCAATGCCCTCCTCACGCAGCACGCCCAGAGGCTTATCCCACAGGTTATTGAAGTTAATGACTGAGAGAGACCATCACATTGTCATGACTCAGCCTGTTCATTATGAGGGATGTACAAGGCATGTATTAATTTCCTTGAAATTATAAACAGCATTGTAGCAACTCTTCTAGATGTGTAGATCTAGCAGCTCCACGTGCAAACACACCCCATTAGTCTTTTTAGTGATGTAGAAGGGACGGTTAGGGATGCACACACACTCAGTGAGTACCATGGGTTGTAAATATCCTGAGTGTAATGAAAAGATGCAGATTTTCCCATCCTTAGGCCATCTTTCCACTCCTAAACCTGAGTGGGATGACATTCCAGAATCTCTTAGTGGGTTTCTCATATTTTCACTCATAGCTTCTCTTGAAGTTCCTGGACAATACTAGACTTCCAGGATTCACTTGAGTTTGTGGTTTTGAGGGAGTTGATGCCCTGCTCTTTGAAGGTTTTTCCTCTCATTGCAGTGTAGGTCACCTGCCAGGCTCCTATAGCCTTTCCCAGGGTAGCTTACCTGGCACAGAGATCTGGTGACTCAGTGGAGTCCAAGAGTCCCTTTCTGTGTATCAGTTTTCTTTTGATAGTGATGCCAAAACTGAAGGTTTTTGACCCAAGCATTGCATATATAGCAAAAGTGTTTCAATGTGTTACTTTTTTTTTGGCTTGTGTGAAAGTCAGCAAATTCATACAAGAAAAAACAGATTGCAAGGAAGGTAGAGTGAGAAAAACAGTTTGGCTCAAAAGAGCTTAATCAATAACTGGGTTGCAGTTGAAATTCAGCTGTCTATGATACTATGATAAAAATCATGAAGGAGGCTTGGCAGTGCTGGTCAAGGGAGGGGCTGTGAAGTACACCCCACTGATAGCAGTCCTTGCATGTTGCGTGCCTTTCATTGGCCATGCTCAATGAGAGGAGAAGTAAGCCGATGGGGCATGTGGACTGAGTAAGGATCTCACTGAGAGCGTGAATAAAGATCAAAGTCTGCTCTTTTTGCATTTCCACTCTTTGAGATGTAATTGGAATACAGGAGAATGGGTTCAGGGAAGCTAAGCATGAGGGCCAGAAGTCTTTCCCCCTGTGTCAAAATGGTACAACCTTGTTGTGAAGCTTAAGCCATGGGAAACCCCACAAGTAACAGGATAAAGACCCATTGGGAATTCCCACCAGCGAGGAGTAAAGCTATGTGTGGTAGCTGGCCAGCATATGAGGTTCTTCTCAAACCCTATGTGAGCAAGTACCAGGATAGTATAGACTAAGGTTTGGTATGGTGATACCTCCAGCAGTGTTTTTGTTGAGTAGGAAGGATGTGGTGGCTCGTAAGAAAGCAGACCAGTCATGGGATACCTCACAGTGGAAGAAGTGCTGCCTTCTCCTTGTTCATTCTAAGAAGCCCAGAGCTCCTCTCCCCTGCAGCAGGATAGTGACATCATCACAACAATGTCCAGCACAAGCATAAGCACATAGGGGAAGCTCTCCATATGTGTGTAGGGTATGTACATGCATGTGTGTGCTGGTGCATGTGAGTGTGTGATTGCACATGCACAGACCCCAGAGGACAACCTTGATGCTGCTCTCCTTGATTTTGATGCCTCTTTCTGGCCTGGAACCTGCCAAGTTACCTATGTGCTTGTTCTTAGCAGGGGAGTCACAACAGTTGGGGTCAAGGGGACTCACATTGCATCCACAGCAAGAGACGGATTGCAACACTGACTCTCTCCTTCTGTAGGGAATGGTCTGGCCCAAAGTGGGTTGCATCTTCCTACCCCAAGTAGTCAATCAAGATAGCTCCTCCAAGCATGCCAGAAGTCAGTCTAGAGAATTCCTTTAATGTGGGCCTGGAGAATTCCCTTTTCCAAGGATGATGAATGTGAGCAATCATAGGGATCTTTACTAATACATTCTGGATCAATTGTAGATGACATATTGTCTACCTTGTAGCTAAAGAGTTACAGCTGTAGGAGGGCTCATGTTCTAGGAAGTGTTAACTGTGTTTGAGCTTGAGGTTTCCTAGGCGCTGATTTTCCTGCTACACTGTGATTAAGAAGCACAGGGCATTTTTTCCTCCACCATTTATTGTAGAGAGAGCTTACTTTGCATATGTGAACTCCAAATTCAGTGCCCACCACTTTGTAAAACTGCTCGTGGAGGTTCATGCCTGCCTTCCAGAGCTCCCCTAGAGTGATCCTCCCACACTGACATATGGGCAGTGTCTACTGAATGTTGATGTCTCCTAGACACCTGATGGGGTGGAAACAGGGGGCAGTTCTCCACTGTGAATTCTCTTTCATATTTATAGTCGGAAAGCAACATGGAGTGGAACATGATTATTCTTTTGTGTTGGTCACTCAAAAGGTAGTTTTCACTCAAAGGACTCCTAGATGGGATGGATCTTTTCATTTCTGTAGAGTCTTATGACTGTTAGTGACAAAATAGCCCCTTGTAGAGTTGTCTTGTTTTGGTAAGGCGAACTTCTTGACCTGCCCTGCTCCACATGGAATGCCATATAGAGAAAATGTTCATACCTGTGCATTTCCAAGTACTTGAAAACTTCAATCATCCTTGGAAACTGAACGACAGGTATGACCGCAGCCTTTCTCCTTTCCCTCACCTCCTCCTTCATATCTACCTTCCTCCTTTTCTTTATTTCCCCATCCCATCTATCTTCCTCCTCTCTCTTACCTCTGTTTCTATCTTCCTCCTCTCCCTCAGACTCTCTAGGGAAACATTTATTTCATTGACCTAATAGGTGAAGGAAGGTTGTGTCTTGGTGTGTTAGAGATGCTGGGATTTTATTTTTTTGATACCCAAAAAGAAGCCAAGTAGTTTTCCTGGATAGGAGAGATCCGAGGAAATGTTTTTAACTCCTTCCCCCAACCTAATCATTTTCAGGAAAGCATGAAGACAGATGGTTTGCCTCAGATAGGCCTTTACCAATCCTGGACTGAAAGATCAAAGGGCCTTTGCTCTGCTTTGCAAAACTACACTTTGAGAACTCTTTTCAGAGATAAGAGTTTTTCCAAACACTTGACTTCTCCATGAGCAGTCCATAGAGCATGTCAGCAAGGATGCAGTGTCTGAAAACCCAAGTCCCTTGATATCTGAAAAGGACATGTGCAGAGGTGGGAACTCAAGAAAGCAATGCTGATCTAGAAAGAAATCTCCCAAAACTTGCTTTCTCTTGCAGTCCTTCTACATAGCCATCAGCCATTTTGCTTCCTGAAGCCCTCCCTTTTTGGATACTCTGTGAAAGGGAAATAGAGGGTCTGAGCAAGGAGGGAGGATGCAGTTACTAGAATGCAAGGAATTTTGGAATTGCGAATATGCCCCAGGGAATGTTGAAGTGGAAAGTTCTGACTGTGGGTGGGAAGAGGGAGTTGAGGGAGAGAAGGAAGGTATGTGGGAAGGGGGAAGTGAGAGGATGGCACAATGGAAGGAGCAAGGTGATAGAGAGGAAGATGGAGGACTGGAAGGAGAAGAGGAGGAAAGCAGTAGTGAGGGCAAGGGAGACTGAGTAGAAATGAAAAGATCACAAGGAAGCTCCCTGCTTTGTAGCTCATTAAAAAGTTAGAAAATTTTACTGGTAAAGTATCTTTAAGGAAAAGGAAAATAGGAAGGTGTTACAGTTTAGAAAAATTGCAAGCAAGTGTGTGCATGCATGTGTGTGTGTGTGTGTGTGTGTGTGTGTGTGTGTGTGTGTGTGTGTGTGTTACTATATAGTCCAGGCTGGCCTTGAGCTCAGTGTTTTCCTTTAACATTCCAAGTGCAGGGATGACAGTCGCGTACCAGTACATCTGGTTGGACTATTGTCTTTGAATTTCTCCATCTGCCCATGGTCTGTCCCTCTACTTATCAATCAATCATGTATGAATGTACACATGTATCTGTCCATTTATTTTCTGTTATTCACTGTCACCCATCATTCTGTACTTGTCATTGAGTCATATATGCATGATTGATTGTCAATCTAATTATTTATCTATTTATTATCTATGTATCTATCATCATCCATGATTTTTTTCTCACACATTTTATTTTTTTTCTAATCATACAAGCTCAATAGGTACCCCTGTCCTCTCCCTCCCCCTTTCTTCCCCCATTGTTGCCCAATACACTATCCCCCTTCTTTTCACCCCCCTTCCTCTTTCCCCTCTCTCAGTGCTTCCTCCCTCTCCCTCCCATCCTCTGGAGCATCCATTCATGTGGGCAACGAACCTCCCTCTGAGTCCTCACTCTAGTGAGGGTTCAGGATTCAGTGGCATAGCCCAGAGCCACTTCTTGGGTTCCCCGTTAGCATGAAAACTCTATTATGACTGTTTAATCCCTTGCCTGTAAGGATCCTACTGCCTAAAACCTTCTCTCCTGTGATCCGTGCTAGACTTTGGAATGTCATTGACATGTCAGCCATTGTGCAGGTCAGGCAAAGTCCAATCCTGGCTGTTACAGCCCTAACTTGTGTGGAGTATCTTGCATATTGTTGGTCCCCCCCATCTTTAGGCTCTTACAATCTTGCCGCCCCCTCTTCCACAAGGTCCCTGAGCTTTAGGATAGGGAGAGATTTGGCTGGTGTGGTTCCAGGCATCACCCATGATTATCATGTATCTGTTATCTTTCTATCAATCTATCTCATCTATCTATATATCTTTTATCATCTGTCAACCCATCTATCTATCATCTATCACATGGTCTGAGTATGTTGCCAATGCATATGACACATAGAATTTTTTTAAAGCTGCTTTATTAACTTCTCAAGATATAATGCACATCTTCCCATGCAATGGATAAATTCTGCTGACAAAAAAGTCTTAGAGACTGAGTCAAAACCACAATTTTGTAAGCTGGCAAGAGGAGGAGGAGACACACGAAGAACAAGGAATATCAAAAACTTTCCAATAGTACATCACACACATGGAAGGTCAGGAAGCAGGGGTCCCCATGTTATCTGCGGAGGAAAAACTTCAGGATTCAGGGTATAAGGCAGAACTCATCATGGTGGTCATGGTCAGGGGGGTCGGTGCTAACTGCCCGCAGACTATGATTTAGCTGCTTTTCCCTCAGCTTCTCCATGAACTGCCTCGCATCCTCCCCAATCCTCTCCATGTTCTCTCCTCCCATCCCGGCCTGGGGCTCTTCAAGCCTAGGCATCCGATCCCATCTATGGTGCACAATGGGCTGCCTAACGCGATTCCGCCGCCTGCGAGGCACGCAGTATTCGCTGACTTCCAGAGGCAGGGTCAGTAGCTCCTTTTTATCAGCATCATCCTGCTTTTTCTCCTTTTCATCTCGGGGATTGTCCACGGTGAGGTCTTTCACCCCTTCTTCTTTGGACTCCATTGCTCCTGGGCCTATCCTCCTCCACGAACGACTCTTTTTTCCCCACTAGGTGTGCCACCAGCTGGGATCTCAGCTACTCAGACCTCTTCACCTGTCCGCCTGTCCGCCTGTCGGTCCCGGACCGCCCCGACCTGCGCGCACTGCACGCCACGAGGAGCAGGTGCCTCCGCGAGCAGAATGACACAGAACTTTTTTGTGTATACACAGTGTGTGTGTGTGTGCGTAGGAGTACACTTGAGCGTGTGTACCTTTGTAGGCCCATAGGTGACATTGTGAATCATCCTGGATTTCTCAAATTCTTTATTGTTTTACTCTGGGCTCCACCTTCCAGGGTTGGAATTGCAGGTCACTGCCATTTCCACGTGGTATTTTTATGTGGCATCTGAGCATCCGAACTTAGGCCCTTTTGCTTGGAAGGCAAAGGCTTTAACCCCTGAATCATCTCCCCAACCTGTATTTACCTTCTTAACTGAGGAGAATACTTAAAACCCCTTATAGTCTTCCTTAACAGTAAAGACATATCCACCTGGGAAAGTTTCCAGGTATTGTTATATTGACTTATGACTTAGTAGCTGACTTCTGGCATCTCTCCATCTCTGCTCATATTTGTCAGTGTGGATAAATACAGGAAGCTGTAGCCCTTGGCCAGAAGGAGGCCAGAGAAGGAACAGGAACCAATGAGATGATCATGTCAAGGAGACCCTTTCCCACAGGCTCTAGTTATGGCAGGGGTACGTGCTTCAGAGCATGCTTCATCAAAAGACAGTTTTGTTTAAGGAATGGATGGGATCTTAGTTAATCTAATTAGGCAGCTTGTATGCCATCTGTTTTTGGTAAGCTGGTAGCATTAAACACAGCCAGTTTCTTTTTAATCTTGTTTCAATGAAATAAACATCAGGTTTAGGGTCAATATAGCTTCTTCTGAAGGGGCTCATAACTGGCATCTAAAAACTTGGGTGCACTCCACAAAAGATCCTGAGTGTAACTTACAAAGTGAGTATGTGAGATAAGAAATATTGAATGACACACATAGACACCTTTATTTTTCTCTTTAAAGTGTTATAGGAAATAAAACAGATGTGGATAGTTGTTATGTATTGCTGCAATGGAGAACTTGGTGTGATTTCACATAATTAAATACACAGACAAATGCTTCAAACAATTTCTAAAAAAACTTTTGGATCTTGTATGCTGTGTGTTTGTGTGCAAAAGTGTATCTTCTATACAAACTACAGGAGTCAAAGGTCAAACGTTGGAAAAAATCATTGTAAGCATCACATTCTGATGTTGGACTTTGGTGGATTGTTTCCTTTTTAAGACAGTACAGCAAGCAAAACTTTTCAAAAGGAAAAATGGTACCTGTATTAACTTCAGACCTTTTTTCATGCTCTAATTCTGGAACTATATTAACAATTGAGTTTAAAATGCATGAGGTACCTAAGGGGGGGGGTCAGAATTGCTGTGATCTGGAAGCTTTTTGCAAGTAGAATTTGAGATCGAATTGTGTTTTCTGAAATGAGTGATTTTTGTGTCTGTCAGGGAGCATTTGCTGCAGGAAGCTCACACGGGGTTTTGCAGTTCGAGTACCTTAGTGGAGATAATGATGATTGGCTGAGTTCTTGTCTGGGAGCATGCTCCTCCTTTGATCTCTCTTGAGACTTTGAAGCCCAGTCTTTGATTTCCATGCACCTTTCTGAGTCAGTATGGGGTTCCCTTGGATTAGGCTAAAAGTTTATATACTTTGTTATGTACTCATTTTTCATTTTTTTCCTGACTACCTGGCATGCAGTTATCTTAAAGCTGATCTCTCATAAGAGTGGGTGAAGCTCACTTTGAAGGTGGTGGGAGCCCCAGGTATGAAAGGTGGAAAACTTCATGATATGGATAAGACATTGAGTGCAGGAGAAATGGGCCCTTGCTTCATAGGTTGGTGGCTTTCTCCATATCTCCTCATCTGTTTTTTGTCTCTTCCCATGTCTTTTGTCTCTTTCTGTCTCGTTCTTTCTCCACTTTTGCTTTCTCCCTCACCCTCCCTCTCTTGACCTACCCCATGTGTGTGTGTGTGTGTGCGCACATATGGTGTGTTTATATGTATTCGTATGGGCATAGGCTGTATTCTTATGGGCACAGGCACGCGGACACACGTGCATGCATTCTTGTGTGTGTGGAGGCTGTTTAATATCAGGTGTCTTGTTACCTCACTTAATCTTACTCATTTATTAATTTTTTGTATGTATTGTTTGTGGTGTCCATGAATGTATGTGTCCATGTTGCCATATTTGTGGGAAAATGTGTGGGGGTAAGTGTTGAGGTCTGAGTTTGAGGTTGAGTATCTATCTTCCTTGATTGTTCTCCATATCATGCATGTATGTATATTGGTTTCCTTATATATGTATGTATGAATGTATGTGTGTATGTAAGTATGTATGTATTTATCTAGAGTATCTGTGTTTGGTATGCATCCATGTGTGTACACACATTGGCATGTGTGTGGAAACGTTGCTCTCCATATTATGTATGTATTTATCTAGAGTATGTGTGTTTGGTATGTATGTATGTGTGTATACAAATTGGCATGTGGGTAGAAACACCTCTGTGCAGTGGCTGTGGAGGGCCGCAGTGCAGGTTGGTTATCTTCCTTGGTTGCTGTTCACCGTACTAATTGAAGCAGGGTCTCTGGATAAACATGGAGCTCTCCAATTGGGGCTGGTCTGGATAGCTGGCTTGCTCTGGGGATGCTGCTTCTGCTTCACTGGGCTCGTGTGGTTTATATGGTCTTTCATGACAAACGTCTTACCCTCTTAGCCATCTCTTCATCCTTCTTCCTTATTTTTCCAGATAAAGCCTTTAGCTGCATCTTAGTTCATTGATTAAGCTAGACTGAGGGTCCTGGCTGTTTCCAATTTCCCAGTATGGAAGTTTTACACACAATGGCCCTTGCAGATCTGTGGGGGATGACAGACACACAGCCATATGTGGCCTTTGTACATGGGTTCTGAGTATACAAACTTAGGTCCTCATGCTTGTAAGACAAGTGCTTTACCAACAAAGCTTCTTCTCCACCACTAGAAATGCTTTTTGTTTATGTTCAGACACCACAGGATTCTAATTCAAGGTATAAAATATAAAAAAAATTGGGTTGGAGGGATGGCTCAGGGGTTAAGATTCTGCCTTGCAAGCAGAAGGTCCTGAGTTCAGATACCAGGTCCCATGTAAAAATACCAGGTAGAAATAGGCAGCAGCCATGGTGGGCAGAGCCTGGGAAAATCTCAGAGCAAAGCAAAAAGGAGGTAGAAGCAATCCAGGATGATTCCTAAAGTCAACCTTGGCCCTGCACAGGAATACACAGTGCCCTCTGACACACACAGAGGCAAATAAATAACGGTTAAAAACATAAAAAGTTATCATTGAATTGGAACAGTGCATTGCCATATTATAACTGCCATAAAGTTATTACTGTAAGGATTTTTGTGAGATGGTGCAGTGGCCATAGACCATGTTAAGCATTTCATATTTATGACTAGGAAAGACATACAACTGCCATAATGAACTAATTCCAGGACATTTACCCTCACACCTTCCCCAAAGAAAACTGATCTGATGAAGCATCATCCCTTATGTGCCCTTTCTCTCCACTTCTGTTTTCTGTCTCCCTGGACCCGCCTGCTCTGGACCTGTCACATAAATAGTACCATATGCTCCACAACCTTCTGCCCTGAGTTTCTTCAGTGAGAACATTCTCCAGGTCTGTTCATCTTGTGGCATATTTTTTACACTGGATTTCTTTCAATATCTCTATGTTTGGGGCTAAGCCTTTGTGTAGGACACTCACTGTCCTAATTGTACCAAGTAGTATGGCTTGTTTGGAAACCCATGTAGATAAAAATGTCCTGCTCAGGTATGTATATTGTGTGAACACATCTCCCAAATTTTCGTATATCAGTAATCTCCTCCACAGTGTGTCAAGCTTGGGAAAGGGGGTTAGGAATCTGTAGGAGAGAAGTTAGGTCATCAGTGGTGTAGCCTGAGAAGGGCCTATGAGATCCCTCAGCCGTTCTGGCTTCTCATTTGGAGGCGTAAGGTTTGTCTTCTGTCTTCCTTCCAGCTGTGTGTCGTGGCACCTAAATCTACTTCCAAAATGATAAAGTCAATGAAACCTTTTAGCCTTCTTCAATCATTCCAAGATCCTAACAAACACAGGGAAGCATAGGATTCTCCTGCACAGTAGAATCAGAGAGTTTATCATTCACACTAATTTCAGAGGGAAGGGTTTGAAAACAAAGTGGTAGGAAGCCCACAGGCATGATTTGGGCTCCACCAAAGCCACAGTGGAGACTGCTAATGTCACACAAGGCAGGAGGCACTGAGTGACAGCTTTCTTCTTGGCACACTGGAAGGTTTCGTGACTCTGCATAATCGCCTCTGTCTAATGCCGGAGACTCTAAGTGCTCACCTTCAAGCCAGAGACTCCACAGGCTTGCTCTCTCAAGCAGCAAGTCCCAGGGTTGTGGCATAGCTGTGTTGCAGAGCCTCAGGGTTGGGAGTGAGGGTGTGTAAACAGTTGGGCCCTCAGGAGGGGTGGTACCTGCAGCAGGGAGCATTTTCTTTTTCCTTCAGATGGGGATGTGGTTCCTTGGCAGAAGGAGCCCATTCCGGAGAATTTTGAGATTTTTTTTTAGTTGAGTTCACATGTGAGACTGAGGTGCGAATTCATTATCCTTCACCTTTCAAATTCCCTGAAATAGAACCTCCCTGCCTAATGCACTGCCAGTTTTCTTCAGGACGTTGTGTCCTTAGCATGGTTTCTTCCTTTATGGTCAGCACACATGCATGGCTTTTCCAGGCTGTCAACCTCTCTGTTCCTTCTGGAAATACAGTGGTGTTCCCTTCCATTGAGCTTGTCAGTCTCTTGGCTAGGAAGCCTCCTGCTTTCCTCTTTGTTGAATTGCTGCTCAGGGACAAGAGGTCGCAAGGTCTCCTTTACTGCAATTGGTTGTGCTAGAAATGGGGAAGTCTGGACTGTCTCCCCACAGACTAATTATCATCCTTATTGCTAATTATCCCTATTGCTCTTAAATCCTTGCCAGGCATAGAGGTGTAAAAATACACCTCTATGCCTCATCTCTGTAGGGATTAGCTTTTTTTAGTGGTGGGTCTTTGGTCTCTCCACTTTTTTATCCTCTGGAAAGGAAAACCCATGTTTTACCTGGGAGTGTCAGAAGACAAGAACTCTGCAGCTAGGGACATACAGGCCAATAGTAGTTGTTGGATAATGAATATTGCATATGGAGGAAGGGAATGCATGTACTCATTTCTCAGTGTTTCTAACAGGACTTCAGGACAAAGCAGTTAGCTTCTTCTTCAGACTCCTCTCCATCAGTTGTTCTTGGCAGTGTGGAGGTGGTCCTGACGTCTACCTGTCCTCTGGGTGGCTTCCCGAGAAGAGCCTGCCCATTATGTGGCCTGCTGTGTTCCATGAGTGAATTCCATGCCATGCCTGTGGTGGTGAATCTCAGGCCTCACCTATGAGGGGTTATCTAGATCAGGTCAGCTTCTGGGCAGGCTTGAGGTAGATTATCTTATGTTCATTGAGGTGGAAGACCCAGTGACCTCATTCAATGGGATGGGTCCTGGGTTCTATAAAGAGGAGAAAGTGAGCTGAGTGTAAGTACTCATTGTTGTCTGCTTTTCTGTCTGTGGATGCCAGGTGACCTAGTCTTCAAGCTTCTGCCACGATGGACTAGTCCTTCACCAGTGAACCAGGATAAACCCTTTCTTCCTTATGTTGCTTCCTTATGCTGTCCAGGTATTTTATCACAGCCACAGGACAAGAACTAAGAGACTATAGTCATCACTGTACATTTAATAGTATTTCATGTATGTTTTGTGCCTGATGAAGGACACGGTTTGCTAGCGGAAATATGTGTTCATGTAGCAGAGAAAAACCCACAGATTGGGTAGGGAGAAAACAGAAAAAGAACATTTTCTTGAAGCTGGGCTCCAGTGTAGCTCTTTTAACTTGCAATGTAAGGGAGGAAAAAATTAAAGAAGATGGATATGTAGGTAAGTAGATGATAGACAGATGATAAGTAGGTATGTACTTAGATGAGCGATCAATGTTAGATAGGTAGCCAATAGATGACAGACAGATGATAGATTGATGATAGATAATAGTAGAAGTCAGCATGTACATGTATAGATGAGAGAAAATAGATGATAGATCATCCATATGTAGATAATAAAATATCAATCAATGATTGATGATAAAGGAAACATAGGTTGATGTATATAGATATATACGTACATATATGATATAAAATGATAGATACATGGATAGCATATATGTAAACCCACATGCAGAAATGATAAATGATACATGCATAGATGATAGAAGGTAGATGGATGATAGATTGATAAATGACTGATACATAGATACATATACATATAGATGATAGTGCATGGATAGATATATGGTTGATTCATATAGACAAATGATAGATGGTAGATGATAGATAGGAGAGAGAGAGACAGTAAAATTAAAAAAAAAAGAATCAGGCAGAAATAGTGTGGACCATTGGGAGAGCCAAGCCCCCTTGTTCCCACAGATACTGCCACATTCACTAGAGGTACCCTTGTCTCTTTCCCACTTGGCCCCCCCCCCCCACTATTCATTCCAAATCCTAAGGAGATAAGAACACTGCATTAACCTGGAAATAAAATCAGGTTTCAGCACTTCTTGTTTACATGATGTTACAATATAAACTCCTGCTGCTATCTGTCCCCTAACAACCACATCCAGGGCTGTGATGTGATGTCTTGTCAGTCTTCCTGCCTCACCTCCATGCTTCCACATATCCAGGCAGCTCATCCAGCCAGCCCCTCGTCATGGAGGATTGTCCCCTGTGGCAGTTGATACAGATTGTCAACTTGATGGAATCTAGACTCACCTAGCAGACAGCCCTCTGAGCATGTCTGCAAGGCAGTTTCTAGATGAGAATAATAGAAGTGGGGAGACCCACTTTAACTGTGCCATCCCTTAGATGGTCCTTGAGCTGAGAACCATTTATGCTTCTCTGCTTCCTTACTAGATGCCACGTGATGAGCTGTCTCAGGCTCCTGCTACCATGTCTTCTGTTGTGTGCCACTCTTCCTTAGAAGATACCACCACAACCCATCTATCCAGTGCAGATAGATGTTAATCAAAGTGACAGTTATGCCAAGGTCCAAATTAGTGAACCAATGAGTCTATTCAGGTTCCTTACAGGAGGGTTATTCACAGATGCAGGGATGACTCAAAGACAGCTACATCCCCAGCAAGCCTACCCCAGCCTGGATGAGACTCAGGGAAGCTGCAACCCTGGAGCTGTGTGCTGTGTGACTTGCTCCTGGGAGAGTATCCTCCAGAGTTCTGTTCATTGTCTCCGCCAGACCTGTTGGTTGGCAGAAGAGTCTCGTTCTTCACTAGTTGTCTACTACTTTTCCTTGTTTTGGGCAATCCTGTTAGGCTCAGGAGGCTTCTGAGTCTAAAGAGCTGCTCACATTTCCACAGCATTCTCCTTAGGGTAGACTAGTGGAAAATCTAAGATGGCATCAAACTGTGCCCAGAAGAACAACACCCTCCTCACATGAAGGGACTGGACTCTCTATAAGCCAACCTAATCCTTCCTCCCTTAAATGGCTTTCATCAGAGTGTTTTAACCTTAGCAGCAGGAAAAGAAATCGAAAGAGCATGTGTGTGGCCCAGCAAGTTTCATTAGAATCACTTTTAGCAGCCTGGATGAGTGTTCTTCACAAGAGCACTGGCCCTTCCCTAGTGGCTACAGCACTGAAGAGAGTGTGTATCTGTCCCCTAACAACCACTGACAGCTTATAGATCTGTGGTGGTAACTGTTGAAAATTACTAGCATTATTGCAAATATCTGAGATGAACAGGAATCTTCTGTGGTTAGAGTCATGGAGTAGTTTTCTGCACAATCACTTTCAGAGTGGTCTAGTTGCTTGTTTTGCAATACTTCAAAAAGTGTGGTTTAATGAAAACGAAAGTATTCAAATAACTGCAGTTCTCTGCTTTGCTATAAATATTTTTCAGTAGTTTCCTCATTTCAGATTTATACTGATGCAGAGATGCACCCTGTACCTGGTATTTGGCTGTGTCTTAAGTTCACATTTAGAAGTGTCTGTCCACCTTTGTGATGACTGACAAACACTGTCATATCCATTGTCATTGAGTGGTGCTTACTCCTAGGTCTCTTGACGAATAGCTCCCACATGACCTCAGGTCCCTGGCTTCAATCAACTGCTTTTCTTCTTTTTAAAAAGAAGTTTCAAGTGCTTTAAAAACTCTGATAAAGGTTTAAAAGCCAGTGAAATAGACAAAATTTCTCAAGGGTGTCAGATATAGATTTATTTACTTGTGACTTCAGAATGGATGGATTTAGATCTTTTTTTTTAATTATTATTTTTGAGATACGATCTCATGTAGCACAGACTGACCTGAACTTGCTATGTGACTGGGCATAACCTTACATCTGGCCCTCCTGCCTCCAACTTACTGAATTCTGAGATCATAGGCATGCATCACCAAGTCTGGTTTGTGCCATGCTGTGGGTGGAACCCAGGGCTTTGTGTATGCTAGGCCAGCACTCTGCCAGTTGAGCCACATCTTCAGCCCTATAGTTTAAACAACACAAACAACTTCGTTATAGTCTATTGGCTAAATGGTCTCACCTGGTAGACACACACTATTCATTTTGACTGTATTTTGTGAAACCATTTAATTGAAAATTTCTTCTTGTTCATGAACTCTTAAATATCCTGGAGCCTTTTCTCTGTGCCACATGGAAAATAAGTGAGATAAGGAATTGAATTCAATTAATCGTTAACCAATTGCTTCATCCCCAGCCCTTCTTCCTCCTCCTGGCTTCCAAGCATTTGGTGACCAACTCTACCTGAAGCCCTGTCTGCCATCATTGTGTGCTTTTTAAAGTGTCCTGGCACAGTCTGGGCTGAGTGCTGTCTTGGTTGAGGGCTGGAAGTTTAGTTCCTCTCAGTGTTGGATAGATCTGTCTTCTGTCTACCATCTATTATATATTTATCTATCTACTATCAATATCATCTACTTATATATTTATCATCTTTCTAATCTCAATATCATCTACCACCTATCTACATATCTCTACATATGTATATCTGTCGTATACATATCTGTATATCTCTTATTTATTATCTACCCATCTAACAACTGTCTGTTAATTAATTATGTTTACCCACCCATGATCCAAACCAAATCCAAATCCAAAATCATCTGTGTGTGTATATATGTATTCATGCATCCATCCATGTCAGGTGATTACCACTCCCCTGTTTTACAATAAGTAAGGCAAACCTGAGCCTTGCATGGGTATTCACACTGCAGTGACTCCAGTCCTGGTCTCTGAGCCTTGTATCTGAGGGTATGGGCTACAAAAAGAGCCTCTGCCTTGCATATGACGTCATACTGTGTAGGCCGCAGCCCTGTCAGCTTCAACTCAGCCTTGATTGTGAGTATTGCACTCTGGACCCCAGGACCTACAGAAGCTGTAGTTTCACTAATTTGACCCTGAAGATTTTAAAATAATTGATAGGAGAGCACTCTGTGTGCCATTAGCTTTTCAGCAGAGCTCTGAGAGAACACAGGCTGAATTGGGGTCAGGAGAAAAATTACCTGATGATTTTTTTCCCATCTTGTCTCCCTCTCTAAGCTTTTCATTTTGTTGAATCATCAGGCTGAAAGGATCAAATTGCCCTCCTGAAATTATTTCACATAATTGCTCAGAAAATGGCTTTAACAAATGTGGCTGGTTATGAAATCCATGATTCCTGGTTTTTGAAAGCTCTTTTCGTTTGACCCTTTGTGCCATGGTGTGGGGGCTGAGGACCATGTGCATGTTCTGAGCATTGCTATGACTCAGAAGCACCTGTTTAATCAGAAAAATCATTCTTCTGTAGGCTCGACAAGGGCAGGCCTCTGTGATGGGGGCTGTGATGTTCTTCAGACAAATGGCAGGCATATATTTTTACAACGAGAAAATAAAAGATGATAATCAAACAGAAAGGAAGAAAATAGCCTACTCAGGGAAAATCATTTTTAAAAGCTTGCCATAGTATAATTAAATGCTTTCCAACCCCTTGTAGTTTTTAGATCTCAGCAATGCAAAATGTTATTACTTATCTCTCAAAGTAGCATGCCTGTGATGTGGTGTCTTTAATATGATCCTGTACTTCTGTACAGTGAGCTGAACTTTCTAACACCCTCTCAGTAACAGAGAGACCTAAGGCCAGCAGACTGAATGCTGCTCCTAGCACACTTCCTTCATGACCCCAGACCCCAGAGAATAGTAGAGGTTATGGGACAATTTTCAGAAGTCAATTCTATCTTTCCACCACACCTGCTTCTGGGGTTGCCAGTTTTGGTTTCTAGAACCCCATAGAAACTCTGTAATGTTATGAAGGGTTGTTCACAGCACATAGGAGAGGAAAAGAAAATGGAACTCGAACCTTTTGTAAAACCAAGGAATATACTAATTTTCATTTATTCTCTTATACCTAGCTAGTCAATTGCCTGTTGTAGTCTTTATTTATACATTAGGAATTACTTGCAATGATAGCGTTGCACTTCTGGATCTCTAATGAGGAGAAACGTCAGATGCTCAAGTGAGTGTCCTGCTTCTGTCTCCAGCTTTGCCTTCTGGTATGAGAGTTCTGTCGTAATGGACTGTTATCTCCTCAGGAACCTTAAGCTAAACAAATCTCCCTTTCTTCCCTAATTGGTGTGTGAGTATTTTCTCATACCAGAGAAGAGTAACTGCTGGCAGTATGGATAAAAAAAATCTAGAAAGGAACCATAGCTTGTTTTGCTTTCTATGATAATCTCAGTTGCACCTATTTTCCTGCAACCAACACAGCTTCCTTCTTCTTTTCTTCCTTTCTTTTCCCCTCCCACCTTAGCTCCTTCTTCCGCTTCCCTGTTTCTTTCCTTTCTTCTTCTCCACTCCCTTTTTCTCTCCTTTCCCTTCCTTGTGAATTTTTCTGAGAGCTCTCTAGACAGTGTGAACATAAATTTGTTGCTTATAAATATTTCCCCTCAGTCCCTGTGGCTGCTGTTTGGGTCAACATCCTGTCTTACCTAAGGGGCACAGCGACAGCTTTTGTTGGTTTGCATCATGTGTGTGTAATATGGCCATGGTGCCCAGGATGGATGGAAAGAGTACAGTTCTGCAAGCATTTTAAAACCTCATAGTTGACACTCCAGAGTGTCACAGAATACCTGTCACGTGCGGAACAGTGTTGCATGAGCATGTGGAACGAGTCACAGGTTATCTTTGTAGCATGTGGTTTCCCAATAATCTTCCTTGATGGTACTTGGAGTGAGACAACACTAATGATCATTTGAAATGGTTTGTGAATTGCTTTTGTTCTGAGTGGACTGCTTCTCTCATTATGTTGACATTTACTGGACAGTACATTGTGGTGTTTCTTACATGTCCTACTCCTTCTCTAAGATCTAACTCCAGTTTTTGCTCACTTCATCTTTCTTAAACAAGTGTTTAATAAGAGAACCATGATGTTTGCTTATATATTTTAGTTAAACTTGGAATTGATTGTAGTAACTCACACTTGCTAGACAAGCATTCGACTATTGAGCTATATCTGCAGCCTTGTTTTTGCTTTTTAATTTGAAGAAGGGTCTGTCTTAGTCCTTTAGACTTCCTTTGAACTCTGTATTCCAGGCTTTCCTGAAACTTCTGGTCCTCCCGTCTCATAATTCAAATAGCTGGGATTGAAGGCATGTACCATCATGCTTAAAGACAGGATTTCAACTTAATTAAATTCCCCTTTTTCCCATTTCAAGCCGCCTTCTTCCCTATCTGTTTGCCTTCTGCTGTCCTGTCCTTCTGTCTATTAATGGTTGGGCAAGTCCCATCTACATCCTGTTAATGATGTGTGTCTGGCTATTTCCTGGCCCAAGAACAATGTTGCTGTGGGCATACAATTGGGGAGAGTTGCTCCCCTTCTTTCCCATCGTTAGCCTCTGAGGAAGGTGTGCTACCTCTTGAGGTTCCCCTTTCATGTTGTAAAGTGGATGGACCACATCTTGTGGTCTTGTGGAAGCAGGTCCAGATGCAGTGAGTTCATGGCTACAGGTGCCTGGTCATGTCTGGAAGATGCTATTTGACTGTATCTCACCCCTGTGGCTCCTGCATTCTCACTGCCCCTTTTTCCCCAATGTTCCCTGAACCTTAGGTAGAGGCGTAGTTTTGATAGACATAGGAATTTTTTTATTTTAAGTGTGTATGTGTGTGTGTGTGTGTGTGTGTGTGTGTGTGTGTGTGTGTGTGTGTGTGTGTACCTTTGGAGGCCAAGGGCGCCATCAGAAAATTATTTTGGATTGCTCTTCCATCTTACTACTTTGCTCTTAGATTTCCCATGCTCTGTCTTCCAAGACCAGAATTACAGACTTCTGTCATATCTGCCCAACATCTTTGCTTAGGATCTAGAGCTCTGAACTCAGGTCCTTTTGATTTTGAGGAAATGTTTTAACCCTGAGCCATTTGCCAACCAAAGACACAGGCTTTTTAAACTTTAATTTTCCTTCTTTTTTCTTCCTTCCTTCTCTATCTCACTTTTATACTTCCATCCCTCACTTTCTTTTCCACCCTCTCCTCCTCCTTCCCTTTCCCTCTTTCCCCTTCTTCCCTTCTTTCCATTTGTAGCTCCTTGTTCTTCAAAGGAGTAACTGATAGGTGTTACCTTGATGTAACACCATTGTCCTCTACACAGTTCCCAGAAACTCCCCTCTCCACTGATGGCTTCACACTGTGTCTGACTCCCAGGCGCTGCTGTCCAGAGTATTCTGGGATGATAGCTTGTGGCTTTGAATGTCTGCAAAGAACATTTGAGAGCTTGAGCCAGACCTCTCTGTTTTCTGTTTGGATATTGTAATTAAAGAAGAAATGGACTTTTAGGAGGTCATCAGTGACCCCAGCGACTACTATCCCCTAACCCCTTATGATTCCTAACCTTGAGCATGGCCAAAATCTCCAGATCTATGGGAAGTCAAGTCTGGGAAGATTTTTTGGTCCCCATTCAAGTCAGAGAGGTGGGCAGTGTGAGAGGGATGTAGAACAATCAGACTGTGAGTAAAGCAACCCCAAGCCATGCCAATGGGCATTCCACTTTCTTTTAATGTTGCTGGTAAATACATGACCAAACAACTTATGGGATAAGAAGTTTATTTCAACTTACAATTATATTCATAGTCAAGCTTGACAGCAGAGTGCATACTATAATCAATAACCAAAGGAACTGACCACAACATATCCACAGGTATTCCTGAGAGAGGGACAAAACCTCCTTACTTGCCAGACCTTGAGTCTGCCAATTGCTGAAGAATGCTAATGTATGGAAGCAACTAACTGTATCTTAATCTAGCTGTCCATGGAATCTGGTCCCACCCACCATGGGCTGGGTCTTCCCACTTAAAGCAGACAATTTCCCATAGTTTGCTTAGGGCTTGCCTTGACTACTAATTGTAAACAGATATGTTCAAAGAGTTTTCAGCTGTCAGATTGACATCTGTATGTCTAAGTACCACAGTGAATAAAGTCTTGCTTCAGAAGATATAAGGAAAGAACTCTGATCTCTGATGGTATCAGGGAGAGTTTTGGTTGCTGTATTTTCTGCTGCCTGTCATTTTATCCTGTGAGCTGCTCATCATTCAGGCTACCTACTGCTTGCTCCATACAGTACATCTCAATTGTCAACTTGACACTTGGGAGGGGGGCCTCTGGACATACCCATTAGAGATGGTCTAGTTAAAGCAGACCTCTTAGCAAACCTATAGGAGATTGTCTTGACTACATAACTAATGAGAGATGATCCAGTCCATATTTGGGCAGTATCATTTCCCGGGCAGGTGGCTAAGATGGAGGGAGGAGCCCTACTTGGGGTTACTGGCCTGCTATTTCTCCTACACAGGAAAGGAGTTATAATGGTTAAACCTCTACAAAGCATTACAGGAAAGAAAACTCCCATCAAGTTGGATCATTTATCAAGACCTGAAAAAAAGATAATAAACATTAGCATTTTGAGACATTTGGTTGGAAGAGATGCGTCCATTTCCTATGAAGCCATATGCAAGGACATTCATTCCCTTCCTACATTGGCTGTCAGCTTTTCTTCGATCAAATTTCCTCTTACTCAGATGCTGGGTTAAAAGAAATGGCTCTTCATCTTTGTTTTTATTTTTTTATGTGCATAGTATTGATTGTTTGCCATGTGCCATCTGGAATGGTATCTTAATCTATGTAAATGATAGCTAATTAATGACAAACTCCATATCAAGATGATCACAGATGAGTAAATAAAGCTGTCCCTAGTTTTAGACTTTGAGAATACCATCAGTTGGAGGTGGGAGTGGGCACTGCTCTTAATTTCTGCTGGGGAGGAATAATCAGTATATTCTGGGAGATGAAACCAGCACAGACGCCCCATGGTAAATGCTCTAGATTGTTTCCTAGCTAGAAGGCACACTGGCAAGGTGGTCTGTAGAAATAGAGGAGCTGAGATAAACTGGAAGACAGATGTGTGACAGCACAGAGAAGGCACCATGTGGTGTGGGGGAGGGGGAGTTCAGCATGCAGAAAGAGCAGGGACAGACAGAAACAAGAACAAATAGCCTTGTGTGGTGTTTTGGTGTGCCTGAGGAAAGCTAGTTAACATCACAATGTCAGTTCATATTTATTGAGGATCTCTGGTGGCAAAGCACCTCTTAAAGTGTATAGGAGACCTAAAGACTCAATCTTTGTCCTTGGGGGTCTACAATTTGCCAGACAGGTCAGAGGATTGAATAGGCAATAAAAACTGAGGGAGTATGAAGCCAGAGGTGCCCATAGTGAGAGGGGCAAGAAAGATAATCTAGTCTGAGGAGACCCAACAGGCCCCGGGAGAAATAGCTAGAAGGAGGCATATGGCTGTCAGGACACATGATGTAACTTTCAGGGATACTGATGTCCTACAAAACCTGTAGCTAACCCCAAAAGACTTAGAAATATTTAGAATCGGAAAATTGGATAGTCAGATTGATGTGTTTTAGGTATATTTGTGTGCGTGTATGTGTGTGCAGGTGCATTTATGCATATTTGTGTATATGGAGGACAATCTTGTTTCATCTACCTCTTTCAAGACAGGGGATCATGCTTGTGATCTGATCGAGCCATATCCCCAGCCTTTTCTCCTTTTAATTCTTAGGGCTGAGGATGGATCCTAGGGCCTTGCACCTGTAAGTCAAGCACCCTGGCCACATTTCCACTTCCTTTCCTCTTTGAAATGGCCTATGCCTGAAGGCTAAAATAATTAGATTCTCAAGCATGCCCATGTGTGTTTTTCCCAACAATTTAATATTTTACAGTCATCCTCTGCTCAGTACGCTGCTAATTTCCACATGCAAGAGTCTGAGTTAAACAAATCTCCCTTCTCTTTATCTGAAGGCCTGCTGAATGTCATTGAATAAAGTTGGTCAGAATGCTGCTAAGTTCCTTCTTGCAGAACAGTTTCTGCATGTTTTGGAAACTTTCTTAGTTACTTTTCTTATCTCAGTGACAAGATAAACTGGTAAAAGCAACTTCACAGTTGTGGCTCACAGTTGGCCTCTTCATTTTTTTTTCTGGCTTCTTTCTCCCTTCTTTCCCCTTTCCCTCTGTTTATTTTCCTCCTCTCCTCCGGTGTGAGGCAGGGACCAGCCATTAGGATCTGCCATTACTGTGCTGGCGCACCTCCTGCTCAGAGCATTGATTACTGCAGTTGGTCTCCTTGCTTGGAATGCTCCCACTATTACTCTTTCTTACTCCCCCTCCCCAAGTTTGGATCCTTAAGGACCCTTGCACAGTGTTGCAGTGTTTAGCATTATTCACTCAACTCAGTGGACTATTGTTCTCAAACTTGGTTCCATTTCTCCCTGTCATCTTGTTCCTGGGTTCTAAGTTGGGCTTCGAACTGCTTCGCTTTGTTCCACAAAAATCAGCTGCTTGCACTGAGTGAGGGAGGAATTTAGATGACCTTATTATCCCTACAGAATGAGCACTGATGGTCAAAGCTGACCACAGGCAGTGATTCCCTGGACAGTGGGGTACCCCCACTGAACTTTGGCCTGTGCTGTACCAGGTACTCAGACCCAGGCAAGAGTAGACATCCTCTATATTATACAGTGGGATATACACAAGAAGGGTATTGGGGCAGGAGGGAAGCTTGTCAGAAAGACGTCTCTCAGGGGGAGGAGGGACAATGAGGGGCAGAATGGAGAGAGAATAACAATAAAAATTCCTTTATAATTTCAATATAAAATTTCAATATCAACTACTCAGATTTTAGAAAGCCTTGATGTGAGATTGTCTTCACGAGCAAAGATACCCACAGTGCTCCCCCATTAGTGCCCAGTCTGCCCAATATTCTGGAGGAAGGCTCAGCCAATTCTTCACTGTCTTAATTCTTTTCTACTTCCAGAGGTCTGAATGTGACTTGTCCCCCATAGGCTCAGATATGTGAACACTTAGTCCCCAGATGGTGGCGCTGTTGGGACAGTGGTGGAACCTTTAGGAGGTGGAACCTTGTTGAAATATATTCTTGGAGGGTGGACTTGAGGTCTCTGCTTTCTGTCTATACATTGTGACCCATTGGTTTCCAGCTTCTGTCGGCATGTCTTCCCCACCATAATGGCCTCTGTCCCTCTGAAATTTTGAGGCTGAATAAATCCTTTCTCCCTTAAGTCACTTCTGTCAGAGTATTTTATCACAGCAGCAGGAAAAGTTAGAACGTGCTGTGTCAGAACTGGGGGACAGATTCCACTGTTCACACATGCCAGGCAGACAAGTCTGCCGCTGAGCTGCACTCCCAGTCTTCAGTCTTTGATTTAAAGAACAACCAAATAGGTAAATATATTGGTTGTCTATGTCTGCATAACAGGTTGTACCCAAAGTTAGCAGTACAAAACAGTACCCATTATTATATAATAACATATATATATATATTTGTGATTGTGTCATTTCCCCCCAGTTAAAAATCTGGGTGCCATTCACCTGTGTCCTCTGGTTCTGGTCACTCTATAGCCTAGGTTGAACTGCAACATTTCAAGTACTTCCTGGAAGAGGCAAATCTTTTTTCTTTTTTTTATTTAATACATTTATTATTATTATTTCTGCTCATACAAACTTAATAGGTACACGAGTTCCCTCCCTCCCTCCTCCTCCCCCCAAACCCCCTGCTCCCCCTCCCCTCACCCCTCCCTCCCCATCCCCCAGTGCCTCCCCCCCAATTCCCAGACAGTCCTTTCTTGTGCATGCCTGACTCTCCTCTGGGCCCTCCTCTCTGATGACGTACAAGGAACCAGTGGCATTTCCCTGAACCCTTTCCCGTGTTCCCCTTAAGCATAGGAACACTACTGTGTCTGTCAATCCCTTGCCTCCAAGGATCTTGGTGCCTTTAGCAGATGCTAGACTTTGTGATGTCAATAGTGTGTCGGACATTGTGACAGGCATGCAAAGTCCAATTATGATTGCTTCGGCCCTAACTTGTGTGGAGTATCTTGCAAAATCATTGCTCCTCCATCCTTTTGCTCTTACAATCTTACTGCCCCCTCTTCCGCAAATGTCCCTGAACTTCAGGATGGGAAGAGATTAGGCTGGCCTAGTTCTAGGTGGTTGATATAGAGTCTCTGAAGTTCTGGATTGTGGTTTGTTGATTTTCTTTTGCAGTTTTGGTGCTCCTGCAATGCCCTTCACTCCATCCTGCTGGGCACTGTATGTCACCCCCTGGCCAGAGACAAAAAGCTGTTAAACTGGAGTCTTCATATAAGAGCACATTCAAGGGTAGATGTAATAAAAGTAGGAAACCTCAGTGAGGGAGAGGTCAATCACCCATTTGCAAAATGGTTACTTTTTATCTGCCAGACTATATGCCCTCCCCTTCTGGTGCGATCATACCCCCTCAGTTGAAAATGATCAGGAACGAACGTCTGTGAACTTAACCAGGTGTCACATTACTTAATTGCAGTCCTTGATGGAGGCCTATTTTCTCTGCTGTAACATAGTCACTTCTCTCCTTGTTTCTGGTGTGGCCCTCCAACCCCATCCCTCCTGTTCATAATCCTTGCAATTACTGTAGGTATTACATAGATTTACCTTTGAGTGTCTCAAGGTAGGCTGGGTGGGTTTAGTACTAGGAGCCACCTATTAGGGAGTACATATGGCGCTTAATTTTCTAGGTATGGGATACTTCACTTAATATAATTGTTTCTAATGACATCCATTTCCCGGCAAATTCCAGTAATTCATCATTTCTGATGGCTGAGCAGTACTCCATTGTATAGATGTACCATATTTCCTTATCCACACATCAACTGTTGGACATTTGGGTTGATTCCATGACTTTGCCATTGTAAACAGTGCTGCTATGAACATGGTCGTGCTTGTGCTATCGAGGTGAACCTCTGCTGCATGGGGGGTTATTCCCACAAGTGGAATAGCAGGGTCATATGGCATTTCAATCTTTAATTTCTTTAAGAATCTCCAAACGGCACGCCAGAGTGGCTACATGAGCCTGCATTCCCACCAGCAATGTAGGAGAGTTCCCCTCTCTCCACATTCTCTCCAGCATTTGTTGTTTGTATTGTGGATTTTTGCCATCCTGACCGGATTGAGATGATATCTCAGGGAAGTTTTGATTTGCATTTCCCTGAGGGCTAAAGAAGTGGAGCATTTTTTAAAGATATTTGTTAGACGTTTTAATTTCATCCCTGGTAAAATTTCTTTTAAGTTCCAGGGCCCATTTTTTAATTGGGCCATTGGTTTCCTTGGTGTTTAGTTTTCTAAGTTCTTTGTGCACTCTGGACAGTAGAGCTCTATCAGATATGTGGTTAGTGAAGATTTTCTATCATTCTGTGGGTTTGCCTTAGAGCTGGTGTTACAATCTCTTTATCTGAGCAGAAGGTCTTTAATTTCACAAGATCCTAACTGTTGAGAGTTGGTGGCAGTGACTGTGCCATTGGATGTCTGTTTAGGAACTGTTGGCCTAGCCCAATCAGCTCGAGGGAATTCCCTACCCTTTCAACTATGGTTTTTATAGTCTCTGGCCTTAAATCAAGGTCCTTGATCCATTTGGAATTAAGTCTTGTACAAGGTGACAAGTACGGGTCCAGTTTTAATCTTCTACATGTGGAAATCCAGTTTTGCCAGCACCATTTGTTGAAGATGCTGTTCTTTTTCCATTGGATTCTTTGGCCCCTTTGTCAAATATCAAATGGCTGTAGTTTTGTGGGCTTATATCTGGGTCTTCAATCCTTATCCATTGATCTGTGTGTCTATTTTGGAGCCAGTACCAGGCTGTTTTTATAACTATGGATTTGTAGTATAGACTAAGGTTCGGTATGGTAATACCTCCAGCAGTGTTTTTGTTACTCAGGATTGTCTTTGCTATCTTGGGTCTTTTGTGCCTCCATATGAATTTTGAGATTGTTTGGTCAACTTCTTTAAAGAATTGCTTTGGGATTTTAATTGGTATAGCATTGAATTTGTATATTGCCTTTGGTTGGATGGCCATTTTTATGATATTGATTCTGCCAATCCAGGAACAAGGGAGGTCTTTCCACCTTCTAGTGTCTTCTGCAATTTCTTTCTTTAGGGTTTTAAAGTTTTCATTGTAAAGGTCTTTTACCTCCTTGGTTAGGTTTATATCAAGGTAATTCATTTTTTTAGGGGCTATAGTAAATGGGATTGTTTCTCTCAGGGCTTTTTCACTTCTTTCATTCTGGGCATATAGGAAGGCCACTGATTTTTGTAAGTTTATTTTGTATCCTGCCACCCTGCTGAACTTCTCAATTAGTTCCAGGAGCTTCCTGGTGGAGTTTTTGGGATCACTCAGATATAAGATTATGTCATCTGCAAATAGGGATAACTTGACCTCTTCCTTGCAGATTGGAATCCCTTTGATGACCCTTTCTTATCTTATGGCTTCAGCTAAGACTTCAAGAACAATATTGAAAAGAAGTGGTGACAGTGGACAGCCTTGTCTAGTTCCTGATCAAAGTGGGAATGCTTCCAGTTTTTCCCTATTGAGCATAATCCTTGCTGTGGGCTTGTTGTATACTGCTTTTATTATATTGATAAAGGTTCCTTCCATTCCTACTGTCTCTAGCTTTTTGATCATAAAAGCCTGTTGTATCTTGTCAAAAACTTTTTCTGCATCTATGGAGAGTATCATGTGGTCTTGGACTTTGGATTGGTTTATATGATGAATTACATTATTGATTTGCATATGTTGAACCAACCTTGTGTGCTGGGGATAAAGCTTACTTTGTCCCCGTGAATGATCTTTTTGATATGTTTTTGAATCCTATTTGCTAAGACTTTGTTGAGAATCTTTGTGTCTGTGTTCATCAGAGAGATTCGCCTATAGTTTTCTTTTTTACGTGAATCTTTATTAGGTTTTGGGATTAAGACGATATTAGCTTCATAGAAGGAATTTGGTAGTGTTCCTTCCTTTGCTATTTGATGAAACAGTTTAAGGAGTATTGGTGTTATTAACTGCTTAAATGTCTGGTAGAACTCTGTGCTGAATCCATCTGGTCCAGGACATTTTTTGGTGGGAAGTTTCGAGATTACTTCCTCAATTTCCTTATATGTTAAACTATTTTGGGATCAGATTGCTCTAGTTTCTCTAAAGATTTAGGCTGCATTGTTAATTTATTTATTTCTGATGTTTCCATTTTTCTGATGTAGGCATTAAGAGCTATGAACTTACCTCTTAGGACAGCTTTCATTGTGTCCCGGAGATTTTGGTAAGTTGTATTTTCATTATCGTTTGCTTTCAGGAAATCTTGACTTTCCTTTTTAATTTCTTCCTGAATCCAGTTCTCATTCAGCATGATAGTGTTAAGTTTCCAGGAGTTAGTGTGTTTTCTGTCATTTGTTGTGTTGTGGATGTCCAGCTTTAGGCCATGGTGATCTGATAAGGTACAGGCTAGAATTTCAACTTTCCCGTATATGTGGAGATTCGTTTTGTGGCCTAATATGTGATCTATTTTGAAGAAAGTTCTGTGTGCTGCTGAAAAAAAATGTGTATTCTTTGGTGCGTGGATGAAAAGTATGATAGCGATCTGTAAGGTCCATTTCAGTAAGGGTTTGATTAAATTCCAAAGTGTCTCTGTTAAGCTTTTGACCTGTTGATTTATCCCATGTTGAGAGGGCGGTGTTGAAGTCCCCAAGAAGTATCATTTCGGGGTTGATTTCTTGCTTTAGACGCTGTAGGATTTTCTTAATGAATGTGAAGGGGACCGTATTGGGTGCATAAATGTTCAGTATTGTGAAGTCTTCCTGGTGAATTGTACCTGTGACTAAAATGTAGTATTCATCTGTGTCTCTTATGATTTTTTTTTTGGTTTGAAGTCCACTTTGTCCAACAGCATAATGGCTACCCCTCTCTGTTTCCTGTTTCCATTAGCTTGCAGAATTTTGGATCAGCCTTTCATTTTTAAGATGTGCCTATCTTTTGTGGCGAGATGAGTTTCCTGAAGGCAACAGATTAATGGGTTGTGATTTTTAATCCAAGTTTGTAATCTGTGTCTCTTAATCGGTGAGTTACTACCACTGACATTTAATGTTATAATGGAGAAATTATTTTTAATTCTGGACATTTTTTTATGTTTAATGAGTTTTGTAAGCTTATTATTTTACATTTATGTTTTTTTGGTATTATACTACTCTTCTGTCTTCCTGAATACGGTTGATTTTTCCTTCAAGTTTGCGTATCATTTATACCATTTTTTGAAGGCCTGGTTTGGTAGATATGTATCCCTTCAAGTTGTCTTTGTGCTGGAAAATTTTTCTTTCCCCCTCGATCATGACAGATAGTTTTGCCGGGTATATCAGTCTGGGTTGGCATTTTTGCTCATTTAATACATGAAGTACGTCTTTCCAAGCTCTTCTTGCTTTTACTGTTTCCATTGAGAAGTCATTTGTTATTTTAATAGGTTTGGCTTTAAAAGTGACTTGCTTTTTTTCTCTTGAAGCTTTCAGCACCTTTTCTTTGTCTTGAATGTGGAGTGTTTTGACTATTATTTTCCATGGCGATTTTCTATTTTGGTCATATTTGTTTGGAGTGCGAAATGCCTCTTGTATTTGGATGGGTCTCTCATTCTTCAGTTGAGGGGAGTTTTCATTTATGATAATTTGAAAAATTTCCTCAGGTGTGGTATTTTGAGATTCTTGCTCTGGTATTCCATGAATGTGCATGTTAGGCTTCTTCTGGGTGTCCCATATCTCTTGAATGTTCCTCTCAAGTACCTTTTTGGCTTTAACTACCTCTTCCATTGAGCTGGTTAATTCTCCCACTTTGTCTTCAAGATCTGAAATTCTATTTTCTGCTTCATTACTTCTGCTGATAAGACTCTCTGTTGAGCTTTGGGTTGAAGATAACTTGTCTTTTAGTTCAATTTTAAACTCTGCCTGAAACTGTTTTAACTGCTCTATGCCTATTTTTGTTTCTTGAACTGTTTTTCTCAACTCCTCCAAATGCCTGTTGTGTTCTTGTTCAAAGTGGTTAATGCGATTGTTTAATTCCTCTTGGATTTCCTGTTTCATAGTATTAATCATGGTAATGATCATACTTTGAAATTTGTTGTCTTGGGTCTGGCTTTCTTGGCTATTTTCTGTGAATTTGTTCTGGTTGGAATCCATCCTTAAGGGGTTGATTCTTTCAGTGGTAGATTGGTCTCCTTGGGTTTTGTTTCTCATGTATCTGCACTTCGACTTGGACATTGTTGTTTTGTCTTCTAGGGCTTTTCAGTTTCTGTGTGTTTTTGACTGAACTGAATTAGTTGGTATTACTACACTTGGGCAGTTACTACTAGGGCTTGCCTTGGGGTTGGGTATGTTTGTCTTTTGTTATTGTTATTTCCTAGTTGAGGCTGTTAGGCTGTTAGTACATCAGTTAAATCAGGTTAAGCAGACAGGGGGTGAATATTAGTATTGTAGGGCACTTTTATGATTTAGTATCTTGGTGATATGTGAGAGTGAGTGGTGTATTCCCTGGAGTTGTATATGTTTTTGGGGTGGCTGTATGGAAAGGTTAATCTACAGTGATTAATATTAGAAAGGAACAGTAAGGTGAAAAACAAAGGGAGGTTTACTTATCTTTGGGCTGGATGTGAAGAATCTCTCCCATGTGATAGGATGATTATAGAGGTTTTCAGATGTATGGCCTTTGACCCTTAGAACTTTGCTTGAGTTTTCTTCGGACTCTATTGAATTCTGAGTAGCAGTGTGTCTTCTGTAGACCACTTGCGTGGGTCTCTGGTGGGCCAGAGAGGCAGAGGTGCTAATGTTGATGGCAGAATTCTTCACCTGGGGCCTGGGACTTGGCTTAGTGGCCCTCCCAAGGTCTGGGGATGGTGGAATGTGAGCAAGTCCTGTCCAGTTAGTAGGACAGGCGGGCTGGAAGAAGAAAGGGGCTGGGGCCCGAGGCACGGCCCAGGCCTAAGCCTGAGGCAGGCCGGGGCATGGCGCAGGGACCCGGGGTGACCTGGGAGGCTGGGGGGGCTGGGCGGGCTGACGGGCTTGCTCACCTGGGGATGGCGGTGCGGACAGAGGCAGCGCGGGAGGGAGAAAGGGGCTGGGGTCCCGGGGGCGCGGCCCAGGCCAAAGACGAGGCAGGCCGGGGCCTGGTGCAGGGACCTTTTTTTTTTTTTTTTTTTTTTTTTTAATAAACTCAGTTAATTATTCTTTTGTGTGCCTGTGGAAATCCAAGGGTGACTTTGAGAATCATTCTGGATTGTTTCTACCTCCTTTATCCTTCATTCTGGGATTTCCCAGATTCCGCCCACCAGACCTGAAGTGCAGACCATTGCCATTTCTGCCTGGTGTCCTGACTTGGGACCTGGAATCTCAACTCCAGTTCTTCTCCTGGCCAGGCAGAGCCTTAACTCAGGTGATATCTGTAGCCTGAGGCTGAGGGCAGGATATTATTCTTTTCCCCCTGGCTTTTGTTTTTCAACTTCCAAAGCAGCTGCTCACCTATCATTCCTTCAAGGTCAAGTCATTTCTTGTTCTTTTAAGATGTTTTCGGGGCTGGAGAGGTGGCTCAGGGATTAAGCCTCTGCCTTGCAGGCGGAAGGTCCTGAGTTCGGATCCTAGACCCCACGTATAGACGCCAGGTGGAAGCGGGGGTGGCTTGCGTTTCCGGTCCTGGTAGGGCGGAGCCTGTGAATCCCGGGGCAGAATAATAAGAAGGAGGTGGAGGCGTCCATGGTGGTTCCCGAATTCGTCCGTGGTTCTACACACACACACACATACACATGCACACTCACAATTGAATAAAAAAAAAAAAAGATGTTTTCAAATTTTGGTTTGACCTCTGCATATTTTTACCTGAGGTTTTTTCCCTGGGATTTGCACAAATTCTTGCACTTGTAGATTGATGTCTTTTTTCTTTTTTTTCATGCTTGGATGCGTGGTTGTGTGTTGGTGTGTCAGAGGGCATTCAAGTGTGTGCCTGTGGAGGCCCAAGGGTGACTTTGGAGATCATCCTGGATTGCTCTACCTCCTTACTGTTTTGCTTTGGGGTTTCCCAGGTTCCACCTTCCAGGAATGAAAGTGCAGGTCACCTCCATTTTTGTCCTGCATTTTTATATGTGTTATAGGGATTCTAAATTCAGGTCATTTTGTTTATGATCCAAAGGTTTTAACAAACCCTGAGCCATCTCCTAACTTGATATGATGTTTTTATGCATCCTGAAAATCAACTCTTCTTTCCAAATATTTCCTCTGCCAAATTGACTGTCAGCATTCTTTGAGGACTACATACGTAGTCAATTATCTTCTTCCTTTCTTGTGTGTGTCAGTGTCTGGAGGTTGATGTTGTGCATTCTAATTACTCTCCGGCTTATTTTTAAATGGTTTTTGTTTTTTATTTTGTGTATGTATGATGTATTTGTACAAGTGTGTGACTTCTGTAGTGCACGTGTGGGTTCTAGGGTGCATGTGTGGAGGTAAGAGTACAACTTTGTGGAGTTGCTTTTGTCTTCTAGCTTTTGTTAGGTTCTGGGGATTGAATTTGTGTCCTCAGGCTTCTATGGCAAGTGTCTTTACCCACCGAGTCATATTGCTCATCCATCCACCTTATGTTTTGATGTATGCTCTCTCACTGAACAGGCACTCACCAGTTCTGGCTAAACTGGGCGGCTAGTGAGCTCCAGGGATAGTTGTATCTTTACCTACCTAGCCCTTTGGGATACATTCATGGGAACTTTTTCTGGGAAATGCTTTTGGGTGTGTGAGGCTTCAGATGGAGGTGTGCTCCAGAGGAAGGAATCAGCCTTGCTATGCCAGACTCACAAAGCAGGTAGAATCCTTTTGCACTGGGCATGGAGATCAAGAGTGGTGTTTTTCTAGCAAGTTGGCTTTGCTATCATCAGTGTGTGATGTCTGGCCTTTTGTTCATGTCATTTTTTTTTAGAATTAATTTTGTGTGTTTTAACAAATGGCAAGTTTGAGAGTTTCTGTGGATTGAAAATGAACCAAACAGCTCATTTTGTTACCTCAGATAATTTTAGATGCACTGTTTTGAGTTCACTTGGTAGCTCAGTGTATTTTAGGACTTCTGAGGGCTGGGAATTTGGCTTGTAAATCTACATGAGTACCAGTTTATGTTACAAATTTATTTCCTCCTTCCTTCCCCCTCCTCTCTTTCTTCTTCTTTTTTTCTTTCTCTCCTTGCTCTTCCTCCCTCCTCTCCATTACAACCTTCTATGATGAAGAAGAAATTAAATTCAGCAGATATCCCCAGAGAAAGCTACAGCTAGCGTTCTATCCTTCTTCATTCTTGTTAACTCAACCTCAATTCTGGTCTGAACACACGTGCATGGTCTGGTTAACCCTTTGCTCTTCTCATGGGTGTGGATTTGGCTCTAAATATCTTTTTAACAAATGAAAAGACAGTGAGGGTAAATCGCTCACTGAGGTTTATAGATTGAGGTGGTAGACTGTGACCCCAGAATCAGTCCTCTGAATCCTCTATTTGTAGTTTCAGCTATGAAAGAACTTTGGGTTTTCTTCTAAAAGGGCGGAGCCCTATGAGTGCTCCCTGATCATCTTCTGTTGAATTCAGCTCCAGAGGAAAACCTTCCAGGATAGCAGAGCAACCATGAATACTGCTACTGCGGTACTCAAGCCAGTCAGGCAAATACCACACACTAATGTTCAAATAAAGAGTCCTTTGCTGTTGCTGATCATGAGCATGCTCATTCCAGAAAGGACTCTTGACCTCACAGAGAAGAATTAAAACCACAGTTACATCATCTCAGATACAAAACAGAATATGGAAGAGGAACAAATACTTACAGTATTGTAAGATATGATTCCTTCAACTCCAGGAGGCTGTTAGGTCATTGTGACAGACAGGCTGTGGTTAGCAAAGAGCACAGATCTAGCTCAAATAAAGAGGAGTGTAATAGTTACTCTTAACTATTGCTGTGAGAGAACACTCAAAGTCAATCAACTTAAGGGAGAAACGGAGGTTTATTCAGCTTACGGTTCTAGAGGGAAGGTCAGTTTCTCATAATGAAGGCAGCATGGCTGGCTGGCCAAACCTGGAGGAGCCTAAGTCATTGCAGACATCTTGGAAGCTGAGAGCTTCAGACTGCTTGCAGCAAAGGCAGACTTCTCCTGGAGATAGGGTGAGACTAATCCACTTCAAGGCCCACCCCTTGTGACTGCCTTCCTCCAGCAAGGCTCCACCTCTCAAGGTGACATGACCTTGCCAAACACTTGAGACTGTGGGGGACACATTTCAAACCATGACACTCCACCCCTGGTCTCCACAGGCTCATTGCCATCTCATTATGTAAACCATACTCAGTCCAACTTTAAAAGTCTTCATAGATTACAACAGTAGTCCCAACAGTCCAAAAATCCAAAGTCCAAAGCCTCCTGTAAAATCAAAAGACAAGTTACATACTTCCAACATACAATGGCACAGAATAAACATTCCCATTCCAAAAGGAAGTAATGGGGGCATATCCATGACTTTTGTCATTTCACTATGCAGTTTTCAGAAGAATGGGTGTTGTCTTGTTTTTAGATGATGCTTGAATACTTACAATCCGCTGCTCTTTAAGAAGAGTTATGCTCAAGGTAAGAGAAATTGGATATAGCTGGTAAAGTATTCATAATTCATAAAGTTAGCATATCTTTCTTTTTAAAATATATTTATTTTTCCCCAAACATACAAGCTTAATAGGTACCCCAGTCCCTTCCCTCCCTCCAACCTTCCCTAGTTCCCCTTGCACTCTCCTCTTCTTTTCCCCTTTCTTTCGCCCCATCCCTCCCCTTCGTCCAGTGCCTCTCCCTTCCCCCTCTCCCATTCCCTGGAGCATCCTTTTGTGTGATTGCCAAACTTCTCTCTGAGTCTTCCACTCTAGTGAGGTGTGAGGACTCAAGTGGAATTGCCCAGAGCCCTTTCTTGGGCTCCCCTTTAGTATGGGAACACTATTATGACTGTTAATCCCTTGCTTCTAAGGATTCTAGTGCCTGTGATCCATGCTAGACTTTGGGTGGTCGTTGACATGTCAGTCATTGCTCAGGCCATACAAAGTCTGATTATGGCTACTATGTCCCTAACTTGTGTTGGAGTATCTTACATATCATTGGTCCTCCCCATCTTTAGGCTCTTACAATCTTGCTGCCCCCTCTTCTGCAAGTTTCCCTGAGCTTTAGGATGGGGAGAGATTTGGCTGGTCTGTTTCCAGGTGATTAATGTAGGGTCTCTGGTGCTTTGAATTATGGTTTGTTGTTTTCAGTTTTGCTGTTCCTACACCATCCTTGGCTCCATCCTGATTGGTATTGGAGGTTACCTCCTAACCAAAAATAAAAGGCTGTTTTCTTACTATAAGAAGAGATTCAAAGGTAGATGGAATAGGAGTAGGAGACTGCAGTGGGGGGGGTCAGTCTCCCATTTGCAGGATGGTTACCATCTGTCTGCCAGTCACTATACCCTCCCTGATTGGAGAGAACTAACCCCCTCAGTCACAAGTGACCAGGAAGGAAAGTGAGAGTGAGCTTAACCAGATGTCTTGCTACTTACTTGCAACACTTGATGGTGATTGATTTTTTCTCTACAAAGTTAGCATATCTTTCATCACAAGTTATTCTAGTTTGTGGCAGTGACCTAAAACCTACTGGGTTCTGGGGAAGGATGGCAGATAAGAGGACCTGCAGGTTGTAGGATGCAATGCTGTCCATATGCACAGTGGACAAATGGACAGCTCTTGGGGACAAGGTGAGAAAAGTTATGATGTTGTAAGCTGGGAATTTGCGACTAGCACTTCGGATACTGATGCTGCTGTATCCAGGAAATGTTGAGCAGATGCACTCTGAACCAGCCCTCCCACCTACATGACTCTCGCTCTTTGAAATCAGGCATTGCATGTAAGAATTCAATCTTCCAAACCTGTACTGAGCATTGTTCAAACTAACAGGAATGTGCTAACCAAATAAACACCTTTAGCTGAGACAACATGTGTAAGCGAAAGGACACCAGCCATGTAGCTTAGTCACAGACATTCAAAGGAGTGGTTATGGTATGTCTGCTGATGAACACAAAGTTCAGTGATGCTCGAGACCATGTGCACATGTGAGCACCCTCAATCATATGTATGACAAAAAACTTTATCACACATGCATTCATGAGCACACACATGAGAACACCTGACTATGTATGCATGACCATACACAGAACACATCACCCTGTACACATGACCATCCAAATATGAGAACACATGACCATACATGCATGACCAAACATGAGAGCCCACACAGGATCACACATTCAGGAGCACACACAACCATACACACATGCAAGAACATACATATGACTACTTATGCATACATGAGCACACATACATGGTATGTATGAGCATACCATGAACACACTCATGTATGAACACACCCACATGTGAGCACATAGAAACATACACCTCTTGCCTGTCTCTTGGCATCTGAGTTTATTTCTCTCTGCCACAAAACAAACACACAGTGGTGTTCTGCTTTCCCACAAACCCTAAAGCAGCAGAAGCATGAGCTACAGAGCAAAAGGAAACCATCATTTCTTCTCTTCGAGTTGGTCCTTTGTCAAAGTGGAGGAAGGATGAGGAGCACACCCATGCAGTAAGTTATGCAGCATCTAGTGAGGCATCCTAGGAACAAGTAAATGTGGAGATAGCAAGGAAGTGCTGCCCAAGCCAGAGGTGGACATAATTGTCCAGATTAGATAAGAGGATTTTCCCAGGAGTTTATGGATCCACCTGAGGCCAAGCCCAGGGTTTGGTGAGCAAGCACATTGGACATCTCAGCATTTTCTACCCAGCATACTTGCCTTAACTTAGTGGTTGCCCTGTAAATCCCAATAAACAGAAAAAATTTTTTTCTTCAAGCTGTCTACGTTACATGTCATTGGGAAAATTTGATACATGACAGGTTTTTTAGAAATATGATTCCGTCCCGCATTTTCTTATCTCCAAAATGAATATTTATTCATGCTGTCTCATTTTTTTAAATCATAGGCAAATAAATGTTATGACTGAGAATTCTCTGGAAGTGATGAACCGGGAGTGATTTCAGAGTATCTACAACGGGGAGGAGGGTCCCCTGATGTCTGATTAACCAACAATAGCCTTTGCCTGTTCTGCAGTGCAATTGAGTGATTTAGACTGCATCTCTTATAAGAGAAAGCATTCTGTGGTCACCAGTGGGGGTTCATTCTTGAGAAACAAGTTTAGGAACGCATTCTCTCAGTTTCATAATGAAGACTAGGTTTATGCCAGGGAAGCAAAGGCAGGTGAGTGTGACTCTCCTGTCCAACAAGGCAGTGTGATTCATTTGGGTGGTTGCATGCTCCATTTTCCGTCCAGCCTTGATTTAGCTGCAGGGACTATAAAAAGAAATCAGCAGGCTACAGAGTGTTTGGAGGCAAGTATCAAGTGCTTCCTGTCTGCTACTGTGTGTTGCCATGCTCTTCTGAACATCCAGACAGAAATAAATCTCTGAAAAAGCATTTGGAGCGATTTCAGGAAATGATTCTTCTCCAAACATCAACAACACAATTCCGATTTAAAAAGAACATGCTCACATTTTTTTTCCTTTTGCCTCAGAAATAAAAGGTTCCCACAAGACCCAAGAACAGTGTGAGCCAAAGGATTGAAAGTACTTTGAGAAGCCTAGATCTCAGCTAGCTGTGTGGTCATAGGCCTTTAATTCCAGAACTCAGGAGACTAAGGATAGGAGATTGTGAGTCCATTAGTCTTGGTCAAGTAGTGAGGCCCATGTCAACAAAGAAATAAATACCAGGTTGGGAAGATGGTTCTGGGATTAAAGTCTCTGCCTTGCAAGCAAAAGTACCTGAGTTCATATCCCCAGATCCCATATGAAAACGTTCACCATAAACATGGTGGTGGGCAGTAATTCCAGTCCTGGAAGGAAGTGCTTGAGAAACCCCAGAGCAAAGCAATAAGAGCATGGAACAACCCAGGATGATTCCCAAATGTCACCCTTGGGCCTCCACACTCAAGTGCCTACTTGTACACACACGCACACACACACACACACACACACACACACACACACACACACACGAACACAAACACTGATTTCCCCATGTACTTTGTCACAGTCGCTGGTTTTGTGTGTGTGTGTATGTGTGTGTGTGTGTGTGTGTGTGTGTACACGAATGTGGCATCTGCACTTGTGTGGGTGTGCACATGTGCATGTGGGTGCAGGCAAGAGATTGCTTTCTTCCTCAGTTACAAATTCTACCTTGTTTTCTGAGAACACTTCTCTCACTGAACTGGACTTTCTTGGCTGAGCTAGACTGACTGTTCAATAGCCCTGAACTCCAAGTATCTTCCTCCTCAGTGCTGGGATTTTTCCATGACTAGTTTTTGTGTGAATATTGTGGATCTGAACCCAGGTTTTCATCCTTGAGCAGCAAGCTCTTTACTCACCTGTTGGTTCTCCTCAGCCCCCATGACACCTTTTGAGATAAAGGAATAATCAGTTTTCCCTGATTGCAACAGGTCCAAGAAAGTGTGACGTGTGGTTGAGAATCTGACTTTAGAACTAGAGGATCCTTGATTTGAATTTGTTGCTTTGCCCACACACTGTGATCTTGGCCAAACTGCTTAATCTGCTAAGGTAAATGATGCGTACAAAAAATAGAAATAACAATTTCTACATTTTCAGTAGCTATAGAGGTATGAAAATTTTGGCACATAGCTGAAGTGTTGACATAATGGAATTAAAGCTACTCACATATTCACTGCTCTGTAGATGGTAACCTGAGGTATAAGTGAGTATTAGGAGAGTGTAATATAAGCTATATTACATGGTATTGCAATTACTTCTGTTGTGGGATAGTACTCACAGTGTGGGGAAGAAAGGAAGATTTGGCTTATGGTTCCAGAGGGGACATAGCCCATTATGGTGGGATCACATACCAGAAGTGATGGTTGCAAGCTGAAGCAGAAGGCTGATTCATGTTTCCACTAGGCAAGGAGAGCAAGTAGGAAGCGGAAGCAGGGCTGGGCTACCAAGCCTCAAGGCCCACCCTCTGTGACATGCCTCCCCAGCAATGTTCCACCTGTTAAAGGGGTCACAAACTTCACAAACATGAATAGCAGCAAAGCATGCAAATACATGACCCTGTGTGGGGCAACTCCCATTCAAACCATGACACATGCTGTGTGAGGAAATCTGTTGATTTTGTTAGGGAAAGCTGGTATAATGATGGTATTAAAGTAAGATTTCACTGTAAGCAGCTGTCAAAACCCTCACTATGAGGGAGCTGCAGCAGAGGGCAAGAGAACGAAGCTGTGCTCATCTTTTGTTTCTCATTCATGAAGACGAGCCATCCAGTGGCTGCTTTGGCTTCTTGCAACGAGATTTGCTGTGTAGCTCAGGCTGGCCTCTTGTTCCTGGTCATCCTGCTTTAATCACTCTTAATGGGCTGACAAGCATGCTTAATCAGGGTTTGTTTGTTTTTGGTTTTCATTTGAGGGAGAGAAGCAATGAGGAGGAGGATACAGAGACAGAGATGGGGGATCATACATACACCATGGTACACAGGTTTTGGTCAGAGGACAACTTTGAGAAGTTTCTCTCCTTTCACCATCTGAACATCCAGGGATGGAACCCAGGTCTTCAAGTTTGCAGGAAGGCACCTTATCTACTGTGCTTTCTCACTGGCCAGAGATGTTTTTAACAAGCTCTTTCTGTGTGTGTGTGTGTGTGTGTGTGTGTGTGTGTGTGTGTGTGTGTGTGTGTGTACATGTGTGTGAAGGTATGTGTACATGAGGACTCTTCAGTGTGTGTGCCTGGGAGTCAATATAGATTGCTCTACCTCCTAATTTCTTTGCTCTGGGATTTCTAGGCCTCTGCCATATCCATCTATTATTTTATGTAGGATCTTTTGTTTGCAAGGCAAAAGCTCTCACCCTGGAGCTATGTCTGCACATAGGCAGACATCATTTCCCTGTGGAATACCGGGCTGCCAGGAAGACAAGAAGGTGCAGAGCAGGTGACAGCAGGTTGTTCTTCACCTTGCAAATGCTTCCTGTGCCACTTGAACGCCACTGAACGACAACCATTTTGAACAAGTGACTTCAGTTCCCAGAGTAATAATTTTGTCTTCTGTGCTTTGGTGTGTGTTGTGGTTTGAATGTGAATTGTCTCCCACAGACTCATGTGCCTGAGCATTTGTTCCCCAGCAAGTGGCGCTGTTTCATGATTGTCATGGAACCTTTAGGAAGTGGAGCTTGGAGGAAGTTTGTCACTGAAGGCCAACTTTAAGATTTGATAGCCAAGCTTTACTTCCAGTTAACTCTTGGCTTCCAGACTGTGGAAACCATATGACCCCTAGCTTCCCGCTCCTGGGCTTGGCCTTCCTGTCCTACTGCAGGGCTACCCTGTCCAGATGGAACAGAACCCCTTCACACTGTCAGTCAGAGTGAACCTTCCTTCCCTTAAGTGGTCTTGTCAGGTATTTGGCCACAGCAGTTAAAACAGTCACCAATACAGTGCTTTTGAGCTCAGTTATTTTCTTTAGCCTTGCAAGACTCCAAGACATTTCCACTGCTGGGAAGTTGAGGATTACATTTTCTCCCCAAATACTCATGTTAATGATCACACCATGTTTTTGTTTTTGACTCTTGGAGACAAGGGAACTGGTTTTTTCTTTGTTCTTTCCTAGCATGTATCTAAGTGCTGTGAATTTACTTTATTGGTTTTGAAGCACCCAATAGATAGTTAGGTGTCAGCTCACAGGCAAGATATGGGGTGTCTTTCAGACCCAAACCTCCCCCTTTTAGCACAAGGCAGGTTGGATCTCAGTATTGGTTCTTCCCCCTGTCCACACCAGCAGCTGTGCCTTAAGGAGATAGTTCATTTCCAGGTGCTTCAACAGCATGGCCATTAGCCAAGCAGTGCCCCATCAACTCACGATCTCAGGCTTGGAAGCAGATTGGCCTTTTTTTATTGTCTTCAGTTGAAGATTGTTTTCTTTAGAACCTAGCCTATGTCCATCAGTGCCTTTGGTGATCACAGAAGGTGAAGCAGAGTATTCTCATTCATACCCCATAATGTCAGTCCTGGCTTTTCCATGTGCAGTGGGAGGAAACTGCAGAGCGATATAATAAGCCATGTCCCCACTCCTCTGCAGCTTCTTTGTCTGTGACAAGTAACAGCTGCTGTCATGGCTGAACTCTGGCTCTACTTGCATGTGTTCTCTGCCCTGCACAGTCACACTTAATGGAACAAGATCTCTGAAAGACACGGATTTGATTTTCAGGCATAATCACCTCTGTGGAAGAAGAGTTCAGAAACAGTGAGGAGAATGCTGCTACCTACCTTTCATAAAGGTCGTGCAAGAGGCCTGGGGGGTCTGACGTGAGTCTCCTGTGTGATTTCAGTTGGCTGCTGTGGTGGGTTCATCTCAGAACATGTGTCTCAGTGTGCCTGCTGATGAATTCACAGTCACACAGCTGAAAGAGATGAGGGTTTTTTATTCCTGCTTACGAATCTCCATTACAGTTCTCAGTCCAACTTGGCAGGAGAGCTCACACCAATACCAAGAGCTAAGGGAACACACCACATTCACAGGGACTTCTGAAAGAGGGGCACCCCAGATGTCTGTCTAGGTATGCTTAAGTATCCAAACTCGCTGAACTCCCATCTTACTCACCCGTCCCAGGAATAGTCCCACCCACCATGGGCTGGGTCTTCCCATACCAATTATACAATGTCCCACAGTCTTGCTCTGGGCTTGCCTTTACTGCCACTTCTCCACAAATGTGCTCAGAGCTCAGCCTTTAACAGTTAAGCTGACACCTATGTAAGTACCACCGTGTGCTTTGAGAAAAGTAATGCTTGAGTTTGCTTCCAGTGCATTTGACTTGTTGTAAAGCACTCTTGGCCATGGTGAAGTCTCCTGGGAGCATTTCTTTCAATATCCTCCCATCACTTGCTTTGCTCGTCCTCATCCCTCCTGTTCTTCTGTGTAAAACCATCAACACCGCCCCTCCCCTCTCACGAATCTGTTCAGATCAGGGCAGTGTGGTCCTGACTGGCTGACAGCCACTGGCTTGTCCTTCCCACAGCTCTGCACTGGGAACTTGGTCCAAGGGCTCTGGTCTCCATAGCAACAGAGGCAGCCTTGATTGTGTGGTAATCAAGATCCATGGGCTGGGGGAGGCACAAGCCCTGGCATTTCTTTTCTGGAAAATGAGCATGTGCACCTGATCTTCTGTTGTGGTTTGAATGAGAAATGCCTCTACGCCCCAACCCTCCACAAGGCTCACATGTTTGGGTACTTGGGTCCCAGCTTGGGGGACTGTTTGGGAACACTGTGATACATTTAGGAGATGGAGCCTTGTTGGAGGAAGTACATCACTGGACGAAGGCCTTGCGGTTGGATAGTCAGTCCCTACTTCTTGTCTACTCTACTTCCTGACTATGGACAAAATGTGACCTTTTCCTATCTTCGTGTATTCCTCTCATGATAGACTCCATCCCTTTTTGGATTCTATAGCAGAATAAACTCTTACTCTCTTAAGTTGCTACTGGTCAGATGTTTAGTTACAGAAACATGTACTTATACAGTTATTGTGATTTGAATGTGAGTTGTCAGGTTCATCCTTAGATGGTGTTAATGTTTGGGAAGGTTGTAGCACATTTAAGAGGTAGATCCTTGTTTGAGGAAGGTGGATCACAGGCGGTGCGCCTTGAGGTTTACCCAGCCTTACTTCCTCTCATTCTCTTGTTCTCTCTGCCTTCATGATGGATGTAGTGGCCTGAGTCAGCCTCCTGCTTCTGCTCCACCTGTGCCTTTCACTATTTGATTCCCACCTTAATAGATTGTATCACCTCTGGAACCTATAAACCAAGTAAATCTTCCTTTCTCTCTATATCGTGTGAAAGTATCGTATAACCACAGAAAAAAGAATAGTAACTGCTACACACATGAAGTTGAATTTCCCATCAATTGATTTTCTGATGGCCAAAGACTATTGAAGTCCTTCTGCCCATCCAAGTTTGTCCCTTTCAGTGACTGCCTGTAATCAGTGCCTGCCTGGCATGGAAATGTCCTCCCTTCCTTTGGTGGTTAGCATCATTATTTGAAAATCTATGGATGTGCTCCAGGATACTTAAGCAGGTTCATGAAAATTTTGCCTTAGTCTCAGAGACCTGATATGATCATGCTGACATTTTCTGGAAACATCTCAAGTTACTGGATTGCCATGTGGCTCTACTTAGTAACATCCAAGTCTACCATGCCCCATGTGTGTCAGTCAGCACAGCGGTCTAGAGTTGGTCTAGAGTTCAGATCACTTTCCAGCCCTCTTCTTGGCAGGTAGTTATGCCATGACCTATGTGCTAAGACTTTGTTGAGAATCTTTGTGTCTGGTTTCATCAGAGAGATTCGCCTATAGTTTTTTCTTTTTACCGTGAATCTTTATTGGTTTTGGGATTAAGACGATATTAGCTTCAAGAAGGAAGTTGGGTAGTGTCCTGCCATTTGCTATTTGATGAAAACAGTTTAAGGAGTATGGTGTTATTAACTGCTTAAATGTCTGGTAGAACTCTGTGCTGAACCATCTGGTCCAGGACATTTTTTGGGTGGAGTTTTCGAGATTACTTCCTAATTTCCTTATATGTTAACTATTTTGGGATCAGATTGCTCTAGTTCTCGTAAAGATTTAGGCTGCATTGTTAATTTATTTATTTCTGATGTTTCCATTTTTCTGATGTAGGCATTAAGAGCTATGAACTTACCTCTTAGGACAGCTTTCATGTTGTCCCTGAGATTTGGTAAGTTGTATTTTCATTATCGTTTGCTTTCAGGAAATCTTGACTTTCCTTTTTAATTTCTTCCTGAATCCAGTTTCTCATTCAGCATGATAGTGTTAAGTTTCCAGGAGTTAGTGTATTTTCTGTCATTTGTTGTGTTGTGGATGTCCAGCTTTAGGCCATGGTGGTTCTGATAGGGCACAGGCTAGAATTTCAACTTTCCTGTATAGTGGAGATTCGTTTGTGGCCCAATATGTGATCTTTTTTTGGAGAAAGTTCCGTGTGCTGTGCGGGAAAAAGTGTGTATCTTGGTGCGTGGGTGAAAAGTTCGATAGAGATCTGTAAGTCCATTTCTTTAAGGGTTTGATTAAGTTCCAAGTGTTCTCTAAGCTTTTGACCTGTTGATTATCCATGTTGAGAGGGCGGGTGTGAAGTCCCCAAGAAGTATCATTCGGGTTGATTCTTGGGCTGATTAGACGGCTGTAGGATGATGTCTAAGAAGGTGAAGGGACCGTATTGGGTGCATAAAGTTCAGTATTGTGAAGTCTTCCTGGTTGAATGTGCCTGTGACTAAAATGTAGATACATCTGTGTCTTTATGATTTTTTTTTGGTTTGAAGTCCACTTTGCCAAGCAGCATAATGGCTACCCCTCTCTGTTTCCTGTTTCCATTAGCTTGCAGAATTTTGGATCAGCCTTTCATTTTTAAGCATGTGCCATCTTTTGTGGCGAGATGAGTCCTGAAGGCAACAGATTAATGGTGTGATTTTAACCAAGTTTGTAATCTTTGTCCTAATCGGGAGTTACTACCACGACATTTCAATCTACTAAGGGAGAAATTATTTTTATTCTGGACATTTTTTTGTTAATGAGTTTGTAAGCTTATTATTTACATTTATGTTTTTTTGTATTAACACTCTCTGCTTCGCTTATACGGTTGTTTTTTCCTTCAAGTTTGCGTACATTTACCATTTTTGAAGGCCGGTTGGTAGAATGTATCCCTTCAAGTGGTCTTTGTGCTGGAAAATTTCTTTTCCCCCTGATCATGACGATAGTTTTGCCGGGATATCAGTCTGGGTTGGCATTTTTGCCATTTAATACATGAAGTACGTCTTTCCAAGCTCTTCTTTTTAGTTTCCATTGAGAAGTCATTTTTTTATTTAATAGGTTCTAAAAGTGACTTGCTTTTTTTCTCTTGAAGCTCTCAGACCTTTTCTTTGTCTTGAATGTGGAGTGTTTGACTATTATTTGCCATGGGATTTCATTTGGTCATATCTTTTGGAGTGCAAATGCCTCTTGTATTTGGATGGTCTCTTCATTCTAGTGGGGGAGTTTTCATTTATGATGAATTTGAAAATTTCCTCAGGTGTGGTATTTGAGATTCTTGCTCTGGTATTCCATGAATGTGCATGTTAGGCTTCTTCTGGGTGTCCCATATCTCTTGATTTCTTCAAGTACCTTTTTGGCTTTAACTACCTCTTCCATTGAGCTGGTTAATTTCTCCACTTTGTCTCAAGATCTGAAATTCTATCTGCTTATTATTCGCTGATAAGACTCCTGTTGAGTTTGGGTTGAAGATAACTTGTCTTTAGTTCAATTTTAAACTCTGCCTGAAACTGTTTTAACTGCTCTTGCCTATTTTGTTCTTGAACTGTTTTTCTCAACCCTCCAATGCCTGTTTGTTCTTTTCAAAGGGTTAATGGTTGTTTAATTCTCTGGATTTCCTTTTCATAGTATTAACATGGTAATGATCATACTTTGAAATTTGTTGTCTTGGGTCTGCTTTCTTGGCTATTTTCTGTGAATTGTTCTGGTTGGAATCCATCTTAGGGGTTATTCTTTCGTGGAGATTGGTCTCCTTGGGTTTTGTTTCTCATGATCTGCACTTGACTTGGCATTTTTTTTGTTTCTAGCTTTTCAGTTTCTGTGTGTTTTTGCTGAACTGATTAGTTTATTATACACTTGCATTACTACTAGCTTGCCTTGGGTTGGGTATGTTTGTTTTTGTTATTGTATTTCCTAGTGAGGCTTAGGCTGTTGTACATCAGTTAATCAGGTAAGAGACAGGGGGAATATTAGTATGGAGGCACTATGATTTAGTACTTGGTGATATGTGAGGTGAGTGGTGTATTCCCTGGGAGTTATATTTTGGGGGTGGTGTATGGAAAGGTTAATCTACAGTGATAATATTGAAAAGATCAGTAAGGTGAAAAACAAGGAGGTTTACTTATCTTGGGCTGGATGTGAAGATCTCTCCCACATGTATAGGATATTATAGAGGTTCAGATGTATGGCCTTTTGCCTATAATTGCTTGAGTTTTCTTTACTCTATTGAATTCTGAGTAGCAGTGTGTCTTCTGTGGACCACTTGGTGGTCTCTGGTGGGCAGAGAGGCAGAGGTGCTATGTTGATGGCAGAATTCTTCACCTGGGGCCTGGGACTTGGTAGTGGCCCTCCCAAGGTCTGGGGATGGTGGAATGTGAGCAAGTCCTGTCCAGTTCGTAGGACAGGCGGGCTGGAAGAGAAAGGGCTGGCCGAGGCACGGCCCAGGCCTAGCCTGAGGCAGGCCGGGGCATGGCGCAGGGACCCGGGGTGACCTGGGAGGCTGGGGGGGCGGGCGCGGCTGACGGGCTTGCTCACCTGGGGAGGGGCGGTGCGGACAGAGGCAGCGCGGGAGGGAGAAAGGGGCTGGGTCCCGGGGCGCGGCCCAGGCCAAAGACGAGGCAGGCCGGCCTGGTGCAGGGACTCTTTTTTTTTTTTTTTTTTTTTTTTTAATAAACTCAGTTAATTATTCTTTTGTGTGTGCCTGTGGAATGCCGGGTTACTTTGAACTGCCTCATTCGTGTTGGTGTTTTCTACCTCCTTTATCCTCATTCTGGATTCCCAGATTCCGCCCACCAGACCTGAAGTGCAGACCATTGCCATTTCTGCCTGGTGTCCTGACTTGGGAACCTGGAATCTCAACTCCAGTTCTTCTCCTGGCCAGGCAGAGCCTTAACCAGGTGAATCTGTAGCCTGAGGCTGAGGGCAGGATATTATTCTTTCCCCTGGCTTTTGTTTTTCAACTTCCAAAGCAGCTGCTCACCTATCTTCCTCAAGGTCAAGTATTTCTTGTCTTTTAGAATGTTTGGGGCTGGAGAGGTGGCTCAGGGATTAAGCTCTGCCTTGCAGCGGAAGGTCCTGAGTTCGGATCCTAGACCCCACGTATAGACGCCAGGTGGAAGCGGGGGTGGCTGCGTTTCCGTCCTGGTAGGGCGGAGCCTGTGATCCCGGGGGCAAGAATAAAGAGAGGTGGAGGCGTCCATGGTGGTTCCCGGAATTCGTCCGTGGTTCTACCACACACACACATACACATGCACACTCACAATGAAATAAAAAAAAAAAAAGATTTTTCAAATTTGGTTTGACCTCTGCATATTTTACCTGAGGTTTTTTCCCTGGGATTTGCACAAATTCTTGCACTTGTAGATTGATGTCTTTTTTCTTTTTTTTCATGCTTGGATGCGTGTGTGTGTGGTGGGTGTCAGGGGCCATTCAAGTGTGTGCCTGTGGAGGCCCAAGGGTGACTTTGGAGATCATCCGGATGCTCTACCTCCTTACTGTTTTGCTTTGGGTTTTCCCAGGTTCCACCTGTCCAGGAATGAAAGTGGCAGGTCACCTCCATTTTTGTCCTGCATTTTTATATGGTTTATAGGGATTCTAAATTCAGGTCATTTTGTTTATGATCCAAAGGTTTTAACAACCCTGAGCCAATCTCCTAACTTGATATGATTTTTTATGCACCTGAAAATCAACTCTTCTTTCCAAATATTTCCTCTGCCAAATTGACTGTCAGCATTCTTTGAGGACTACATACGTATTCAATTATCTTCTTTCCTTCGGTGTGTGTCAGTGTCTGGAGGTTGATGTTGTGCATTCTAATTACTCTCCGGCTTATTTTAAATGGTTTTTGTTTTTTATTTTGTGTAAGGTATGTATGTATTTGTACAAGTGTGTGACTTCTGTAGTGCACGTGTGGTTCTAGGGTGCATGTGGGTGGAGGTAGAGAGTACAACTTTGTGATTGCTTTTGTCTTCTAGCTTTTGTTAGGTTCTGGGGATTGAATTTGTGTCCTCAGGCTTCTAGGCAAGTGTCTTTACCCACCGAGTCATATTGCTCATCCATCCACCTATGTTTGATGTATGCTCTCTCACTGAACAGGCACTCACCATTCTGGCTAAAACTGGGCGCTAGTGAGCTCCAGGGATATTTGTATCTTTACCTACCTACCCTTTGGGAACATTCATGGAACTTTTTTCTGGGAAATGCTTTGGGTGTGTGAGGCTTCAGATGGAGGTGTGCTCCAGAGGAAGGAATCAGCCTGCTATGCCAAGACTCACAAAGCAGGTAGAATCCTTTTGCACTGGGCATGGATCAAAGAGTGGTGTTTTTCTAGCAAGTTGGCTTTGCTACATCAGTGTGTGATGTCTGGCCTTTTGTTCATGTCATTTTTTTAGAATTAATTTTGTGTGTTTTAACAAATGGCAAGTTTGAGAGTTTCTGTGGATTGAAAATGAACCAAAACAGCTCATTTTGTTACCTCTCAGGAAATTAATTTAGATAGATGCACTGTTTTGAGTTCACTTGGTTTAGCTCAGTGTATTTTAGGACTTCTGAGGGCTGGGAATTTGGCTTGTAAATCTACATGAGTACCAGTTTATGTTACAAATTTATTTCCTCCTTCCTTCCCCCTCCTCTCTTTCTTCTTCTTTTTCTTTCTCTCCTTGCTCTTCCTCCCTCCTCTCCATTACAACCTTCTATGATGAAGAGAATTAAATTCAGCAGATATCCCAAGAAAGCTACAGCTAGCGTTCTTCCTTCTTCATCTTGTTAACTCAACCTCAATGGTCTGGTTCTGAACACACGTGCGTGTCTGGTTAACCCTTTGCTCTTCTCATGGGTGTGGATTTGGCTCTAATATCTTTTTAACAAATGAAAAGACAGTGGAGGTAAATCGCTCACTGAGGTTTATAGATTGAGGTGGTAGACTGTGACCCCAGAATCAGTCCTCTGAATCCTCTTATTTGTAGTTTCAGCTATGAAAGAACTTTGGGTTTTCTTCTAAAAGGGGGAGCCCTAATAGTGCTCCCTGACATCTTCTGTTGAATTCAGCTCCAGAGGAAAACCTTCCAGGATAGCAGAGCAACCATGAATACTGCTACTGCGGTACTCAACCAGTCAGGCAAATACCACACACTAATGTTCAAATAAGAGTCCTTTGCTGTTGCTGATCATGAGCATGCTCATCCAGAAAAGGACTCTTGACCTCACAGAGAAGAATTAAAACCCACAGTTACATCATCTCAGATACAAAACAGAATATGGAAGAGGAACAATACTTACAGTATTGTAAGATATGATCCTCAACTCCAGGAGGCTGTTAGTCATTGTGACAGACAGGCTGGGGTTAGCAAAAGCACAGATCTAGCTCAAATAAAGAGGAGTGTAATAGTTTACTCTTAACTATTGCTGTGAGAGAAAACTCAAAGTCAATCAACTTAAGGGAGAAACGGAGTTTATTCAGCTTACGGTTCTAGAGGGAAGGTCAGTTTCTCATAATGAAGGCAGCATGGCTGGCTGGCCAAACCTGGAAGCCTAAGTCATTGCAGACATTGGAAGCTGAGAGCTTCAGACTGCTTGCAGCAAAGGCAGACTTCTCCTGGAGATAGGGTGAGACTAATCCACTTCAAGGCCCACCCCTTGTGACTGGCCTTCCTCCGCAAGGCTCCACCTCTCAAGTGACATGACCTTGCAAACACTTGAGACTGTGGGGGACACATTCAAACCATGACACTCCACCCCTGGTCTCCACAGGCTCATTGCCATCTCATTATGTAAACCATACTCAGTCCAACTTTAAAAGTCTTCATAGATTACAACAGTAGTCCCAACAGTCCAAAAATCCAAAGTCCAAAGCCTCCTGTAAAATCAAAAGACAAGTTACATACTTCCAACATACATGGCACAGAATAAACATTCCATTCCAAAGGATAATGGGGGCATATCCATGACTTTTGTCATTCACTATGCAGTTTTCAGAAGAATGGGTGTTGTCTGTGTTTTTAGATGATGCTTGAATACTTACAATCCGCTGCTCTTTAGAAGAGTTATGCTCAAGGTAAGAGAAATTGGATAAGCTGGTAAAGTATTCATAATTCATAAAGTTAGCATATCTTTCTTTTTAAAATATATTTATTTTTCCCCAAACATACAAGCTTAATAGGTACCCCAGTCCCTTCCCTCCCTCCAACCTTCCCAGTTCCCCTGCACTCTCCCTTCTTTTCCCCTTTCTTTCGCCCCATCCCTCCCCTTCGTCCAGTGCCTCTCCCTTCCCCTCTCCCATTCCCTGGAGCATCCTTTGTGTGATTGCCAAACTTCTCTCTGAGTCTTCCACTCTATGAGGTGAGGATCAAGTGGAATGCCCAGAGCCCTTTCTTGGGCTCCCCTTTAGTATGGGAACACTATTATGACTGTTAATCCCTTGCTCTAAGGATTCTAGTGCCTGTATCCATGCTAGACTTTGGGTGGTCGTTGACATGTCAGTCATTGCTCAGGCCATACAAAGTCTGATTATGGCTACTATGTCCACTTGTGTTGGAGTATCTTACATATCATTGTCCTCCCCATCTTTAGGCTCTTACAATCTTGCTGCCCCCTCTCTGCAAGTTTCCCTGAGCTTTAGGATGGGGAGAGATTGGCTGGTCGTTTCCAGGTATTAATGTAGGTCCTGGTGTGTCTTTGAATTATGGTTGTTGTTTTCAGTTTGCTGTTCCTACACCATCCTGGCTCCATCCTGATTGGTATGGAGGTTACCTCCTAACCAAAATAAAGGCTGTTTTCTTACTATAAGAAGAGATTCAAAGGTAGATGGAATAGAGTAGGAGACTGCAGTGGGGGGGTCAGTCTCCCATTTTGCAGGATGGTTTACCATCTGTCTGCCAGTCACTATACCCTCCCTGATTGGAGAGAAAAACCCCCTCAGTCACAGTGACCAGGAAGGAAAGTGAGAGTGAGCTTAACCAGATGTCTTGCTACTTACGTTGCAACACTTGATGGTGATTGATTTTTTCTCTACAAAGTTAGCATATCTTTCATCACAAGTATTCTAGTTTGTGGGCAGTGACCTAAAACCTACTGGGTTCTGGGGAAGGATGGCAGATAAGAGGACCTGCAGGTTGTAGGATGCAATGCTGTCCATATGCACAGTGGACAAATGGACAGCTCTTGGGGAAAAGGTGAGAAAGTTATGATGTTGTAAGCGGGAATTTGCGACTAGCACTTCGGATACTGATGCTGCTGTACATCCGGAATGTTGAGCAGAGCACTCTGACCACCTCCCACCTACATGACCTCCTCTCTTGTGAAATCGGCATTGCATGTAGAGATTCAATCTTCCAAACTGTACTGAGCATTGTTCAAACTAACAGGAATGTGCTAACCAAATAAACCCTTAGCTGAGACAACATGTGTAAGCGAAAGGACACCAGCCATGTAGCTTAGTCACAGACATTCAAAGAGTGGTTTATGGTATGTCTGCTGATGAACACAAGTTTCAGTGATGCTCGAGACCATGTGCACATGTGTAGCACCCTCAATACAATGTGATGACAAAAAACTTTATCACACATGCATCAGAGCACACACTGGAACACCTGACTATGTAGCTGCAACACAGAACCATCACCCTTACACATGACCATCCAAATGATGAGAACACATGACCATACATGCATGACCAAACATGAGAGCCCACACAGGATCACACATTCAGGAGCACACACAACCATACAACCATGCAGAACATACATATGACTCTTATGCATCTTGGCCACACATACATGCGTCCTCATGAGTTGCTACGCACAACACCCTTTCCACTGTATACAACCACTCAGGTATGAACCACCCACATGTGAGCACATAGAAACATAACCTCTGCCTGTCTCTTGGCACAGTTTATTTCTCTCTGCCACAAAACAAACACACAGTGGTGTTCTGCTCCCACAAACCCTAAAGCAGCAGAAGCAGAGCTACAAGAGAAAAAGGAAACCATCATTCTTCCTTCGAGTTGGTCCTTGTCAAAGTGGAGGAAGGAGGAGGAGCACACCCTGCAGTAAGTTATGCAGCATCTAGTGGAGGCATCCGGGAACAAGTAAATGTGGAGATAGCAAGGAAGTGCTGCCACAGCCAGAGGTGGACAAATTTGTCCAGATAGATAAGAGGATTTCCCAGGAGTTTATGGATCCACCTGAGGCCAAGCCCAGGGTTTGGTGAGCAAGCACATTGGACATCTCAGCATTTTCTACCCAGCATACTTGCCTTAACTTAGTGGTTCCCCTGTAAATCCAATAAACAGAAAAAATTTTTTTCTCAAGCTGTCTACGTTACATGTCATTGGGAAAATTTGATACATGACAGGTTTTTAAAAATATATTCCGTCCCCATTTCTTATCTCCAAAATGAATATTTATTCATGCTGTCTCATTTTTTTAAATCATAGGCAAATAAATGTTATGACTGAGAATCTCTGGGAAGGTGATGAACCGGAGTGATTTCAGAGTATCTACAACGGGAGGAGGGTCCCCTGAGTTCTGATTAACCAACAATAGCCTTGCCTGTTCTGCAGTGCAATTGAGTGATTTAGACGGCATCTCTTATAAGAGAAAGCATTCTGTGGTCACCAGTGGGGGTTCATTCTTGAGAAAACAAGTTTAGGAACGCATTCTCTCAGTTTCATAATGAAGACTAGGTTTAATGCAGAGGAAGCAAAGGCAGGTGAGTGTGACTCCCTGTCCAACAAGGCAGTGTGATCATTTGGGGTGTGTCATGCTCCATTTCTCCGTCCAGCCTTGATTTAGCTGCAGGGACTATAAAAAGAAACAGCAGGCTACAGAGTGTTTGGAGGCAAGTATCAAGTGCTTCCTGTCTGCTACTGTGTGTTGCCGGCTCTTCGGAACATCCAGACAGAAATAAACTTGAAAAAGCATTTGGAGCGATTTCAGGAAATGACTTCTCCAACATCAACAACACAATCCGATTTAAAAAGAACATGCTCACATTTTTTTCCTTTTGCCTCAGAAATAAAAGGTTCCACAAGACCCAAACAGTGTGAGCCAAAGGATTGAAAGTACTTTGAGAAGCCTAGATCTCAGCTAGCTGTGTGGTCATAGGCTTTAATTCCAGAACTCAGGAGACTAAGGATAGGAGATTGTGAGTCCATTAGTCTTGGTCAAGTAGTGAGGCCCATGTCAACAAAGAATAAATACCAGGTTGGGAAGATGGTTCGGGGATTAAAGTCTCTGCCTTGCAAGCAAAAGTACCTGAGTTCATATCCCCAGATCCCATAGTGAAAACGTTCACCATAAACATGGTGGTGGGCAGTAATTCCAGTCCTGGAAGGAAGTGCTTGAGAAACCCCAGAGCAAAGCAATAAGAGCATGGAACAACCCAGGATGATTCCAAAATGTCACCCTTGGGCCTCACACCAAGTGCCTACTTGTACAACACACGCACAACACCACACACACACACACACACACACACACACACACGAACACAAACACTGATTCCCCATGACTTTGTCACAGTCGCTGGTTTGTGTGTGTGTGATGTGTGTGTGTGTGTGTTGTGTTGTGTGGTACACGAATGTGGCATCTGCACTTGTTGGGGTTGTCTCGGTGGGGGGTCAGGCAATGAGCTTTCTTCCTCAGTACAATTCACCTTTTTTCTGAGAACACTCTCTCACTGAACTGGACTTTCTTGGCTGAGCTAGACGGACTGTTCAAAGCCCTGAACCCAAGATCTTCCCCTCAGTGCGGGATTTTTCCATGACTAGTTTTTGTGTGAATATTGTGGATCTGAACCCAGGTTTCATCCTTGAGCACCAAGCTCTTTACTCACCTGTTGGTTCTCCTCAGCCCCCATGACACCTTTTGAGATAAAGGAATAATCAGTTTTCCCTGATGCAACAGGTCCAAGAAAGTGTGACGTGTGGTGGAGAATCTGACTTTAGAACTAGAGGATCCTTGATTTGAATTTGTTGCTTTGCCCACACACTTGATCTTGGCCAAACTGCTTAATCTGCTAAGGTAAATGATGCGTACAAAAAATAGAAATAACAATTTCACATTTTCAGTAGCTAAGAGGTATGAAAATTTTGGCACATAGCTGAAGTGTTGACATAATGGAATTAAAGCTACTCCAATATTCACTGCTCTGTAGATGTACCTGAGTTAAGTGAGTATTAGGAGAGTGTAAATAAGCTATATTACATGGTATGCAATTACTTCGGTTGTGGGATAGTACTCACAGTGTGGGGAAGAAAGGAAGATTTGGCTTATGGTTCCAGAGGGGACATAGCCCATTATGGTGGGATCACATACCAGAAGTGATGGTTGCAAGCTGAAGCAGAAGGCTGATTCAGTTTCCACTAGGCAAGGAGAGCAAGTAGGAAGCGGAAGCAGGGCTGGCTACCAAGCCTCAAGCCCACCCTCTGTGACATGCCTCCCCAGCAATGTTCCACCTGTTAAAGGGGTCACAAACTTCACAAACATGAAAGCAGCAAAGCATGCAAATACATGACCCTGTGTGGGGCAACTCCCATTCAAACCATGACACAGCTGTGTAGGAATCTGTGATTGTTGTTGTTGGGATAAGATGGGGTTTATGATGGTTATTAAAGTAAATTTCACCTGTACCAGCGGTCAAAACCCTCACTAGGAGGGAGCTGCAGCAGAGGGCAAGAGAACGAAGCTGTGCTCATCTTTTTCTCATTCATGAAGACGAGCCATCCAGTGGCTGCTTGGCTTCTTGCAACGAGATTTGCTGTGTAGCTCAGGCTGGCCCTTGTTCCTGGTCATCCTGCTTAATCACTCTTAATGGGCGACAAGCATGCTACAGGGTTTTTGTTGTTTTTGGTTTTCATTTGAGGGAGAGAAGCAATGAGGAGGAGGATACAGAGACAGAGATGGGGGATCATACATACACCGGGTACACAGGTTTTGGTCAGAGGACAACTTTGAGAAGTTTCTCTCCTTTCACCATCTGAACACCAGGGATGGAACCCAGGTCTCAAGTTTGCAGAAGGCACCTTATCTACTGGCTTTCCATGGCCAGAGATGTTTTTAACAAGCTCTTTCTGTGGTGTGTGTGTGTGTGTGTGGGTGTGTGTTGTGTGTGTGTGTGTGTGTTGTACATGTGTGTGAAGGTATGTGTACATAGGACTCTCAGTGTGTGTGCCTGGGAGTCAATATAGATTGCTCTACCCCTAATTTCTTTGCTCTGGGATTTCTAGGCTCTGCCATATCCATTATTTTTTATGTAGGATCTTTTGTTTGCAAGGCAAAACTCTCACCTGGAGCTATGTCTGCACATAGGCAGACATCATTCCCGGTGGAATACCGGGCTGCCAGGAAGACAAGAAGGTGCAGAGCAGGTGACAGCAGGTTGTTCTTCACCTTGCAAATGCTTCCTGTGCCACTTGAACGCCACTGAACGACAACCATTTTGAACAAGTGACTCAGTTCCCAGAGTAATAATTTTGTCTTCTGTGCTTGGTGTTGTGTGGTTTGAATGTGAATGTCTCCCACAGACTCATGTGCCTGAGCATTTGTTCCCCAGCAAGTGGCGCTGTTTCATGATTGTCATGGAACTTTAGGAAGTGGAGCTTGGAGGAAGTTTGTCACTGAAGGCCAACTTTAAGATTTGATAGCCAAGCTTTACTTCCAGTTAACCTTGGCTTCCAGACTGTGGAAACCATATGACCCCTAGCTTCCCGCTCCTGGGCTTGGCCTTCCTGCCTACTGCAGGGCTACCCTGTCCAGATGGAACAGAACCCCTTCACACGTCAGTCAGAGTGAACCTTCCTTCCCTTAAGTGGTCTTGTCAGGTATTGGCCACAGCAGTTAAAAACAGTCACCAATACATGCTTTGGACTCATTTATTTTCTTTGTGCAAGACTCCAAGCTTTCCACTGCGGGGAAGTGAGATACATTCTCCCAATAACATTAAATGACACACAGTTTTTGTTTTGACTCTTGAGACAAGGGAACTGGTTTTTTCTTTGTTCTTTCCTAGCATGTATCTAAGTGCGGTGAATTTACTATTGGTTTTGAAGCACCCAATAGATAGTTAGGTGTCAGCTCACAAGGCAAGATATGGGGTGTCTTTCAGACCCAAACCTCCCCTTTTAGCACAAGGCAGGTTGGATCTCAGTATTGGTTCTTCCCCATCCCTCCTGTTCATAATCCTTGCAATTACTGTAGGTATTACAGAGATTTATCCTTGAGTGTCTCTAGGTGGGCTGGGAGGGCTTGGTACTAGGAGCTACCTATTAGGGAGTACATAGAGCGCTTAATTTTCTGGGTCTGGGATACTTCATTTAATATAATTGTTTCTAATAAGTTCCATTTCCCGGCAAATTCCATTAATTCATCATTTTTGATGGCTGAGTAGTACTCCATTGTATAAATGTACCACAGGTTCCTTATCTACTCGTCAACTGGTCGACATTTGGGTTGATTCCATGACTTTGCTATTCTAAACAGTGCTGCTATGAACATGGTCCCACTTGTGCTATCGAGGTGAATTTTTGCTTTATGTGGGGCTATTCCCAAAAGTGGAATAGCAGGGTCATATGGCATTTCAATCTTTAATTTCTTTAAGAATCTCCAGACGGTTCGCCAGAGTGGTTGTATGAGCCTACATTCCCACCAGCAATGTAGGAGAGTTCCCCTCTCTCCACATCCTCTCCAGCATTTGTTGTTGTTTGTATCGTGGATTTTTGCCATCTTGACCGGGGTGAGATGATATCTCAGGGAAGTTTTGATTTGCATTTCCCTGATGGCTAAGGATGTGGAGCATTTTTTAAGATAATTGTTAGACATTTTAATTTCATCCCTGGTAAAGTTTCCTTTACGTTCCAATGCCCATTTTTTAATTGGGCCATTGGTTTCCTTTGTTTTTAGTTTTCTAAGTCCTTTGTGCACTCTGGATAATAGAGCTCTATCAGATATGTGGTTAGTGAAGATTTTCTCCCATTCTGTGGGTTGCCTTTGAGCTTGTGTTACAATCTCTTTATCTGAACAGAAGCTCCTTAATTTCACAAGATCCCAACTGTTGAGAGTTGGTAGCAGTGATTGTGCCATTGGATGTCTGTTTAGGAACTTTTGGCCTAGCCCAATCAGCTCGAGGGAGTTCCCTATACTTTCAACTATGGTTTTTATAGTCTCTAGCCTTATATCAAGGTGCTTGATCCATTTGGAATTAAGTCTTGTACATGGTGACAAGTACGGGTCCAGCTTTAATCTTCTGCATGTGGAGATCCAGTTTTGCCAGCACCATTTTTGAAGATACTTTTTTTTTCCATTGAATATTTTGGGCCCCTTTGTCAAAGACCCAATGGCTGTAATTTTGTGGGCTGATCTCTGGGTCTTCAATCCTTATCTATTGATCTGTGTGTCTATTTTGGAGCCAGTACCAGGCTGTTTTTATAACTATGGATTTGGAGTATAGACTAAGGTTTGGTGGGGTGATACCTCCAGCAGTGTTTTCGTTACTCAGGATTGTCTTTGCTATCCTGGGTCTTTTGTGCCTTCATATGAATGTTGAGATTATTTGGTCAACTTCTTTAAAGAATTGCTTTGGGATTTTAGTTGTTATAGCATTGAATTTGTATATTGCCTTTGGTAGGATGGTCATTTTTACGACGTTGATTCTGCCAATCCAGGAACAAGGGAGGTCTTTCCACCTTCTGGTGTCTTCTGCAATTTCTTTCTTTAGGGTTTTAAAGTTTTCATTGTAAAGGTCTTTTACCTCCTTGGTTAAGTTTATACCAAGGTATTTCGTTTTTTTAGGGGCTATAGTAAATGGGATTGTTTCTCTCAGGGCTTTTTCACTTCTTTCATTCTGGGCGTATAGGAGGGCCACTGATTTTTGTAAATTTATTTTGTATCCTGCCACCCTGCTGAACTTCTCAAGTAGTTCCAGGAGCTTCCTGGTGGAGTTTTTGGGATCACTCAGGTATAAGATCATGTGATCTGCAAATAGAGATAGCTTGACTTCTTCCTTGCCGATTTGAGTCCCTTTTATGCCCCTTTCTTGTCTTATGGCTTCAGCTAACACTTCAAGTTCATTATTGAATAGAAGTGGTGAGAGTGGACAGCCTTGTCTAGTTCCTGATCGAAGTGGGAATGCTTCCAGTTTTTCCCCATTGAGTATAATCCTTGCTGTGGGCTTGTTGTAAACGGCTTTTATTATATCGATAAAGGTTCCTGCTATTCCTACTGTCTCTAGCGGTTTGATCATAAAAAGCTGTTGGATCTTGTCAAAAGCTTATTCTGCATCTATCGAGAGTATCATGTGGTCTTGGACTTTCGACTGGTTTATATGATGAATTACATTTATTGATTTGTGTATGTTGAACCAACCTTGTGTACCGGGGATGAAGCCTACTTGGTCCCCATGAATGACCTTTTTGATATATTTTTGAATCCAATTTTCGGTGAGTTAATACCATTGACATTTAATGTTATAATAGAGAAATTATATTTAATTCTGGACTTTTTTATGTTTAGTGGATTTTGTAAGCGTATTATTTGATATTTATGTTGTGGTGGTATTATACTTCCCTTCTGTCCCCCTGGATATGCTTGTTCTTTTCTTTAAGCTTTAGTATCATTTCTAGCATTTTTTGAAGGCCTGGTTTGGTAGACACGTATCCCTTCAAGTCGTCTTTGTGCTGGAAAACTTTTCTTTCTCCCTGGATCATGACTGATAGTTTTGCCGGGTATATCAGTCTTGGTTGGCATTTTTGCTCATTTAATACATGAAGTACGTCTTTCCAAGCTCTTCTTGCTTTTACTGTTTCCATTGAGTAGTCATTTGTTATTCTAATAGGTTTACCTTTAAAAGTGACTTGCTTTTTTTCTCCTGAAGCTCTCAGGACCTTTTCTTTGTCTTGAATGTGGAGTGTTTTGACTATTATTTGCCATGGTGATTTTCTATTTTGGTCATATCTTTTTGGAGTGCAAAATGCCTCTTGTATTTGGATAGGCCTCTCATTCTTTAGTTGTGGGAAGTTTTCATTTATGATGATTTGAAATATTTCCTCAGGTGTGGTATTTTGAGATTCTTGCTCTGGTATTCCATGAATGCACATTTTAGGCTTCTTCAGGGTGTCCCATATCTCTTTTTTTTTTTTTTTAATGTGGGACCTGGGATCTGAACTCAGGACCTCCTGCTTGCAAGGCAGAGTCTTAACCCTTGAGCCATATCTCCAGCCCACATGTCCCATATCTCTTGAATGTTCCTCTCAAGTATCTGTTTGGCTTTAACAATCTCTTCCATCGAGCTGGTTAATTCTCCCATTTTGTCTTCAAGATCTGAAATTCTATTTTCTGCTTTGTTAGTTCTGCTGATAAGACTCTCTGTTGAGTTTTGGGTTGAAGATAACTTGTCTTTTAGTTCAATTTTAAACTCTGCCTGAGACTGTTTTAACTGCTCTGTGCCTATTTTTGTTTCTTGAACTGTTTTTCTCAACTCCTCCAAGTGCCTGTTGTGTTTCTATTCAAAATGGTTGATAGGGTTGTTTAACTCTTCTCGGATTTCCTCTTTCATAGTATTAATCATGGTAATGATCATACTCTGAAAGTCGTTATGTTGCTTCTGGCTTTCTTGGCTATTTTCTGTGAATTTGTTCTGGTTGGAATCCATCATTATGGGGTTAATTCTTTCGGTGGGAGATTGGTCTTCTTGGGTTTTGTTTCTCATGGATCTGCACTTTGACTTGGGCATTTTTATTTTGTTTCTTAAGACCTTTCAGTTTCTGTGTGTTTTTCTGTGAACTGATTTAGTTTTTATTATTACACTTGCCAATTATTACTAGTACTTGCCTTGGATTGGGTATGTTTGTGTATTGTTATTGTAATTTCCTAGATGAGGCTATTAGGCTGTTCGTACATCAGTTAAGTCAGGTTAAGTAGACAAGGGGTGAATATTAGTATGGTAGTGCACTCTTATGATTTAGTAACTTGGTGGATATGTGAGGGTGAGTGGTGTACTCCCTGGAGTTATATATATTTTTGGGGTGGTTGTATGGAGAAGTTGATCTACAGCAATTGATAGTAGAAAGGATCAGTAAGGTGAAAAAAAGGAGGTTTACTTATCTTTGGGCTGGATGTGAAGAATCTCTCCCACATGATAGGATAATTGTAGAAGACTCCAGATGTATGACCTTTGTTCCTTAGAGTTTTGCTTGAGTTTCCTTTGGACTCTATTGAATTCTGAGTAGCAGCGTGTCTTCCGTGGACCACGTGTGTAGGTTCCTGGTGGGTCGGAGAGGCAGAGGGTCTGATGTTGATGGTAGAATTCTTCACCTGGGACCTGGGACTTGCCTTAATGGCTCACCCAAGCTCCAGGGATGGAGGAATGTGAGCAAGTCCTGTCTGGGACCTGCTGGGGGCGGAGGTGCGTGGGTGGGAGGATGCCGCAAAGTCCTATTTTGATTACTTCGGCCCTAAATTGTATGGAGTATCTTGCATATCATTGCTACTCCCCATCTTTAGGCTCTCACAATCTTACCACCCTCTCCTCCGCAAATTTCCCTGAGCTTTAGGATGGGGAGAGATTAGGCTGACCTGGTTCCTGGTGGTTGATGTAGAGTCTCTGATTTTTTGAATTATGGTTTGCTGATTTTTTTTTCAGTTTTGCTGCTCCTGCACTGCCCTTGGCTCCATCCTGGTGGGTATTGGATATTACCCCCTGGCCAGAGATAAAATGCTGTTAAAATAGAGTCTTATTATAAGAGTAGATTCAAAGGTAGATGGTATAAGAGTAGGAGACCACTGTGGGGGGGGTCAGTCTCCCATTTTCAGGATGGTTACCTTCTATCTGCCAGACTCTATGCCTTCCCTTTCTGGTGAGATCATACCCCATCAGACACAAGTGACAAATAAGGAGAGTCTGTGAGCACAACCAGATGTCTCATTACTTACTTGCAGTCCTTGATGGTGGTCTATTTTTGCTGCTATAGCATGATCCCCTCTCTCCTTGCTTCTGGTGGGGCCTCTATCCTTGTTTTTGGAGAGGCCCTCCTTCCCCTTCTCTCCTGTTTATAATCTTTGCAATTACTCTAAGTATTACAGAGATTTATCTTTGAATGTGTCACTAAGTGGGTTTGGTACTAGGATCCACCTATTAGGGAGTATATATGGCATTTAACTTACTGTGTCTGGGATACTTCACTCAATGTAATTGTTTCTAATTCCATCCATTTCCTGGCAAATTTCATTAATTCATCATTTTTGATGGCTGAGTAGTGTTCCATTGTATAAATGTACCACATTTTCTTTATCCACTCGTCAACTGTTGGGCATTTGGGTTGATTCCATGACTTTGCTATTGAAAACAGAGCTGCTTTGAGGGGCTGGAGAGGTGGCTCAGGGGTTAAGCCTCTGCCTTGCAGGTGGAAGGTCCTGAGTTCGGATTCCAGATCCCACATATAGACGCCGGGCAGAAGAGGGGGCGGCCTGTGTTTCCCATCATGGTAGGGGAGAGCCTGTGAATCCCCGGGGCAGAGTAAACAAGGAGGAGGTGGAGGCATCCATGGTGGTTCCCAAATTTGTCACTGGTTCTACATACACACATAAGTACACACATGTGCACACATGCATACATGCACATTTGAATAAAATAATAAAAAAATTTTAAAAAAACAGTGCTGCTTTGAACATGGTTGTGCTCATGATATGGAGGTGAATTTTTGCTTATGGGGGATTATTCCCAATAGTAGAATAGCAGGGTCATATGGCATTTCAATCATTAACTTCTTTACGAATCGCCAGATGGCTTGCCAGAGTGGTTGTATGAGCCTGCATTCCTACCAGCAATGTAGGAGAGTTCCCTTCTCGCCACATCCTCTCCGGCATTTGGTGGTGTTTGTATTGTGGATTTTTTCTGTCCTGATTGGGGTGAGACGATATCTCAGGGAGGTTTTGATTTGCATTTCTCTGATGGCTAAGGCTGCGGAGCATTTTTAAATATATTTGTTAGACATTTCAATTTCTTCCCTGGTAAAGTTTCTTTTAAGTTCCAAAGCCCATTTTTTAATAGTTTTTTTTTTTTAATTCCGCTCATACAAACTTAACAGGTACACTGGTCCCTTTTCTCCCTCCACTTCCCCCCAACCCCCCTGCTCCTCCCTCCTCTCTTCCCTCCCTCCCCATCCCCCAGTGCCTCCCCCCCCCAATCCCCGGAGCATCCTTTACTGTGCATGCCAAACTCTCCTCTGCGTCCTCCTCTCTGATAAGGTGCAAGGACCCTGGGACATTTCCCAGAACCATTTTCTGTCTTCCCTTTAAGCTTAGGAACACTACTGTGACTGTCAGTCCCTAGCCTCCAAGGATCCTAGTACCTTTAGTCCATGTTAGACTTTGTGGGGTCAGTAATGTATTGGACATAGCACAGGTCATGCAAAGTCCTATTATGATTGCTTAGGCCCTAACTTGTGTGGAGTATCTTGCATATCATGACTCTTCCCATCCTTGTGCTCTTACAATCTTACTGCTCCCTCTTCTGCAAATTTTCCTGAGCTTCAGGATGGGGAGAGATTAGGCTGGCCCAGTTCCAGGTGGTTGATATTGAGTCTCTGATGTTCTGTTTTATGGTTGGTTGATTTTTTTTTCAGTTTTGCTGCTCCTGCAATGCCCTTATTTCCATCCTGATGGGTATTGGATGTCACCCCCTGGCCAGAGATAAAAACCTGTTAAATTAGAGTCTTGTTATAATAGTCTATTCAGAGGTAGATGGAATAGAAGTAGGAGACCGTGGTGAGAGAGGGGTCAATCAACCATTTGCAAAATGGTTACTTTCTGTCTGGCAGCCTATATGCCCTGCCCTTCTGGTGAGATCATACCCCATCAGTTGTAAATGAACAGGAATGAAAGTCTGTGGACTTAACCAGATGTCTCATTACTTGCAGTCCTTGATGGAGGCCTATTTTCTCTGCTGTAACATGGTGCCCTCTCTCCTTGTTTTGGTGGGGCCCTCCTTCCCCACCCCTCCTGTTTATAATCTTTACAATTACTGAAGGTAATTTGTTTTTGAGTGTGTCAGTGGGTTTGATACTAGGACCCACCTATTAGGGAGTACATACGGCACTTAATTTTCCATGTCTGGGATACGTTACTCAATATAATTGTTTCTAATTCCATCCATTTCCTGGCAAATTGCATTGTTCATCATTTTTGATAGCTGAGTAGTATGCCATTGTATCAATGTACCACATTTTCCTTATCCACTCGTCAACTGTTGGACATTTGGGCTGATTCCATGACTTTGCTGTTGTAAACAGTGCTGCTATGAACATGGTCGTGCTTGTGATATTGAGGTGAATTTTTGCTGTATGGAGGGTTATTCCCAAAAGTGGAATAGCAGGGTCATATGGCATTTCAATCTTTAACTTCTTTACGAATCGCCAGATGGCTCGCCAGAGTGGATGTATGAGCCTGTACTCTCACCAGCAATGTAGGAGAGTTCCCCTCTCTCCACATCCTCTCTAGCACTTGGTGTTTGTATTGTGGATTTTTGTCATCCTGACAGGGGTGAGATGATATCTCAGGGAAGTTTTTATTTGCATTTCCCTGATGCCAAGGCCCATTTTTTAATTGGGCCATTTGTTTCTAAGTTCTTTGTGTACTCTGGATAATAGAGCTCTATCAGATATGTGGTTAGTGAAGATTTTCTCCCATTCTGTGGGTTGCCTTTGTGCTCGGGTTACAGTCTCTTTATCTGAACAGAAGTTCTTTAATTTCATAAGATCCCATTTGTTGAGTGTTGGTTGTATTAACTATGCTATTGGATTTCTGATTCAGAACTGTTGGCCTACTCCAATCAGCTCAAGGGAATTCCCTACTCTTTCAACTAAGGTTTTTAATAGTCTCTGGCCTTATATTGAGGTCCTTGATCCACTTGGAATTAAGTCTTGTACATGGTGACAAGTACGGGTCCAGTTTTAATCTTCTGCATGTGGACAACCAGTTTTGCCAGCATCATTTGTTGAAGATGCTGTTTTTTTTCCATTGGAGTTTTGGGCCCCTTTGTCAAAGACCAAATGGCTGTAGTGGTGTGGGCTTATATCTGGGTCTTCAACTCTTATCCATTGATCTATGTGTCTATTTTGGAGCCAGTACCAGGCTGTTTTTACAATTATGGATTTGTAGTATTGTATTAGTTAGGGTTTTCTAGAGTCACAGAATTCACAGAACGAATATATATATATATAAAATATATATAGGTAATTTATTGAGTTGGCTTACAGATATGGCTGAGGTAGTCCAGCAAAGGCTGTCAGTAGCCGAGGTAGTTCCAACGATGGCTGCCAACAGCTAGCTGCTCAGTTCGGTAGTCAAGTAGGTGATGGCTGAGGGCTGGAGAACTCCTGGAGTCTTGGAAGGTCGAAGGAACTGGGCAGCCGGAAGGAAGAACGATTCCTAGCACAGCTGCAAGAAGGCATCTGTTCTTCTTGGTGGCTCCTTTTTATATGATGCAGTACTGGGAGGATCCTTTGAGAGCTTTGGAGGTCCTGATAGGATCTAGGGTGGGTATAATCCTTCAGTTGATCCTTTCCAGACGTGGTCTCAGTCCAGCTTAGTTAATACCACGTGTGTCAAGTTGACACCCAGGCTTAACTATCACAAGTCCACCCCTTGTCAACTTGACACCAAATCACATTTCCTTAGCACCATTAAAAATTCTTCAAATAAAAACAGTAAGATTCTGAGTTCCGCCTAACATAATATAGCTATCCACGTACAACCGCACATGCATTAGTTTTACAAGATTAATGATAATGCCCCTTGAGAAATGCTTAGTCTTAGTGGCCCATAACACAATATCATAATATAGATTACAGCATTTCATCTCATAACTAAAGATTAACATTATATTACATTACATAAATATCTTCTTAGAGTATGTGCACATGCACAAGTCTATTCTTGACAGTCTAGACCAGAAGCACTCATGGCAATCATAATCCTCGTTTCTGTAACTGGTTACATGGCCTTAGGTGGTATTTATAACTACCTTCTTCTACTACCCATTCTGTATTTCCTCCACCTTCAGCAAGTACTTCTGCAGGTCTTGGCTCTTTACCTGGAGGGGTTATCCATACCTTCATTCCTGAAGGATCTGGACCATTTACTATCTTTCCTGTGTTGGGTTGCTGTAAATTCCCATTGACCTTAATCACAGGACATGGTAATACCAAGAGACGCCCTAGTGGATCTCCTGTACTCCAGACATACTCTTCCTTACCACCATTGTAGAGAACCAGTCCAATTTCTCCTTGGTGGTCCGGGTCAATCACCCCTCCTAATACTGTTATTCCTTTCTTAGCCTGTTGGCTCAAGGGCATCAGAAGTCCAAAATTACCAGGAGGAAGCCTTAGCTTCCAGTTCAAAGGAATAGTTGCTGCATATCCTGGCAGAAGCATTCTCTGCTCTGGACTCAAAACTTCTAAGCCAGTAGAATACAGGCTTGCGGGAACAGGAAGCAAAAATTTTCCTAATGGGTCACTAGGAGTGATAGTAAGAGGAGCTATTCCTGTTTCCACCCCTTGATTCCTGGACCCGTGAATCCTGGCTATAGGAGACACTGTACCACATATTGGATGCTGGTTTAAGGAATATACTGCCTTCTGGAGAATTCTGCCCCATCCCTCCAGACTATTACCACCTAATTGACGCTGTAATTGTGCCTTTAAAAGGCCATTCCACCGTTCTATCAAGCCAGCTGCTTCAGGATGGTGGGGAACATGGTAAGACCAATGAATCTCATGGTCATGTGCCCACTGGTACTTCTTTAGCTGTGAAATGAGTTCCCTGGTCAGAAGCAATGCTGTGTGGAATTCCATGATGGTGGATAAGGCATTCTGTAAGTCCCTGGATGGTAGTCTTGGCAGAAGCATGACGTGCAGGAAAGGCAAATCCATAACCAGAATAAGTGTCTATCCCAGTAAGAACAAACCACTGCCCTTTCCATCTTGGAAGTGGTCCAATGTAGTCAACCTGCCACCATGTTGCTGGTTGGTCACCCTGAGGAATAGCTCCATATTGAGGACTCAGCGTGGGTCTCTGCTGCTGGCAGATTTGGCACTCAGCAGCAGCTGTAGCCAGGTCAGCCTTGGTGAGTGGAAGTCCATGTTGTTGAGCCCATGCATAACCTCCATCTCTGCCACCATGTCCACTTTGTTCATAGGCCCATTGGGCAATGACAGGAATGGCTGGGGAAAGAGGCTGACTGTCCACAAAACGGGTCATCTTATCCACCTTATTATTGAATGTTTTTTCTGTCGATGTCATCTTTTGATGAACATTTACATGAGACACAAATATCTTTGTGTCCTTTGCCCACTGGGAGAGATCTATCCACATGCTTCTTCCCCAGATGTCTTTCTCACCAATTTTCCAATTATGTTCCTTCCAAGTGCCTGATCATCCTGCCAAACCATTGGCTACAGCCCATGAATCAGTATACAGTCGCACATCTGGCCATTTTTCCTTCCAGGCAAAGTGTACAACCATGTGCACTGCCCAAAGTTCTGCCCACTGGAAGATTTCCCTTCTCCACTGTCCTTTAGGGTTGTTGCAGAAAGGGATTGCAGTGCTGCAGCTGTCCACTTCTGGGTGGCACCTGACTAGCGAGCAGAACCATCTGTGAACCAGGCCCTAGTCTTCTCTTCTTCAGTTAGCTGATCATAGGGCACACCCCAGGAGGCCATAGATGCATGCTTGGGAACAGGCATTGCAACAAGCTGGGGAATCATAGGCATTTGGGCAACTTCTTCATGCAGCTTACTTGTGCCTTCAGGACCTGCTCGGGCCCTGTCTCGTATGTACCATTTCCATTTGATAATAGATTGCTGCTGTGCCCGCCCAACTTTATGGCTTGCTGGGTCAGATAACACCCAACTCATGATGGGTAACTCAGGTCGCATGGTAACTTGGTGACCCATCGTCAGACGTTCAGTTTCCACTAAGGCCCAATAACAAGCCAAGAGTTTTTTCTCAAAAGGAGAGTAATTGTCTGCGGATGATGGCAGGGCCTTGGTCCAAAATCCCAAGGGTCTCCTCTGTGATTCACCTATGGGAGCCTGCCAGAGACTCCAAACAGCATCTCTATCTGCAACAGATACTTCCAATACCATTGGGTTTGTTGGATCATATGGTCCAAGAGGCAAGGCAGCCTGTACAGCAGCTTGAACCTGCTGAAGAGCCTTCTCTTGTTCTGGGCCCCACTCAAAGCTGGCAGCTTTCCGAGTTACTTGGATATGGGCCTAAGTAACACACCCAAGTGAGGAATGTGCTGCCTCCAAAATCCAAACAGGCCCACTAAACGTTGTGCTTCTTTCTTAGTGGTGGGAGGGGCCAGGTGCAACAACTTATCCTTTACCTTAGAGGGGTTATCTCTACATGCCCCACACCACTGAACTCCTAAAAATTTTACTGAAGTGGAAGGTCCTTGGATTTTGGTTGGGTTTATTTCCTTACCAACAAATCCAAAATGCTTGCTACTTCCTGCTCACTTGATCCAATCAGCATAATATCATCTATATAATGAACTAGTGTGATACCTTGCGGAAGAGACAAGCGATCAAGATCTCTGCGAATCAAGTTATGGCATAGGGCTGGAGAATTAATATACCCTTGAGGTAACACTGTAAATGTATACTGCTGGCCTTGCCAACTGAAAGCAAATTGCTTCTGCTGATCTTTATGAATAGGTATGGAGAAAAAAGCATTTGCAAGATCAATGGCTGCATACCAAGTACCAGGAGATGTGTTGATCTGTTCAAGCAACGAAACCACATCTGGTACAGCAGCTGCAATTGGAGTCACAACTTGGTTAAGTTTGCGATAATCAACAGTCATTCTCCATGATCCATCTGTCTTCTGCACAGGCCAAATGGGAGAGTTAAAAGGAGAGGTGGTCGGAACCACCACCCCTGCATCCTTCAAGTCCTTTATGGTGGCACTAATTTCTGTAATTCTTCCAGGGATACGATACTGTTTCTGATTCACAATTTTCCTTGGTAGAGGCAATTCTAAAGGCTTCCATTTGGCCTTCCCAACCATAATGGCTCTTACTCCACATTTCAAGGAACCAATGTGAGGGTTCTGCCAACTCATAAGTATATGTATTCCAATTATACATTCTGGCACTGGGGAAATAGCCACTGGATGAGTTTGGGGACCTACTGGACCTACTGTGAGTCGAACATTAGTCAAAACTCCATAAATCACCTGACCTCCATATGCCCCTACTTTAACTGGAGGGCCACTATGCTTTTTAGGGTCTCCTGGAATCAATGTCAACTCAGACCCAGTATCTAGTAGACCCCGAAATGTCTGATTATTTCCTTTCCCCCAATGCACAGTTACTCTAGTGAAAGGCCTTAGGTCCCTTTGTGGAAGGACAGAAGAAAGACTAATATTAAAGCTTTTTGCTATGGTGTCAAGGTCCTTCCTTAAAGGAACCCGGCCTCCCCTTTATTCAAGCGGTTCTGGATCTGTAAACTGGCTCAAGTCTGGAAATTGGTTGACAGGCTGTGATTCTCTGCTACTATGAGTAAAGGCAGCTTTTCCTTCATTTCTGTTAGAATTTTTCTGCTTGTACAGGTCAAATAAGAACTTTGTAGACTTCTTATCTATTTTACTTTTGGGGACACCATGGTTAATTAGCCAATGCCAAAGGTCTAAGCGTGTGAGACCCTCATAAGTACTGTTCTGTCTAGGTTGCACATTATGGTTAGTATGCTTACTTTGCCATTGGCGATTCAGTGCTGCCACTTGGCCCCTACTACTCCTTGATCCACTTAGGCCCATTGAATTTAAGTCTTCCAACTGGGCGGCAGCATCTCCCATTGTTAGGTCTGGAACAAGGAGAAGAGCAATGATAGGAGCCTTCATATTTGGTGCTGCCCCTCTCACCAATTTATTAAGGTCTCCTGGACCTTAAGGTCTTCTGGTAAAAGGCATGTCATCTGGATTCTCCCATTGAGAATTGGATTTTAAAGAACGTATCCAGTCAAGCATACCAATTTCCCTGAGCCTCTTAATCCCATCGTCAATATTAAACCAAGAAATGTCTGGAATCTCCAGTTCCTTTTCAGATGGCCAAACTTTAATAAATACTTCAGCTACCCACTCGAATAAACTCTTGGCACCATTTTTAACTCTATGAGTAGTAGTGTTAAACCTAGAATCTCTACTCAATGGGCCCATTTCTGTGAACTCACTTTTATCCAGTTTTATGCTCCTTCCACCAGTATCCCATAGCCTTACAATCCATTCCCAGGGGTATTCCCCAGATTGCTCCTTAAACGTGTTAGAAAAGTCATGGAGTTCCTTAGGGGTATAGCACACTTCCTCATGGACCACACTTTCTATTTCACCTTTAGGAGCCTGTTTAGCCTTGAGACTAGTTACAGGCCTGGAAGCAATCACAGGTGCGCATTATGTAACTTCAGTATTTACTTGTTGCAAAGGTGAAAACAGCACTTTTGTAGAGGGTGGGTGTGGGGATTCATTCTCTGCTAAGAGTGGGGAGACCATTTCCTCAGGCAGAGTAAATGCACCAGAAGTTGAGGGTTCAACGTCCTCGTCCTCATCATCAGTTTGGTCTTCCCACACATTAGCATCCCATTTTTCAGGATCCCACTCTTTACCAATCAGTGCTTTTACTTTAACCGCCGACACCTTTCGAGGCTGGGGATTTAATTTACGTTGTAATTCAGCCACTCTAATAATCAAAGTTTGGGTTTGATTTTCAGCAATTCGAGCCCTATTGCTACTGGAGAGAAGATTCTCTTCTAGGACACACTTAGAAATTTCTAAGTTGTTTATGCGCTTTCTGAGTTGGATATTTTCCTCTCTGAGATCTTCCTTTTCCATTTGTAGTTTAATGAGAGATGCTAGGAAAAACCAGCCAGCATCATCATTTTCCTTATTCTTACTCCTTTTTTATAAAGTTTCATGTACGGAATCGCTGAGCTTCTCAATCCTCAAAAGAGGGGCATCAAGACTGTCCAACACACCTACTTTTACCAGTTCTAGAAACAGTTCACTCCAAACAGTGTCCTCCATGCCACTAGGGGAGTCTTTAGCCACTGTCACTGGGTCAACAAGCCAGCTCCAGAAATCACAAAACTTGCCAGTAAAATTCATTCTTACAATTCTGCTTCTCTAGAACCACTCCCGGTACCAATTTCTATATTAGTTAGGGTTTTCTAGAGTCACAGAATTCACAGAATGAATATATATATGAAATTTATTGAGTTGGCTTACAGATATGGCTGAGGTAGTCCAGCAAAGGCTGTCAGTAGCCGAGGTAGTTCCAACGATGGCTGCCAACAGCTAGCTGCTCAGTTCGGTAGTCAAGTAGGTGATGGCTGAGGGCTGGAGAACTCCTGGAGTCTTGGAAGGTCGAAGGAACTGGGCAGCCGGAAGGAAGAACAATTCCTAGCACAGCTGCAAGAAGGCATCTGTTCTCCTTGGTGGCTCCTTTTTATATGATGCAGTACTGGGAGGATCCTTTGAAAGCTTTGGAGGTCCTGATAGGATCTAGGGTGGGTATAATCCTTCAAGTAGCCTCAGTTGATCCTTTCCAGACGTGGTCTCAGTCCAGCTTAGTTAATACCACGTGTGTCAAGTTGACACCCAGGCTTAACTATCACAAGTATAGACTAAGGTTTGGTAGGGTGATATCTCCAGCAGTGTTTTTGTTACTCAGGATGTCTTTGATATCCTGGGTCTTTTGTGCCTCCATATGAATTTTGGGATTATTTGATCAACCTCTTTAAAGAATTGCTTTGGGGTTTTGATTGGTATATCATTGAATCTGTATATTGCCTTTGGCAGGATGATCATTTTTATGATATTGATTCTGCCAATCCAGGAACACGGGAGGTCTTTCCACCTCTGGTGTCTTCTGCAATTTCTTTCTTTAGGGTTTTAAAGTTTTCATTGTAAAGGTCTTTTACCTCCTTGGTTAGGTTTATACATTTATTGATTTGCGTATGTTGAACCAACCTTGTGTGCCGGGGATGAAGCCTACTTGGTCCCCATGAATGATCTTTTTAATGTGTTTTTGAATCCGATTTGCTAAGACTTTGTTGAGAATCTTTGCGTCTGTGTTCATCAGGGAGATCGGCCTATAGTTTTCTTTTTTAAGTGAATCTTTATTAGGTTTTGGGATTAAAAGGGTATTAGCTTCATAGAAGGAATTTGGTAGTGTTCCTTCCTTTGCTATTTGATGGAACAGTTTAAGGAGTATTGGTGTTATTAACTCCTTAAATGTCTGGTAGAACTCTGTGCTGAATCCATCTGGTCCAGGACATTTTTTGGTGGGAAGATTCAAGATTACTTCTTCAATTTCCTTATATGTTATAGGACTATTTAAATAATTCACAACTTCCTAATTCAATTTAGGTAAGTTGTGTTTACTTAGAAATTCATCCATCTCTTTTGTGTTGTCAAACTTCACAGAGTATAAGTTTTTGAAATATGATGTTATAATTCTCTGGATTTCTTGGGTATCAGTAGTGATAACTCCATGTTCATTTCTGATTTTGTTAATTTGGGTTTTCTCTCTCTTGCTTTTCGTTAATTTAGCTAGGGGTGTATCAATCTTATTGATTTTTTCAAAGAACCAGCTTTTTGACTGGTTGATTTTTTCTATCGTTTTCTTAATCTCGATTTCAGATATTTCTTCCCTTATTTTGCTAATCTCCTCTCTTCTACTACTTTTGGGATCAGATTACTCTAGTTTCTCTAAAGCCTTAAGCTGCATTGTTAAGTTGTTTATTTCTGACGTTTCCATTTTTTTTGAGGTAGGCATTAAGAGCTATGAACTTACCTCTTAGGACAGCTTTCATTGTGTCCCAGAGATTTGGTAAGTTGTATTTCCATTATTGTTTGCTTTCAGGAAATCTTGAATTTCCTTTTTAATTTCTTCCTGAATCCAATTCTCATTCAGCATCATAGTGTTAAGTTTTCAGGAGTTAGTGTATTTTCTGTTGTTTTTGTGTTGTGGATGTCAAGCTTTAGACCATGATAGTCTGATAGGGTACAGGCTAGAATTTCAACTTTCCTGTATATGTGGAGATTCATTTTGTGGCCCAATATGTAATCTATTTTGGAGAAAGTTCTGTGTGCTGCTGAGAAAAATGTGTATTCTTTGGTGCATGGATGAAAAGTTCAATAGAGGTCTGTAAGGTCCATTTCATTAAGAGTTTGATTAAGTTCCAAAGTATCTCTGTTAAGCTTCGGACCTGTTGATCTATCCCATGTTGAGAGGGAGGTGTTGAAATCTCCAAGAAGTATCATTTCCGGGTTGATTTCTTGCTTTAGATGCTGTAGGGTTTGTTTAATGAATGTGGAGGGTCCCGTATTAGGTACATATATGTTCAGTATTGTGAAGTCTTCCTGGTGAATTGTACCTGTGACTAAAATGTAGTATCCATCTGTGTCTCTTATGATTTATTTTTGTCTTGAAGTCCACTTTGTCCAACAGCATAATGGCTACCCCTGCCTGTTTCCTCGTTCCATTAGCTTGCAGAATTTTGGACCAGCCTTTTATTTTTAGGATGTGCCTATCTTTTGTGGTGAGATGAGTTTCCTGAAGGGAGCAGATTGATGGGTTGTGGTTTTTAATCCAAGTTTGTAATCTGTGTCTCTTGATGGGTCAGTTAATTCCATTGACATATAATTTTATAATGGAGAAACTATTTTTAATTCCAGACTTTTATTATGTTTAGTGGCTTTTGTAAGTATATTATAAGGCTTTTAGGTTTTGGTGGTATTATACTTTCCTTCTGTCCTCTTGGATACAATTGTTTTTTTCTTCAAGCTTGGGTATCATTTCTAGGATTTTTTGAATGCCTGGTTTGGTAGACATGTATCCCTTCAAGTTGTCTTTTCTTCCTCCCTGGATCATGACGGATAGTTTTGCTGGGTCTATAAGCCTAGGTTGACATTTTTGCTCATTCAATACTTGAAGTACATCTCTCCAAGCTCTTCTTGCTTTTACTGTTTCCATTGAGAACTCATTTGTTATTTTAATAGGTTTCCCTTTAAAAGTGAGTTGTTTTCTCTCCCTTGTTGCTCTTAGGACCTTTTCTTCGTCTTGAATGTGAGTGTTTTGACTATTATTTGCCATGGCCAATTTCTATTTTGGTCATATCTGTTTGGGGTGTGGAATGCCTCTTGTATATGGATGTGCCTCTCATTCCTTAGATGAGGGAAGTTTCATTATTGATAATTTGAAAAATTTCCTCAGTTGTATTATTTTGGGATTCTTGCTCTGGTATTCCAAGAATATGCATGTTAGGCTTCTTCAGGGTGTCCCATAACTCTTGAATATTTCTCTTAAGTATCTTTTTGGCTTTAAAAACCTCTTCCATTGAACTGGTTAATACTTCTACTTTCTTCAAGGTCTGAAATTCTATTTTCTGCTTCATTTGTTCTGCTGATATGACTCTCTTTTGAGGTCTGGGTTGAGGATAACGTCTTTTATTTCAGTTTTAAACTCTGCTTGAGTCTGTTTTAACTGCTGTATACCTATTTTTGTTTCTTTTTTTAGTACATTTTTTATTATTTCCGCTCATACAAACTTAATAGGTAGAGTGTTCCCTCCCTCCCTCCTCCTCCCCTCGAACCCCCTGCTCCTCGTCCCCTTCCTCCCCATTCCCCAGTGCCTCCTCCTCAATTCCCAGAGAGTCCTTTATTGTGTATGCCTAACTCTCCTCTGGGTCCTCCTCTCCGATGACGTACAAGGACCCAGTGGCATTTCCCTGAACCCTTTCTCGTGTTCCCCTTAAGCATAGGAACACTACTGTTGCTGTCAATCCCTTGCCTCCAAGGATCTTGGTGCCTTTAGCAGATGCTAGACTTTGTGAGGTCAATAGTGTGTTGGACATTGCACAGGGCATGGAAAGTCCTATTATGATTGCTTCGGCCCTAACTTGTGTGGAGTATCTTGCAAATCATTGCTCCTCCCATGCTTTTGCTTTTACACTCTTACTGCCCCATCTTCCGCAAATGTCCCTGAGCTTCAGGATGGGGAGAGATTAGGCTGGCCTAGTTCTATGTGGTTGATATAGAGTCTTTGAAGTTCTGGATTGTGGTTTGTTGATGTTCTTTTGCAGTTTTGCTGCTCCTGCAATGTCCTTCACTCCACTGTGATGGGCACTCCATGTCACCCCCTGGCCAGAGACAAAAAGCTGTTAAACTGGAGTCTTGTTATAATAGCACATTCAAGGGTAGATGTAATAAAAGTAGGAAACCTCAGTGAGGGAGGGGTCAATCACCTATTTGCAAAATGATTACTTTTTATCTGCCAGACTATATGCTCTCCCCTTTTGGTGAGATCATACCCCCTCAGTTGTACATGATCAGAAACGAATGTCTGTGAACTTAACGAGGTGTCACATTACTTACTTGCATTCCTTGATGGAGGCCTATTTTCTCTGCTGTAACACGGTCCCCTCTCTCCTTGTGTCTGGTGTGGCCCTCCAACCCCATCCCTCCTGTTCATAATCTTTGCAATTACTGTATTTCATATGTTTACCTTTGAGTGTCTCAATGTGGGCTGGGTGAGTTTGGTACTAGGAGCCACCTATTAGGGAGTACATACGGCACTTAATTTTCTGGGTCTGGGATACTTCACTTAATATAATTGTTTCTAATGACATCCATTTCCCAGCAAATTCCAGTAATTCATCATTTTTGATGGCTGAGTAGTACTCCATTTTATAGATGTACCACAGGTTCCTTATCCACTCGTCAACTGTTGGACATTTGGGTTGATTCCATGACTTTGCTATTGTAAACAGTGCTGCTATGAATATGGTCGTGCTTGTGCTATCGAGGTGAACCTCTGCTGCATGAGGTGTTATTCCCAAAAGTGGGAGAGCAGGGTCATATGGCATTTTAATCTTTAATTTCTTTAAAAATCTTCAGATGGCTCGCCAGAGTGGCTGTATGAGCCTGCATTCCCACCAACAATGTAGCAGAGTTCCCCTCTGTCCACATCCTCTCCAGCATTTGTTGTTTGTATTGTGGATTTTTGCCATCCTGACCGGGGTGAGATGATATCTCAGGGAAGTTTTGATTTGCATTTCCCTGATGGCTAAGGAAGTGGAGCATTTTTTAAGACATTTGTTAGACATTTGAATTTCATCCCTGGTAAAGTTTCTTTTAAGTTCCAATGCCCATTTTTTAATTGGGCCATTGTTTTCCTTGATGTTTAGTTTTCTAAGTTCTTTGTGCACTCTGGACAGTAGAGCTCTATCAGATATGTGGTTAGTGAAGATTTTCTCCCATTCTGTGGGTTTGCCTTAGAGCTGGTGTTACAATCTCTTTACCTGAACAGAAGCTCTTTAATTTCACGAGGTCCCAACTGTTCAGAGTTGATAGCAGTGACTGTTCCATTGGATGTCTGTTTAGGAACTGTTGGCTTAGCCCAATCAGCTCGAGGGAGTTCCCTATCCTTTCAACTATGGTTTTTACAGTCTCTGGCCTTATATCAAGGTGCTTGATCCATTTGAAATTAAGTCTTGTACATGGTGACAAGTACGGGTCCAGCTTTAATCTTCTGCATGTGGAGATCCAGTTTTGCCAGCACCATTTGTTGAAGATGCTGTTCTTTTTCCATTGGATTCTTTGGGCCCCTTTGTCACATATCAAATGGCTGTGTTTTTGTGGGCTTATATCTGGGTCTTCAACCCTTATCCATTGATCTGTGTGTCTATTTTGGAGCCAGTACCAGGCTATTTTTACAACTATGGATTTGTAGTATAGACTAAGGTTTGGTATGGAAATACCTCCAGCAGTGTTTTTGTTATTCACGATTTTCTTTGATATCCTGGGACTTTTGTGCCTCCATATGAATTTTGAGATTATTTTTTCAACTTCTTTAAAGAATTGCTTTGGGATTTTAATTGATATAGCACTGATTTTGTATATTGCCTTTGGTAGGATGGTCATTTTTACAATGTAGATTCTGTCAATCCAGGAACATAGGAGGTCTTTCCACCTTCTAGTGTCTTCTGCAGTTTGTTTCTTTAGCGTTTTAAAGTTTTCAATGTAAAGGTCTTTTACCTCCTTGGTTAGGTTTATACCAAGGTATTTCATTTTTTTAGGGGCTATAGTAAATGGGATTGTTTCTCTCAGGGCTTTTTCACTTCTTTCATTCTGGGCATATAGGAAGGCCTCTGATTTTTGCACATTTATTTTGTATCTTGCCACCCTGCTGAACTTCTCAATTAGTTCCAGGAGCTTCCTCGGGGAGTTTTTGGGATCCCTCAGGTATTAGATCATGTCATCTGCAAATAGGGATAGCTTGACTTATTCCTTGCCGATTTGAATCCCTTTTATGTCCCTTTCTTGTCTTATGGCTTCAGCTAAGACTTGAAGTACAATATTGAATAGAAGTGGTGAGAGTGGACAGCCTTGTCTAGTTCCTGATCAAAGTGAGAATGCTTCCAATTGTTCCCCATTGAGCATAATCCTTGCTGTGGGCTTGTTGTATACAGCTTTTATTATATTGATAAAGGTTCCTTCCATTCCTACTGTCTCTAGCGTTTTGATCATAAAAGGCTGTTGGATCTTGTCAAAGGCTTTTTCTGCTTCTATTGAGAGTATCATGTGGTCTTGGACTTTGGAGTGGTTTACATGATGAATTACATTTATTGATTTGTGTATGATGAACCAACCTTGTGTGCCGGGGATGAAGCCTACTTGGTCCCTGTGAATGATCTTTTTGATATGTTTTTGAATCCGATTTGCTAAGACTTTGTTGAGAATCTTTGTGTCTGTGTGCATCAGAGAGATTGGCCTATATTTTTCTTTTTTAAGTGAATCTTTATTAGGTCTTGTGATTAAGACGATATTAGCTTCATAGAAGGAATTTGGTAGTGTTCCTTCCTTTGCTATTTGATGGAACAGTTTAAGGAGTATTGGTGTTATTGACTCCTTAAATGTCTGGTAGAATTCTGTGCTGAATCTGTCTGGTCCAGGACATTTTTTGGTGGGAAGATTCAAGATTACTTCTTCAATTTGTTTATATGTTATAGGACTATTTAAATAATTCACAACTTCCTAATTCAATTTAGGTAGGTTGTGTTTACTTAGAAATTCATCTATCTCTTTTGTGTTGTCAAACTTCACAGAGTATAAGTTTTTGAAATATGATGTTATAATTCTCTGGATTTCTTGGGTATCAGTAGTGGTAACTCCATGTTCATTTCTGATTTTGTTAATTTGGGTTTTCTCTCTCTTGCTTTTGGTTAATTTAGCTAGGGGTGTATCAATCTTATTGATTTTTTCAAAGAACCAGCTTTTTGACTGGTCGATTTTTTCTTTCGTTTTCTTAATCTCGATTTCAGATATTTCTCCCCTTATTTTGCTAATCTCCTCTCTTCTACTGCTTTTGGGATTAGATTGCTCTAGTTTCTCTAAAGCCTTAAGCTGCATTGTTAAGTTGTTTATTTCTGACGTTTCCATTTTTTTGAGGTAGGCATTAAGAGCTATGAACTTACCTCTTAGGACAGCTTTCATTGTGTCCCAGAGATTTTGGTAAGTTGTATTTTCATTGTTGTTCACTTTCAGGAAATCTTGAATTTCCTTTTTAATTTCTTCCTGAATCCAGTTCTCATTCATCATCATTGTGTTAAGTTTCCAGGAGTTAGTGTATTTTCTCTTGTTTGTTGTGTTTTGGATGTTCAGCTTTAGGCCGTGGTGGTTTGCTAGGGATCTTGAAGACAAAGTGGGAGAATTAATCAGCTCAATGGAAGAGATTTTTAAAGCCAAAAAGATACTGGAGAGGAACATTCAAGAAATATGGGACACCCTGAAGAAGCCTAACATGCGCATTCATGGAATACCAGAACAAGAATCCCAAAATACCACACCTGAGGAAATATTTCAATTCATCATAAATGAAAACTTCCCACAACTAAAGAATGAGAGGCCTTTCCAAATACAAGAGGCATTTCACACTCCAAACAGATATGACCAAAATAGAAAATCGCCACGGCAAATAATAGTCAAAACACTCCACATTCAGGACAAAGAAAAGGTCCTGAGAGCTCAAGGGAAAAAAAAGCAAGTCACTTTTAAAGGTAAACATATTAGAATAATAAATGACTACTCAATGGAATCAGTAAAAGCAAGAAGAACTTGGAGAGACGTACTTCAAGTATTAAATGAGCAAAAATGCCAACCCAGACTGATATACCCGGCAAAACTATCTGTCATGATTGAGGGAGAAAGAAAAGTTTTCCAGCACAAAGACAACTTGAAGGGATACATGTCTACCAAACCAGGCCTTCAAAAAATGCTAGAAATGATACTCAAGCTTGAAGAAAAGAACAAGCATATCCAGGAGGACAGAAGAGAAGTATAATACCACCAAAACATAAATATCAAACAACATGCTTACAAAATCTACTAAACATAAAAAATGTCCAGAATTAAAAATAATTTCTCCATTATAACATTAAATATCAATGGTATTAACTCACTGATTAAGAGACACAGATTACAAACTTGGATTAAAAACCACAATCCAACAATCTGCTGCCTTTCAGGAAACTCATCTCACCACGAAAGATAGGCATATCCTAAGAATGAAAGGCTGGTCCAAAATCTTGCAAGCTAATGGAACCAGGAAACAGGCAGGGGTAGCGATTATGCTTTCAGACAAAGTGGACTTCAAACCAAAGAAAATCATAAGAGACACAGATGGATACTACATTTTAGTCACAGGTACAATTCACCAGGAAGACTTCACAATACTGGACATATATGCACCCAATAGGGCCCCTCCACATTCATTAAGAAAACTCTACAATGTCTAAAGCAAGAAATCAACCCCCAAACGATAATTCTTGGGGACTTCAACACCGCCCTCTCAACATGGGATAGATCAACAGGTCAAAAGCTTAACAGAGACACTTTGGAACTTAATCAAACCCTGAAGGAAATGGACCTTACAGATCTCTATCGAACTTTTCACCCACACACCAAAGAATGCACATTTTTCTCAGCATCACTCAGAATTTTCTCCAAAATAGATCACACATTGGGCCACAAAATGAATCTACACATATACAAAAAAGTTGAAATTCTAACCTGTCCCCTATCAGACCACCACGGCCTATTTTTGTTTCTTGAACTGTTTTTCTCAAGTCCTCCACGTGTCTGTTGTGTTTCCATTCAATGTGGTTGATGCGGTTATTTAACTTCTCCTGGATTTTTTCTTTCATAGTATTGATCATGGTAATGATCATATTTTGAAAGTCATTATGTTGGGTCAGGCTTTCTTGGCTATTTTCTGTGGATTTGTTCTGGTTGGTGTCTATCATTATGGGGTTAATTCTTTCAGTGGGAGATTTGTTTTCTTGGGTTTTGTTTCTCATGCATTTGCCCTTTGACTTGGGCATTGTTGTTTTATGTTTTATGACCTTCTTTCAATTTCTCCATGTTTTTGACTGAACTGAATTATTGGTATCACTACTCTCGGGCAGTTATTACTAGTGTTTGCTTTGGTGTTGGTTACCCTTGCTATTATTGTTATTTCCTAGATGAGTCTATTAGTCAGTTAGTACAGGGGGTGCACAGGGGGTGAGTATTAGTATGGTAGTGCACTTTTATGATTTATTACTTTGGTCATATGTGAGGATGAGTGGTATAGTCCCTGAAGTTGTATATGTTTTCGGGGTGGCTATATGGAAAAGTTACTCTACAGTAACTAATAATTGAAAGGAACAGCATGGTAAGAAGGGGGGGTTACTTATTTTTGGTCTGGATATGGAGAATCTCTCCCATGTCATAGTATGAATTTAGAGGATTTCAGATGTCGGTCTTTGTCCCCTAGAGCTTTTCTTGGGTCTTCTTTGGACTCTGTTGAATTCTGATGAGCAGTGTGTCCTCTCTGGACTTGGGCGCAGTGTGTCCTCACTGGACTGTGCAAGCGTCCCAAGCAGGGAAAGGACAGAGGTGCTGGAGGCCAGCACAATCAACCTAGGGATCTGGGGTGTGGCCCAGGGGTCTTCCACAGCCTGGATCAGTGCCTGCTCTGACTGGCTGGTGGTAGGAGCTGGGACGAGTGGGTTACCTCGGGCTTGGGGGTAGGCAGGGGTTGTTTTCCTGGGGGGCAGTGTGTCCTCTCTGGACTGTGAGCATCCTGAATGGCCAGGCTGAAAGGGCACAGTGGCAGGTGCAAATAACCTGGGGACCTGGAGTGTGGCCAAGAGTCCTCCCCAGCCTGGAGCAATGTCTGCTCAGGCTGGCTGGTGGGAAGAGCTGAGAGGAGTGGGACCTCTGTGCTGGTGGAACTTACCTGGGATGAAGGACTGCTAGGGAGTCCTGTCCCAGGCAGCAGGTGGGCAGGCGGGTTGGACAGAGGGGCTGGGACCTGGAACGGTGGCCTAGGCAAACCTGAGACAGCCTGGTGTTGCTCAGGCTGGCTGGTGGGAGGAGCTGGGACAATTGGCGACCTGGGTGCTGGTGCAACTTTCCTGGGATGGAGGACCATAAGCCAGCACTGCTCTTGAAGAGCACATGAAGGAACAGAGCAGTCATGCCTAGACTTTTAAAAATTAAGGAAGACTTGAGTATGTTTGCATTTTCTGATCTGTCCCTGTATTTCCTGCAATTACTGGAAATCTCAGAAACATTAATCATGACTTCCTAGAGAGTCAATCAGTGAGCAAAGGGGCAGGCCTAGTGGGAACTGGCATCATGCTCGTCACCTGTCTTTTCTTCTCGGTGGGCATGTCCAGAAATCTGGGCATGTCCTTGTAGTAAAGAAGAAAGCTGGTGGCTCTATGACATCAACTCCTGCAGTGGGAAACAAGACAGTCTCACCACAGGTTGGCAGTATGTTCCTTAGTGTTCTCTGTTGCTGAAGACTGTCCTCTGAGCAAAGCCCCAATCACATATTCACAATAGAAAATTTCTAAGGAGTGTTCCACTGGTTAAACACAGGGCTGTAACAAATATGAGGAAATCTGTCCTCAGCCAGCACTTACCTGTCTGCAAGCTGTGGAGGTGGGCTCTCAGGTCAGGGGCAGCAAAGCTAGTTCCCAGATGAATGTCTGGATTAGCTTGGTCTTTCCCACTGCTGATGTAAATAGATGGTGGTGACAGTTTAGGAGAGCAGGGGTTGATGTCTGCCCACTGTTCTTTAGACTACAGCTGATCAGCTTGGCAGTAGAGTTCATACCACCATCTGTAGTTGAGGGAGCTGGCCACACTGTATCCACAGAAAGAGCTGACAGAGTGTACTTTCTAGCTTGGCAGTCTGCCAATGTACTGAACCAGCTCCCTCCATCCTATCCAATTAATTCTTAAAGGTGTGCATAAAGGCTTGGCTGTCAGTTGTTGGGTTAATACGTGTAACTAATTGACAGAACTTTATTTCTGAAATCATGATAAAACCAAAGCAAAGCATTTGTAAATAACGTTTGTATGGCTGATTGTGAAGTAAACCCTTTAAAGAAGCTCCTATATGGAATGCTGAGATTCTCTAATCTATGAGTATAGTAACGGTTGTTAAAAAGACAGTTTGGGACTGGAGAGATGGCTCAGTGATTAAGTCTCTGCTCCACAAACAGAAGGAGCTGAGTTTGGATCCCAGGTATCAAATAAAAACTCTAGGTGGAAATGTTGGTGGACTGCACTTTCAGCCCTGGTGACCAGAGCCTGGAAAATCCCAGAGGGAAGCAAAAAGGAAGTAGAAGCAATTCAGGACAACTCCCCATAGTTACACTTGGGCCTCCACAGGGTGATACACACACATACACACACACACACACACACACACACACACACACACACACACACACACACAAGTTTGATATAGTGTCTGTATTGCTAAAGGTTAATGCTGACAAGACGACATAGAAGATGCTTTCCTCCATGGTATACCCACTGATGTATGATTCATGCTCCAGCAAGTTCTCAGGCATGTGACATTGAAAGGAAGCCAAACCTTTTTGCTCCAGAGTCTCAGTCCTGTGTCACCCTCCTCCCCATTGCAGCTGGTTTTGAGTTGGTCCCTGTGACCATGCCCCTTAGGCCCATGCACTGGCATTCCCCCTACAATCACTATTTTTTCATTATTTTTTCTACTTTTACAAGCATATTGAGTATTCATCCTAGCTTCCTTCTCTCCCATCTCCTCCCTTTCCTTCACCATTCCCTCCCATTCTTTCCTATCTTTCTGCCTGTATACTTCTATGGACCTCAGGATTCACTCTGCCTTGTCTACTTCTGTGGGGGGTCAGGCCTCCAATTTCCCTTCACTCATCCAGCTTTAGACTCAAAGGTTTCCACTGTGAGTTCCCATTCTATGGGTACAATAACAATTGCTATATTATTCAGGATTCTCTGAAAAAAAAAACAGAATCTATAGAATATAATATATATAAATAAGTTTATTAAAATAACAATAAAAATAGAACCCTTCAAAGTAGCTGCCTGCAATTACCTCATTCTTAACCAGAATATACCACAAAGCCAAAAGATCCCAAAAAGGTCTCAAGCCTTTACTTTTCTGGAGGTTTGAAGATACTGGGTTTCAATGTTGGTGAAGAACAGCTGGCTCCAACATCAGTGACGAACAGTGAAGAGCAGCAAGGCATAGAGACCAGGCTCCAAAGGCAGTGGGAACAGCAACAACGTGGTGAAAAAGGTGAAGTTCCAAGTCAGCCAAGGACGGAGGCAGCAGCAGCAGCAACAAAGAAGACCACGATGCTATAAAAGCGAATGATGAGTGCAGAGTGGACTCCACAGCAAATCAACACAAGATAAGAGAAGAGCAAGTCCCTCCTCCTTACACCTCCTATTATTTGGTCCACCACTGGAAAGTACCACCCATTATGGGCTGGTTTTCCACAGCAATCAAGTACCTGCAGATTTTTTTCAGAGGCCATTCCAACCATTAACCCTCCACAGCTGCTTCCCAAACAGTCTGCAACTGTCAAGTTGACACCAAAATGCAACCACTACAGCTGCCTGCAGAGCAGTTTGATGTACTGTCTTCCTACATATAGGTTTATTGGCTGTCTTCCCTGTTTATCTATTCCCTTAGCTTTTTTTTTAGGTTCTTATTCTAGTTTGCAGTAACAGGGATGGGTGCCATTCTGACAAACAGGTCTTCAGTCCAATCAGAAAGCTGTTGGTTGTCTTCTTGATACTCATTCCACTATTACACTGGTGATCACCTGTTGTTATGGTGATTTATATTGCAACTTAAAGATCTTATGCTGTTGATGTTGATTATTTCTCTCCCCTAGCAGCTTCTACAGTATTCCTTGGTACAGTGTACGCTATCCAGCAAGGAGAAAGTCCTCAGACCAGTTCTAGTTGATATATTTAGCCCATGTACTCTAATCAATTTGTGTTGCATCTTCAGTAATAGGGTCTTCCTGACAGTTTTTGGAGAGCAACCAAGAGCAATGGCAAAAGCCTAAAGTGTTTAGAGGGCTTTAAGATCTCTCTGACCAACATTTTATCAGGAAGTGCCATGTTCCTGTTACTTCTAGTATAATTTTGTCTCTGGGTTCTGAGTGGATTAGCTTAAGTCTATTTTTTATCTTTTTTATTTTATTTTATTTTCCTGTTTTCCTCACTCTATGCTCCTCTCCATAGGGATTGATCATTTTTATTCCTTTCTTTAAGAGACATTTGTTGATGTATTTCTAGCTTAGAATGTTCCTTCGGGGTTACTTTCCATCATCTTTGTTTTTTTCTATAAGCCCTCTGTCCCTCCTATCTCACATGTCCCTCCTGTCTCTCTTCCCCTCATTCCCCACTGTGTAATTTTCTCAAATACTCCCTCCCTCATCCTTGTCTTTGGATCCTAGATCTCCTTTTTAAAAGGTTTCACCCTAATCATCACTTCCCACCTTCCTACTTCTTGGTCTTTTTCGAGAAAAAAAAAAAACTCTAGAATTTTTCAAGAATTCAACAGTCCAGAGAAAACACAAGCAATGGGCTAGCAGACAACACCATACAATTGAGGACTCCTGAAATCTCCCCATAGAACAGAAGAGAATCTTCATATCTAACTCTAAGGTAAATGACCCTTTCTACCTTTTTGTTACTCTCAGTGGATAGTCATAGATTTCTATATAGCACACTCAAAAACCCAGGGACTTACCATTCACCTTCACATAGAGCCGAGGAAATAAAGACTAAAAATCACACTACCACACTTATTTTCAATCCCTGTCTACTAAATCTGCTCTAATTCATATTTTAACTGTATAATAGCCTCATCTAGGAAACAGCACCAAGAAACACTAGGTCAACACATTCAACACCTAGGCAATCATTAGCAATAAGTGTCCAAGTGTAGGTACATTCTCAGAGTAAAAAGCTGGTCAAATAGCAATTATGGTATCTGACAAAATGGACTTCAAACCATAGGAAATCATATGAGACACAGAAGGATAATACATATTAGTCAAAGGGACAATTTAACGGGAAGACTTCACAATACTCAACATATACACACCAAATATAGGCTTATCCATGTTCATTAAACAAACACTACAACATTTAAAACAACGAATGAACCCCCAAACAATAATAGTAGGGGACTTCAATGGATAATGAAAATGTGGTACATATATACAATGGAATACTACTTGGCCATCAAAAAAAAAGAATTAATAAAATTTGCTAGTAAATGGATGGAATTGGAAGAAATTATGCTGAGAAAAGTATCCCAGGCACAGAAAGTTAGAAAAGTGGATCCTAATTCCATTCCTTCATAATGACATATTTAAGGGAAAATCTCTATAAAACTCAGTATAACCACAAGGATTATAACAATGAGGGCAGGGGAAAGAAGACCTCAAGAGAAAGAAGACAAAGGGGCACAGTTCAATAGAGAAATCAGGCCATGGTCATGAACGTTCTGTAAGTAGTGAGACATCTGACACTCACTGCTCACTCTCACTTTCCTGCCTGTTCATTTGGGTTTGGACAGGATTGACATGCTGGGCATATGTCCCATCATGGAGGGGATAGGGGTTGGTAGTTAGATGGTAGCCAGCTGGCAACCTGGAGGCTGACCCCACTGACTACTGTGTCTTACTCCTATTCTTCCCTCTACTTTTATGCCTTTCTTATATAAAAACCTTTTTTTGAACAGTCTTTTTATCTTTGGTTAGGTGAAGACCTCAACACCCAAACAGGATGCAGCCTAACTCAGTGCAGGAACCACAAAACTGAAAACAACCAACCATAATTCGTAATACCAGTAATGCTACAATGTTCACCCAGAACTAGACCAGCCAAATCTCTTCTCCATCATAAAACTCAGGGAACCTGGCAGAAGAGAAGGTGGCAAGACTATAATAGTCTAAAAATGGGGAGGTCCACTGATGGACAAGATACTCCATTGAAGACTGAACTGTGACAGCCAGGAACTTGCTGCAATGAGATTTGGCCTTACCTGACCTGCACAATGGCTGACATGTAGATCTCAGGGGAGATGGTTTCAGGATGTAGGATCCTTAGAAACAAGGTGTTAGACAGACAGAGGGGAGTTCCCCTATTAGTGGACAGCCCAAAAAGGGGCCCCAAGGTATGCCACAGAGTCTTGAACTCCCACTAGAGCAGATGATTCAAAGGGAACTTCGGGCCTATGTAAGCTGATGGACAGGAGGATGGGAGGGAATAGGTGGGAAATATCAAGAGAGAGGAGGGAAAGTAGGGTAGGGGGAGAAAAGGAGGAAGGGGGGAGAAGGGGAAATGGGGATAGAAGAGAAGAAGGAAGGGAGGAGGGGAAGGGGGAAGGAGGAGGATGAGGATACCTACTCATTGAGCTTGTATAACTAGGTAAAATAATAAAAACATTTTTTTAAAAAAAAAGCCTTATGGGCCACACTTGTTCAGACACTTGAAAGTAGGAGAAAAAGGGTTATAATTTGAAGAGGAGGGGGGGTGGAATTAGAGATTAAGATGTGAACATATTGTAAGTTCAATATATTCAGAAAAAGAATAATAACGTTTGCATTAAAAATAAATACCAATCTAGTCATAAAAAACTGGAGGTAAGAACCAATAAGGAGTGACCCAGAAAACCCTACTTCCTGTTATTTGAAGGTCAACCATAACTTGAGTTCAAATCACGATGTGTTTCTCAATATCTCTCAGAGGAACATTAACAAATGCGCTTGAGCATGTCTTATTCTTAGAATAAATGACAGTTTCTCTGTTTGGATTTGACACTGAAGGAAATGTCCCCAGAGAACTGGGTCTTGTCATCAGCTAGCTTAGCTTCCGAGGCAAAAACTGGACAGATACATGAGTGAAAGAAAAAAAGATCCCTGTTTGACAAATTAGAATTTGAGTGCAGATGCATTTGAAGATATAAATCCATATGTCCCTTTAATTTCCATCTGCAACCCCAGCTTTTAGAGTTTCTAATGTATCATCACATCCTGGACCTCACAGTGAACACCCAGAGTGGTTGTGTGAGTGTGGTGTGCACGAGTATACTCATGTACGTGTGTGTGTGTGTAGGTTGGTACTCTGTGTGTGCATGTGTGGAGGTCAGAGAAAGATAATTCAGTCTCTTCCACTATTGCTCTGTATCTTACAGGGCCTCTTACTAAATAAACCTGGAGCTAGGCTGGTGAACCAGCAAAGCCAAGCCATCCTCCTCTCTTTAGTTTCCACCCCCTGTCCCGCTGCTGGGCTTACAGTCAGACATGTGACCAGCTACACACAGGGTTTTTCCTAGGTGTAGGGAATCCAAATCTAGATCCTTGTGTTTGTGCAACATGCATTCTCAGCCCAATGATCAATCTCCCTGTCCTCTCAGAATGGTTTGCAGCTGCTATTCTTATGGTAATTGCTCTGCATTTAATCCTTGGTATGTTGACTAGCACTGGGAAAGCCATGTGAACTGTTCCACTGAACATTAACTCTGCAGATATCTCAGCTAGCAGGAGCCGTGCTGTGGTTCAAAGCAGGATCTGCCTGCCAGCACGTGAAGTGGCAGGCAGTATGCACCACAGCCTGGATTGTAAAGGCAGGACCAGCTGCTTCCACCTACCTTCCCGTTTCTAATATGTCTACTGCTTTAATATGTATAACTCAGCACGGTAGTCCCTTGGGTACAAGACAAGCATCAAATGTGTGCATATGAAACTGACTTATATCTGTAGCCTGTCCATCCTATGTGCCAAACATGTTGTTCAGGGTCTCTGTCTATGTTTGTCTCTCCTCATTCCTTTCGCTCTGACAACATGAGGCTTTGGGTGTGATACCCAACATCACCAAACAGAATGAATTGTTTTCATTTAAACTGGTAGGCACAGGGCTGGGTTGATGGCTCAGTGGGTGAACTACTTGTCGTTCAAACATGAGGACCCGAGTTCAAATCCGCAGCACCCACATGAAAACTGAGCGTTGTTGTATCTGTAACCTTAATGCAAGGATGATGGGGCTGGGTGGGTCCTTGGAGCTCACTGGCCAGTCATTCCAGCCAGTTGTGCAGTTACTCACTGAGTGTGTAGACATGTATGCATTGCACACATACACACCTAAAGATGTGCACATGCATACATATATGCTACGAATGTGCACACACAGAAATCGTTAACACACAAGCAATCATGGGACTTTGCAAATGATTGTGTACCTATTAAAACCTACAGAATTATGCTGTCTGATGATGTTTTTTGCCCAGGTGAAGGTGTCTTTCCGACATGTCTGAGTTTTTGCAGGTGCAATACTGTGAAAATTTATTTACCCTGTGGCCTTTTCACTCTGATGTCATTCAGGCTTGACACTTGGGTAACAGCCCTGGAGACAAGTGTCAGGTGGCTGTAAGGAAGTGCTGGAATGTGGCAGACACACTTCTGTTAGGGCTTCTGAAAGAGAAAGCACAAGGTTGCGCAGAGAAGATCTGTCATTTCCTGAAGCTTTGAAAACAGCCCTGATTCTTTGTAACTGAACCTTCAGTAGCAGGGTCTGGTTTTCTACTCTTTGGAATCTGGGGAGCTTTCCTCTTGTGAGTATAAAATGGGATGGTGCAAATTTTCTTCTCAAGATTTACATAGTTCCCCCATCCCAACTTTCTCTTGTGGAAACCACCCACTTTGAAGAAGGCAAGAATGAAAAGCCTGGTAGAAGACCCCAATCTGGGTCATTCTACCGTGTCTAGCAAGAGTGAGCACAGCTGATTATCCAATCCAGTTCTTCAGGATCACTGGTTCTGAGTTCTTTTTGGCCAGCTAGGTACATTTGAAAGAACGTGCTCTCAATAGGTGACCATCAGTCTGGTCATTTTCTTCCCTCTTACACACAAGCCAGAATTCATTTATTTCTCTGTTCAAAGTTTTGTGATGTCCTAAAATCAGAATTTTATTCATCTGCGAGAATGAGCAATGATTACATGTCTCCATTTCTTGCCTTTAAAATTCCTACAAAATCAAGAAAGAAAAAAAACCCAGAAATTAGGAGGCGGCTGTGTAGGTTCCGTTGAACACTGTCAGCATGTGCACGAGTGTGTGAAGACTTAGTAAGCGGTCATGCCATCGCTAGCATTGCTGGAGAAGCATATTCCCATCTAGAAATCACACCCAAAGATACACAAGACAACAAAATCCCTTTCATAACCAAACACAAACAAGACCTCTGTGTGTAGCATTTGTCACAGTTCATGTTTATACATTTTTCTGATTAGTAGTGTGCAGGAAGCAGGTCTGTTTTATTTTTTATCTGTTGTGTTTAGCACTAGACATTTTCTGCGTGGTATTGATTCCTAGATAAACCTCTTGAGGTTAGTGGAAACTTAAGCTAGTAAAATATTCTCCCAAGTAGGCAGCTTGTATTTATGAGATATATTAAAAATCTAGTGTGAATATAAATGTGTGTATGTGCAGCTTGGTAACATTTTCTCCACAATGGTACTTGCTGTTTTCCCCAAACTCCCATTTAGTTTTGACACGCTAAATACCATTCAGGGAAATGGTAAGTGTTTTTTTTTTTTTCCCCAGGGAGTTCCTGCTTGGAGAGTGTCATTGGAAGAATCCACTGGAAGTAATTCTCCAGAAATGTTTTCCATTCTTCTCCTGTCTTTTCCTCTGTGAGCAGTGTATGTTGAGCAAGCATAGATGGAATGTGCTTTACTGGAAAGAAAGGAGGAGCAATTATTGATTTTTTTATTGATTATGCACATGTGTTCCTCATTCTCTTCTGGAATCTTTATATTTTTGCATGTACATACATACATATGTGTGCATGTATGTGTGTAGACATGCCTGTATGTGTTTGTATATATGTATATATGTTCATATGTGTGTGTGCACATGGAGGCCAGAGGTCAACCTTGGTATCATTGCTCAGCAACCATCATCTTGTTCTTTTGACACAGGATGAGAACCCAAGAAGTCCTCTTGTCTCTACTTCCCAAGTTATTGCATATCATGGTTTGAAAGTTCTCACTCCTGACTGGGTCAGATGTGTCTACATCCTTAGCTGGTGTTGATGTTTGGGAAGGTTGTGGAACCTTTAAGAGGTGGTCCCTTCAGCACATCACTTCACTGGACTGTGTTGCACAGAGCACTGCAGGCTGTACTGTTGAGCTGACCATCATAAAGCAGAAGTCCATTCCTATTTTTTTATTTATATTTATTTATTTTTCCCCAATCATACAAGCTTTATAGGTACCCAGGTCCCCTCCTTCCACCCCTTCCCAGTCCCCCTTGCACCCTTCCCCCCTCCCTCCTCTTCTCCCAAGTGCCTCCTTTCCCCACTTCCCATTCCCTGGACCATCCTTTCATGCGAATGCCAAACAGAAGTTCATTCCTATTAACATGGTCAGAGCCATAGGATTCATTCTCCTTTGTCAGTTAGTGTTTTTGTTTTTTTTTGTCCCCTTGTTCCAGTGACATAATGTCTGATTCAGAAAGATTAGGGGAGAAAAGTTTTAATTGGCTCATGATTCCAGGATACTGTCCATCATTGCGGGGAGTTCACAGTGGCAGGAATTTGGAGCAGCTGTTCATGCCACATCTGCAGGAAGAGCAAAGAGTCATGAGCGAAGGCACACACACACACACACACACACACACACACACACACACGCTTGCTGGTGCTCAGCTCATTTTTTTTCACATACGTGTGTTTTGTCTTTAGGTGGATGTAGCAATAAGCCTACATGGTTGCTGATAAGATCACCATCAAACAACTTAAGGAAACAAGGGGTTTATTCTCTTATGATAGTCGGCTTACAGTTCTTTATCCTGCCTGACAGGAGAGCTCACACCAAGACCAAATGACTGAGGGAACTGGACACACCATTTCCACATAGCAGCTGAGAAAGGGACGATCCTTAATTGCTAGACCTGCATGTCTGGCCAAATGTACACAAGGATGCCCACTTCCTTAACTGGCTCTCTATTTTATTCACCTGCCCAGGACCTAGTCCTATCCACCATGGGTTGGGCCTTCCCCATCAGCTAGACAATCTCCTGCAGGTTTGCACTGGGCTTAACTACTTAATTCTCTATAAGTGTTCCCAGAACTCAAATCTTCAATGATCCAGTTGACACCTGTGCCTAACTATAACAGTAGGTGTACATGTGTGCTGGGGTGTGGTATGTGTGCTTTCTAGGCTTAGGGCCACCTCCAGATGCTAGCTCCAAGCCTACTGCTGCTCACTTTCAAATGTCCTGTCTCCTTCCTGCTCACCGCATGTTAAGAGAATACTTTGGAGGGTAGCTTTGGAGGGTCAAGCTTTTTGTAGCTTTCTGTCTTCTGGACATGACACAGCTGTTGCACCTATTAGCTCTGGTAGCTGTAATGTCCTGCAGATGACCTGTACAAGATGGCGCCCTTTAGCATTCCCCGATTGGTTCCTGGAGGAACTCAGGATTCATCCTTTCTTCTCTGAGAAGCCACTGGAAGTTAATGGCTGCAGGCTGATGGCAGGGGTAGGTGAATCATTTTTCCCCAGTGATGTAGTCACTGGTTAACTTGTGCTGTGGAAGATAACCCCAACTGCACTCATGAAAGCAACTGTTTTTAAATAGTGGGTCATACTAGAAAGACAGTTGCATAGGAAGAAGCCTTTTCTGGGAAGCAGAAGTTCAGAGTAATTGGGAGGAGTGTGAGAAGTCAATTGAGGAATACAGCATCAAAGTTCACTACATATATATGTATTTTTTAAAAGACAGAATTTTCTAAAACTTGGGCACATTTTCTTCCTAAAATGGACACAGAACTCATGCTTTTTCTAACAGTGCCACCCCAGATGCCAAACCCAGGGAAGTAGCTGATGTTTCCCTTTCTCCTTGAGCACATACGATTGCAAGTTGCAGGCTTGGTACTCTGGCTGCCAGGAAAGCTTGCTGTCTGAGGCCTCCCAGGGCATCTCAGACAGATCTCCAAAATGATATGTCCATGTTTCCAAGGCTACTGTTCTGATCTGGATGCTGGCAGAGAGAGGAACCCTCAGAGGAGGTATCAGTGGAGCATTGCCAACGCTCCTGGAATTAATATGTAACTCTTCACAGAGAGGCAGACAGGCTGGACACTCTCAGGTCTGGGCACTCCTACAGCCTTAGACAGACAAGCGCCACCTGACCCGACCTTACACTGCTGTCAGAGCCTCGGGGAGTCTGAAACTGTCTTGCAAGATGACAAATGCCTGGTTTCTTCTTTGCAAGGCATGAAACAGTCTTCTGGCACATGTTGCTAGCTTTAATGGAGAAATGAGAAAGATCCTTGTAGAACATCTCTGGGTTTGGCTCTGCCCAAGTCTGCTGTCTTGCAGGTGTGGGCTGGGAAGATGGGAGGAAGGTGGGGATCCTGTCCCACTCTCCTCTGCTCTCTATGTGGGTGCAGTGAGCCTTTCACGTTCCAAAAAAGAAACAGCTCACATACTTACATCCCTAAAAATAGGAGAAATAAATCTGTCTGCATCACCAGAAGTAAAGTTTTGTAAGTTGTTTCTGAAAGTCATTTAAAAACACAATGATATGTCTGCTCTCACTGCATTTTTCACAGTGGAATAAGGAATTGACATTCATCATTCAGTTGCCAAGAATGTGACAGATGCACTCTCCTCCCCTAAGGGCTGTGTACTTGTTGGTTTTATTTTCATTTGTGTATGTGTGTATGTGTATGTGTGGTGGTGTATGTATGAATGGGTATATGTGTATGGTTATGTATGTGTGTGTAATGGTGCATGTATGTATGGGCGTGTGCTTGTGTGTGCCCCTGAATATGGAGGCCAGATGGCAACATCAGATGTCTTGTACCACTTGTCTTCTTGTTTGATTTTTAATTATATTAACAGTGAATTTATGTGTTTTCATCACCCACTACCTATCCCTATCCCATTCCATTCCACCTGTTCACCCCGCTGGCCACTTTCCCCCTTTCCCACATCCAATTGTGTATGTGATGCACTGAATTATCTGTGACACTTGAACTAGCAAATGTTCTGGCACCCTCCAGTGTGTGAATGGCTAGTTGGTGGATAACCCTAACAAGCTCCCCTTTTTTAGTGGACCAGCACTGATCCCATACAGTCTCTAAGAGTAGTGTAGGATTTCCTTGGCTTTTCCCTGTTGCATGCCAAGATGATAGCCCAGTTGCTGTTGAAGTCTATTGGAAATGGACACCATTGCATTTCCTTGGGTATAGCAGCCCTGATGTGAACAGAGTTCATATCCAGTTAGGTTCAATGCAACAACCAGAACTGGGTGGGCCAGGTATGAAAACTGAAATCAAATGATTGTTAGTGGGACCTCTGCCCATTTTTCTGCTGTTATGTTCTTACCGCCCTCTCTTCCACAGTGTTCTCTGAGTCTTGAAGATATGGGAGTAGTTTAGATGTCCTGATTAGGGAGGGCCCCACTGTCCACATCTGTTTTACTTTGTACTTTGACCAGTTGTTGTTTTTTGCATTTCATATTTGCCTTGCACATGGGTGCTTCTCAATTGAATGCTGAGTACATCTTTGATCTTTGGATGTGATGAGAAGTATTTAGTTAGTGGTTCGCACTAAGATGTTTGCTTCCTCCGAGGGCTTATAACGTTCCTATACATGGGTATTTGGCTTGGTTTACAGTATCAGGTATGTGTTCCCAGTTGTGAAACGGGACCCAATGCTAATCATACTATGGTTAGGAATCTGTCCCTTTTATTCACAACACATTCTGAGAAAGCTTAGAATACCCTGTTTGTGTCTGCTATGCTGAGAAAAACCTGCAGCAGATGTTGTTTGCACCCATCTTTCCTCGATTACACTTCATTCTTGCTTGTCTTTCCAAAGCACATCGGGGTGTAGTGTGTGTTGGGTGCACACTTCTACAATATAGCAAACTCTCTGAGTTCCAGTCTGCAGATCCCAGGTAGAAATGCTGAGCAAATGCAGTGGCTTGCCTGTCACTGTAGCTTAGAGCACAGAGCTTGGAGCCTAGAGGAAACTGACTAGCTTGCCTACTTCTGTTGCCTTGCTCTGGGTTTCAGTAGAGAACCAGGCTCACAATTATAATGTGGAAGATGATTCCTGACATCACTCTTGGACCTTTATGAGCAAACACACTCATGAACACTGGTGTACATACACCCACCCATGTGAAGCACACACACATGCACATTCCATGCATGTCTCCTTGAAAGAAAGAAAATAACTTTTGCTATCTTGATATAACATTAACAAAGACAGCATATCATGAAAGGAAATTATATTAAAAAATAAAAGAGTAGATCTGTGGTTGGGAGACCCACCTGGATAGTGTCATATTGCCTTCATAAATAGTATACAGCCAAAGAACGGACAATGATGTATATAGCTGTGTTTGAAGAAATGATGATGAAAATGATTTGGAAGTGTAGTTCCTATGTGAAAGTAAAGTGGAAATGAAATTAAAATATGAATGAAAATAAATCTGTCTCATAGTTAGGGGCTGAAAATCATTCAAAATAAGGAAAAATTCTGGAGAATCTACAGAGAAGGCCTGCCTCACATATATGGGCTTAACAACTCAAATGAAAGCAGACCCAATATCTAGAAAATAGATATGAGGGAGGAAACTGCCACCAACTTGATATATATTAAGTGCATATTAACACTGACACATATTAAATGCATATTTTCACACACAGATTATCGATACAAACCATAGAATTAACACCAAAAGGGGCTGGGGAACTGGCTCAGGGGTTTAAAGGCTTTTTCTTGCAAGCAAAAGGTCCTGAGTTGGGATCCTAACAGTGGCCTGCACTTCTGGCCCTGGAAAGCCAGAGCCCAAAGCAAAACAACAGGGAGGTAGAGCAACCCAGGATGATTCCCAAAGTCAAACTTGGGCTTCCACAGTCTCACACGCTCAAGTGCTTTCTTCTACACATATACAGGAGAAGAAAGAAAAACACTGGGAGGGATATTCAAGAATGTTCTTCATCAGAATGTAGGAGAGAAGGTAGGAGAGATAAGAGGGGATGCTGAGCTAGGCATGGGGTGCAGACCTGTGATCCAGGCACTCATGCAGCCGAGGAATAAAAACGTGGTGTGCTAGAACTAGGCCAGCCTAATCTCTCCCCATCCTGGAGCTCAGGGACATTTGCGGAAGAGGGGGCGGTAAGATTGTAAGAGCAAAAGGATGGGAGGAGCAACGATCTGCAAGATTCTCAACAATAGTTGGGGCCAAAGCAATCGTAATGGGACTTTGCATGCCCTGCGCAATGTCCAGCGCGCACTGTTGCCCTCATAAAGTCTAGCATCTGTTAAGGGCACCGAGACCCCTGGAGGCAAGGGATTGACAGCCATAGTAGTGATCTTATGCTTAAGGGGAACAAGAGAAAGGGCTTATGGAAATGCCACTGGGTCCTTATATGTCATCGGAGAGGAGGACCCAATGAAGAGTTAGGCGTATACAATAAAGGACTCTCTGGGAATTGGGGGGGAGGCACTGGGGGAAGGGGAGGGGGAGGAGGGGGGAGGGAGGGAACTGGTAAAAAATTTTAAAATGTATAATTAAATTTTTTAATAAAAAAAAAAAACAAAAACGTGGTGTGCATAGAAGTGAAGAAAATGATGGCAACCGGTTTAGATGTAAGATGAAAAGAACATTTTGACATGTAAATAAAAATCCGTTGAAACTCCAACAAGACAAAAATAACATGTTCTTAGAAGAAATTCAATTCCAGAATAACTTCAGATTTTATTAGATAGATTAATGTTTAGCATACAGCATGATTAAAATTGCTAGCATAATTACAGAGTTGTGATAAATTACCCACCTTAAGACAAAATAAATGAACAGTAAACATGAAATAAAAGGAAAAAATGAAGTGCATTTCTATGTCAGTAAAATGCCATAAACTAGTGGAAATAAGTTGTTGGTCCCTCCATTACCAGTAGTATGAACCACTTCATCTTCATATGCATGTTAATAATCCTAATATCCCAGCACATGGAATTTAATGGACTCATTTTCTTAGTAAGATCATCTGATGTGTGTGTAAAGAATACAAAAGGACCAGTCTGCTAAGAAGATACAACAAAATGGAATGTTGCACACTAGTACTGACAGAATTATCAAGAGAAATCAACATTGTCTTAAGTAGTTTAGGACTTTACAAAATTATATATTAGAGAGGGGGGAAAGAATATGCCCACATGCACATCATGGTCATGGTGCATGATAGAAATCAGAGGCCATTTCTCCACTTCAAAAAAAATTCTCTCTCTCTTTCTCTCTCTCTGTGTCTGTGTGTGTGTGTGTGCATGTGTGTGCATTCATGTGTGTGAATGAGGTCAGGCACATGTCACAATGTGCATGTGTAGGTCAGAGTACAATCTCAACTATGGATCTGTACTTCCTCCTTGTTTGAGATGGTGTGTCTTGATTGTTGTGTGGGTAGCCCAGGAGCTTCCAGGGATTTTCCTGTCTCGGCCTCTCATCTCACCTGAGAAACACTGAGATCACAAATGTAACATTATGTGGGTTCTGGGGATCTGAACTCAGGTCCTCATGTTTGAACAGCAACCTTCCTAACCTGTAATATGTGTTTTTTTTGAACATTTTGATTTCTATGATTCATGTAAACTAATTAACACTTTTGGGATCATCTTTGGTTATATTTTTACTAATCATGTTTTGGAAAAATAGATTAAAATATGTAGCACGTATATGATATATATTATATATGTGTATATTCATATATGTGTAGACATTTATGTCATACATGCATATCATATATATGTCATATATATGACCAAGAATGAGAAAGCAGATAGAAAATTTGGGCACCGATGCTAAAAAGTCTGATGTGTTTTACAAACTCAAACTCTTACCCAGATATAATGAATACAAGGCATTGGATAGCTGTAATAAAACTCTAGCCAATGAAGTCCATTAATTCTGGGGATGTAAAAGAAGTCTTCATTAACTCATATATTATATTATAAATAGCAGCAGCAATCTAAAAACGCTTGGAAATATAACAATAATCACATGCTAAATCAATGGTTCACACCAAGATCTAGAAGAAGAAGAAGTTTGAAAGATCAATACTATTTACTACGCACTTGCCTATCTTCTAATAAATCATGGCCAATATCTATTTCCTGAACAGTTGTGCGAACAGCTTTGCTGAAAGAATTTTTACTTGACAGCAGGTACTTGCTATTGTCGATTCTAACCAAAGTTTTCATATTTCCATCAAACATGTGAACCACTGCTTGCCCAAGCTTGCAACAGAGAGGATGTGTATGTCTGTCATTTTTAGAATGGGTGACTAGTAAAAGTGGAAGGCCATCTTCAAGCTGTTGGTGTCAGCTCAAGGGCAGAGAAACCTGGCTATTCTAGCTCATGCTAAGGGGAGAGAAATGGAGGAGGGGGTTCATCCTTTGGGAAGTTCTGGTATCCATCTTAAGACAGCCCAGCTGTCATAGGGATAATCCCCCATCATCAGCAGGTCATGTAGGATTGTCAAGGCTTGGATGTGATAGGTCCCCCAAAGGCTCATGTGTGTGAACACTTGATTCCCAGCATGTGGCGCTGTCTGGAGAGGTTATGGAATCTTTAACAGATGGAACTTGCTGGAGGAAGTATGTCACTGGGGGGTAGGCTTTGGGTTTGATAGGCAGGTCCTGCTTCCTTTCACTCTTCTTCCTACTCCTTCTTTTCTCTTTCTTCTCCTCTTCCTCACAGTTTCTCTCTCTCCTTCTCTCTTTGTGCTTCCTGATGCTATTGCAAGGTAAACCTGCCACCTGCTTTGACTACTGTGCCAGAACAGCCTGGGGACCTGAATTCAGGTTCCCAGCAACCATGCATGCATGGTAACATACACTTTGGTCCCAGTGCTAGGGATGCAGAGACAGGAGATGCCGAAGGACTTACCAGCCAGTCTGTCTAGCTGAATGGCTAAGCTCTATTCAGAGGGACACTCCATCTCCAAAAGTTGAAGTGGATGGGCCAATGAGATAGTAGCTCAGTGGGTAAGGTGCATCCTTTCAAACGTGAAGACTTGAATTCAGTTTTGGAAGCCCTCATTGTGCATGTGCATCTATCTATCTATCTATCTATCTATCTATCTATCTATCTATCTATCTATCTCAAATAAAATATTGAAAAGTAAAGCCAAGTGTGATAAAAGAAAATGGCTGACATTGACCATTGTACTCTATGTACACTCACACATGCATATTCACATGTGCACACACATGCAACTATGTACACACTAATGCACACAAACACAAATAAACAATACTACCTAGAGATTTCAGTAACCAAAGGGCATAGTTGTGTTCTAATAAAACTTTATTTATAAGCCTTCAACATGTAGAGTTGCCTTCAGCTTGAGAATACTAATTTGCTGTCCCCAGATCTAAAACATCAGATGCTTCATTTGTGTTCATGTGTGTTATCTCATGTTACTGTGTGAGTGTGAAATGTCTCTCAAAGACTCATATGGTTGGTGATTTTGGGGGAGGTTGTGCAACTTTTAGGACTTGGGCCTTTTCTAAGTGAGGTGGACCACTGGGGGAAAAATCTTTAGGGTTACATCCTGGGCTATCTTCTGGTCCTGCTCTTAAGAGTCTGTGCAACAGGATTGGAAAGCCTCCCACTCGCACAGCCACGCCTTGCCCCCCATGATGGAGTGCTCTCTCTGAAACCACAGGCCAAAGTAAACTCCCTTCTTTAAGTTGTTTTTTGTAAAGAATTCCAACATAATGACTAGAAAATTTGTTTAGTTTCATAACTTCAATTGCGGAGTAAATACCTGACCCACATCTCTTAGAAGAACAAAGGGTTTTTTATTCATGCTCACAATTAGAAGTTACAGTTTGATGTAGTGGCAGGAGAGAGAACAGCAAGAGCCCAGGGAACTAGCCACATTGCATCCACAGCAACAAGGATAATTATCTGCATACTTGTTTTCTAGCTTGCCAAATGCCAGCTAGTCTCGCTCTCTCTCTTTCTCTCTCTGTGTCTCTCTCTCCTTGTCTCTTTTTCCTCTGTCTCTCCTTGTCTCTGTGTCTCTGTCTCATTCTTTGTCTCTCTCTCTGTTTCTGTCTCTCTGTTTCTCCCTCCATTCTCTCTCTCCCTCCCCAGCTGCCTAGGTCCTGTTCACAGTGAGCTAGTCCGCCAGTAAGACAGTCTCTTCCAGGTTTTCCCAGAGTCCAGCATTAACTAAGTACATCCTCATAGATGTGCCCAAGTGTTAGTTGACAGCTAAGAGTAACCCAGAAAGTAACGCATCTAGTGAATGGGAAAGGTGTGAATGGTTGCAGAGTTGTCTTATGTACTTTATCTAAACGCACCAATTTTCTTTTTTTTAAATTTTTTCTGCTCATACAAACATAATAAGAACCCCTGTCCCCTCCTTCCCTCCACTCCTCCCTGGACCTCCTTGTTCCCTCCCCGCTTTGTCCCTTCCTTTCCCCCCTCCCTCCCTTTCTCCCAGTGCCCCTCCCCCCCGAAGCATCCTTTAATGAGTATATCAAACTTTCCTCTGGGTCCTCCTCTCTGATGGGGTGTAAGGACTCAGTGGCATTTCCTAGAACTCTTTCTTGTGTTCCCATTAAGTATAGGGACACTATTGTGACTGTTAATCCCTTGCTTCTATGGATCTTAGTGCCTTTAGTCCATGCTAGAATTTGAGGGGTCAACAATATGTTGGTCATTGCGCAGATCATTCAGAGACCTGTTATGATTGCTTCGGCCCTAACTTGTGTGGAGTATCTTGCACATCATGACTCCTCCCATCCTTGTGCTCTTACAATCTTACCGCCCCCTCTTCCACAAATTTTCCTGAGCTTCAGGATGGGGAGAGATTAGGCTGGCCTGATTCCAAGTGGTTGTTACAGAGTCTCTGATGTTCTGAATTATGATTTGTTGATGATTTTTTTTCAGTTTTGCTGTTCCTGAAATGCTCTTGGTTCCATCTTGATGGGTATTGGATGTCACCCCCTGGTCAGAGATAAAAACCTGTTAAATTAGAGTCTTGTTATAATAGTCTATTCAAAGGTAGATGGAATAGAAGTAGGAGACCGTGGTGAGAGAGGGGTCAATCACCCATTTGCAAAATGGTTACCTTCTATCTGGCAGCCTATATGCCCTCCCCTTCTAGTAAGATCATACCCCATCAGTTGTAAATGATCAGGAACAAAAGTCTGTGAACTTAATCAGGTGTCTCATTACTTACTTTCAGTCCTTGATGGTGGCCTATTTTCTCTGCTGTAACTTGGTCTCCTCTGTTTCTGGTGGGGTCTTCCATCCCCATCCCTCTTGCTTATAATCTTTACAATTACTGTAGGTATTACAGAGATTTGTCTTTGAGAGTCTCTAAGTGAGTTTGGTACTAGGATCCACCTATTAGGGAGTACATATGGCGCTTAATTTTCCATGTCTGGGATACTTCACTCAGTATAATTGTTTCTAATTCCATCCATTTCCTGGCAAATTGCATTAAAATATCATTTTTGATGGCTGAGTAGTATTCCATTGTATAAATATACCACAGTTTCCTTATCCATTCATCAACTGTTGGACATTTGGACTGATTCCATGACTTTGCTATTGTAAACAATGCTGCTATGAACATGGTCGTGCTTGTGCTATCGAGGTGAACCTCTGCTGTATGGGGGGTTATTCCCAAAAGTGGTATAGCAGGGTCATATGGCATTTCAATCTTTAAATTCTTTAAGAATCGCCAGACGGCTCACCAGGGTGGTTGTATGAGCCTGTATTCCCACCAGCAATGTAAGAGAATTCCCCTCTCTCCACATCATCTCCAGCACTTGGTGTTGTTTGTATCGTGAATTTTTGCCATCCTGACAAGGGTGAGATGATATCTCAGGGAGGATTTGATTTGCATTGCCCTGATGGCTAAGGATGTGGAGCATTTTTAAAGATATTTGTTAGACATTTTAATTTCGTCCTTGGTAAAGTTTCTTTTAAGTTCCAAGGCCCATTTTTTAATTGGCCCATTTGTTTCCTTGGTGTTTAGTTTTCTAAGTTCTTTGTGCACTCTGGATAATAGAGCTCTATCAGATATGTGGTTAGTGAAGATTTTCTCCCATTCTGTGGGTTGCCTGTGTAAATGCACCAATTTTCTTAGTATCAGAAAGTTATGCAGGCTTCTCTTGAGCTGCAAATGGTACTATTTCTTGCTGCGTCACCAAACTTATTCATTTCTCTCCAGAAGAGCACATGTGGCAGCAGAGCTTGTAAACTTACTTGAGAGCCATGTTCGTTTCAGGAGTTCCGTCAGTGATTGGTTTTATGTTCCTGTGTGATGCCTGTGAGATGCAAATTGACCCAGAGTCAAATCACCAAAAGAGATAGCCAAAAGACTTCATAGAGAGAAAAGCTAATATAAAAATTGGGTCATTTTCCAAGTGGATAAGGAAAATGTGGTACATTCATACAATGGAATACTACTCAGCCATCAAAAATGATGAATTAATGAAATTTGTTTGGAAATGGATGGAATTAGAAACAATTATATTGAATGAAGTATCCCAGACACAGAAAATTAAGTGCCATATGTACTCTTTAATAGGTGGATCCTAGTACCAAATCCACTTAGTGACACACTCAAAGATAAATCTCCGCAATATCTACAGTAATTGCAAAGATTATAAGCAGGGAGGGAAGGGGAAGGAGGGCCCCGCCAGAAACAATGAGAGAGGGGATCATGCTACAGCAGAGAAAATAGGCCACCATCAAAGACTGCAATTAAGTAATGAGACATCTGGTTAAGCTCACAGACTTTCCTTCCTGGTCACTTGCATCAGATAGGGTATAATCTCACCAGACAGGGAGGGCATAGAGTCTGGCAGATAGAAGGTAACCATCCTGCAAATGGGAGACTGCCCCCCCCAGCAGTCTCCTACTCTTAGTCAATCTACCTTTGAATCTACTCTTACAATAAGACTCTATTTTAAGAGTATTTTATCTCTGGCCAGGGAGTGACATCCAATACACATCAGGATGGAGCCAAAGGAGGTGCAGGAGCAGCAAAACTGAAAAAAAAATCAACCATAATTCAGAAAATCAGAAACTCTACATCAACCACCTGGAACCAGGCCAGCCTAATCTCTCCCCATCCTAAAGCTCAGGGACATTTGTGGAAGAGGGGGCAGTAAGAATGTAAAAGCCTAAAGATGGGGAGAAGCAACGATATGCAAGATACTCCATACAAGTTAGGGTCAAAGTAATCAAAATAGGACTTTGCATGACCTGCGCAATGACCAACATATCACTGAACCCCCAAAGTCTAGTATGGATCACAACACTTGGATCCTTAGAGGCAAGGGATTAACAGCTACAATAGTATTCCTATACTAAAGGGGAACACAAAAAAGAGCTCTAGACAATGCTACTGAGTCCTTACACCTTATCAGAGAGGAGGACCCAGAGGGAAGTTTGACAGACACACTAAAGGATGCTCCAGGAATGGTGGGGGAGGGGGCACTGGGAGAAGGGGAGGGAGAGGGGAAAGGAAAGGGAAAGAGGAGGAGGGAGGCGGGTCCAGGGAGAGGAAGAAGGAGGAAGGGGAATGGGTTACTTATCAACTTTGTATGAGTGGAAAAAAAAAAAGAACTTAAAAAAAAATTGGGTCTTTTTCCCTGTCGACACTTTACTAGTATGCACGTTAAGAAAATGAGTGTAAGTTCATTTAAAAATAGTTTTCTAAAGTGCTTTACTTTAGTTATGTTTCACATGTAATTTAGGAAAATCTACCTTTGGATCAGAACGTGCTTTTCCAGTTAAGTTTGTATTCTAGGTGGACATTGGGTAGGTGATTGCTGAATGTAAGTCAGGAAGCAGCTTACAAACTGTCTCTAACATGCTGCTTTTACCTTTTATGTGTCTACCATAGTGTCTTCGTATCTACAATGATTTGCTTTCCTGGGATCAATGGCTAAATAATAGCAATGTGATAAGAGGAAACACATCACCATGATGAATATCCTTTCTCCACCAAGCATCAACACCGTCCTTGTGTGCTTAAAGGAAAACCCATTTATTTAATGCCACAAGAGACAACTTTGATTAATGCCACTGGTGGCTCAGAACGAGATACCATTCCCTTCCCTGAGATAGCAGAGGGATGCCACATGGCTCTGGGCAGAAATGAGGAAGTTGAAAAACATTTCCTTTGCTCATCTCCCAGCGGCTTATGTGCACAGTGACCACAGAGTCTGGAGAAAAAACCTTTTCTAACCCCAATGTCATCAATGTACCTCACGCTATTGAAACTGACAAAAATCTATGATTCTCCTCTTTAACCAAAAATGGAATTTCCAGAAAGATATCCAGCTGTCAGTTCCCATGAAGTACTCACTATTATTTTTGTTGTTGTTGTTATTTCACGTGAATGTAGTTTCCTATGAAATTGCTACTGCAGAATGCCACCTACTACCCCCATCCATCAGCAGCAGCCCCAGGCAGCTGAGAAAGGGGGCTCCCTCTTTACATTTTGCACTGGATGTAATTGGGACCACAGGCTTCCTCAGGGCTGATAAAGGAGCAGGGAGAGGAGTATTTGGAATCACAAGCTTCTACTGTCCTGCTGTCCATGTTTGTCTGTTGGGGACTGGTTGTCTAGCCTCTGGCCACGCCCCTTTCAAGGCACTAGTGATGAGAAGGCCTGAGTGGCCAGTTGGTACAATATGAGAGAGAGAGAGACAGAGAGACAGAGAGAGACACAGAGAGACAGAGAGAGAGAGAGAGAGAGAGAGAGAGAGAGAGAGAGAGAGACTGGAGAGAGGTGGTTCTTTATGGCAGGAGGTTTGACTCTAGGAACTGGTCACCAGCTCAGGCTGCTGGTGAAGGACTTCTCAACCTCAGCAGGGGCAACACTGGAGGCCATGTGATTGTTGGATACATGTGCACTGTGTGGCTTGCCTTGTATGTTGTATCTTGTGTGAATGTGGCCTGTGGTCTTCGCTCAAGCTGGAAACAGGATAGGGGTTCCCTGAACAAGCCTCCTTCAGACTTCAGCTGCATCCCTGCCCCTCACCCACCAGGTGTCTGTAGTGTCTTCCTTTGTTCAGCTGTAACAGCTGGAAAAGGCTCAGGCATTTCCACATATTCTCTGAGGGGCCCCCAGAAGCCTTCCAGGTGAGAACACTGTGCTTGAATTTCACACACACCGGCAGACTGAATTAAGTGGGGGTCAGCCACTGCAAGAAATGTAAACAGAGACAGGCCCCTTGCAAGCCTAACTCAGAGAGACTGAAGCAAGATGAGAATATTAATGAGTGTAGTGGGCGAGAGGGCTGGATGATAAAGAACAAAGCCATCAATCACATGCAGCATGCAGTGTCCTAGTTTCTCTTCCTGTTGCTGTGATAAAACACTCTGAGAGAGCCACTTGAAGGTCACGGAGCATCCTGTGGGGAAGTCAGGCCACAGGAACTTGAAGCAGTTGCTTGCTCACTTGACATCAACAACTGGACAGTGCAGAGCTTCCGTGCATGCCCTCCACTTGCTTTCTACTTTCTAGTCCATCCAGGAACCCAAGCCCAAGGAATCGTATCCACTCACATCTAGACTGTGTTTAGCCACATCTATTAATGCAATTAAGACAGTCCCTCATAGGCCTTTCCCCAGAGGCCATCTTTGTCCAGAGAATTCTTCTCAGGTTTACCTGAAGGAACATTTCCTAGGTATCAAGTTGCCAATGAACACTAATCACCACATTTGTCAATATTTTTAAAACTCGTGATACTTAAAGTATAGGATAACAAATCAAGGAGACACAGCAACTCTATGAAAAAAGTGATGGAAAGTAGGTGTTTCTGTTTTAAAAAATGACAAAAAATATCTATTGTGAAAAATAAGAAACAGGAATGATATCTTAGACCACAGATGGAAATAGTTCAGAATTCTGAAGATGATGATAGTAAGAAAAAACACAGTTTTGTGCAGTCAAAAAAAATTTTAAAATGCCCAATGCATGCAGGTTACCATGAAATGAGTTTTCATGAAAATGATAAAACTAGTAATGAATTCAGGAAGGAATACTTGTCCAAAGGACACTAAGATACACATAAAATCACAGTTCAAGGACACGTGTTTGTTTTAAGGACAACACTAATGTATTTAAGTTTGTGCACAACACCACTCAAGAGATAATATAAAATATATGGTCAGCCCAGTTGCACACTGAAATAACCCAAGGTACATATTTGTACTGCAGGCTGATCATGTGCATGGACTGCCATGATTTAGCCACTAGGAAGGTGCAGTGCTAGAGACTTTAGTGCTGGATGGTCAGGCGAAGTTGTGAGAACTTGGTGGGTAATGGGAGATAAAGAATGCAGAAGTTTTGCTTTCGCACCTTACCTTTCAGTCAGAAAACACCCTGTGAGGCTTCTGGAGTTGGTCTCTTGACCATAACTACACTCATTTAGTATGAATGGCTGAGAAGAGAACAATCATCACTAATGTTTTTGTTGGTGGGGGGTTGGGGAGGTAGTTCAGCCCCAAAAGTGCTTATCTCCCAAGGATGAGGGCCTTAGTTCAAGTCCGTGTAAAACTGTGGGGCCTAAGAGAGTAGCTGACTGTTGACAGTTGATTGTTTGGCCCTAAACAAGACATCCAAGTCTTTCCCCCAACCCAGGGCTCAGGGAGCACTGAGGAAGAGGGGGGTGAGAATGTAATAGCATGAAGGCAAGGATGGGTGTCATCAGATGGCATCTGTTGGGTATGACTAGGCCACAGCACCCATGGATGTGCTTGCAGTTGTTAGTACTGAGGAGGTAGAAACAGATCCTTGGGGCTTGCTAGCCAGCCACACTCACTTCACTGGTGACCTCCAGGCTGGTGACAGGTCCTACTGGAAGGAGGTGGGCACCATGCTTGATGGTGACGCTTGAAGTTGTCTTCTGATCTCCTCACCTACGTGCACACAACTTACAAACACAGATGCATTTTTGAATTTTGGAATGAAAACTTTATTACTTGGAAGAAATGCTTAAAATAGAAGTGGACTTCTCAACATTCTGTAGGAAACAAAATTCCCAGGCCCATAAATAGAAATGCGACATCACACAGAATTCCACAACACACAAAGACAGAAATACAAAATTCCCCTCCCCCATCGAATCCACAGTTCTTGGCTACGAGGATCACAGCCCCACAAACCTTGTCCAACAGAGTAAGCAGCAGTTTTTAAAACAGAAAAAAGGCTTTCATTCTTCACCCCTTCATGTTGTTGAGAAAAAGACTTGTCAAAAACTTTCATAGTAAACATCTAGCTGTGGACCAAAAGAACTACTTCTTTTTTGTGCCGGGAAAATGAATTTATTGCTCAGCTCTGCAGACCCCTGCACCTCCACACATAGCTCAAGCAAAGCAAGAAGGCTGCAGAAGCAAAAAGCTGGTTCTCAAAATGCGTTTTTCCCTTGCATCATAGACACAAAAGGCAGAGAAATGTTAAAATGCCATTGTGTGACTTAGAGACAACCCAAGGTCTCTTGGGTTCCTGGAACGTCTCAATATTCTCTGAAAAAAGCACATATTTAATGCCAGAGCAGTTTTCTGATGTCCCGTGGTTCCATGCAATCTTCAAGGGACAATAATTACATGATTAAGTACCTGGGAACGTGACTTGAGAATGAAAATAATTGTTCCTTTCCTTGTTACATGGCAGAGTCAATTCTGGCCATAAGAATTCAAAGGCATTTAGCTAAAAAAAAATGTTTGGAATTGGCCTGGGTGATTTTTCAATGGAGAGAATAAAGTCCAACTCTCTTGGAAATGAAATGATTTCCCAACATAGGCTTTAAAACGATAAAGACAGCTGGGGCTGGAGAGGTGGCTCAGGGGTTAAGCCTCTATCTTGCAGGCAAAAGGTCCTGAGTTTGGATCCTAGACCCCACGTATAGACGCCAGGCGGAAGCGGGGGTGGCTTGCGTTTCTGATCCTGGTAGGGTGGAGCCTGTGATTCCCCGGGCAGAGTAAAGGAGGATGAGGTGTAGGCCAGCATGGTGGTTCCCGTATTCGCCCATGGTTCTACACACACACACACACACACACACACACAATTGAATTAAAAAAAAACAACTATAAAGACAGCCAACGCCAGCACTGCTCGGGTCATACTCAGTCTCCCTTTGGGGACATTTAAACCCTTTTTGGACTTTCTGCCCCTCCAGGATCCTGCTCTGTGGTTTCCCAGAATGCTCTGGGTTACCCCTCTTAGAACACTTCTCCAGTTTCCAACCCAACACCCTTTCCCCAAGGTTTTTCCAAAGTCCTCAGAGCCTAAGAGGTTCACAAAAGACTTTGGTTTCACCTAAAGTGTATATTGATGTCCTGGATCCACTGGACCAGAATGTACTAGCTCAAATCCATGACTGACCACAAACCCTTCCTTTAGAATTTGGAATCATTGTGGAAGAGGGAGTGGTAAGATTGTAAGAGCACAAGGATGGGAGGAGTCATGATATGCAAGATACTCCACACAAGTTAGGGCCGAAGCAATCATAATAGGACTTTGCATGACCTGCGCAATGTCCAACACATTATTGACCCCTCAAAGTCTAGCATGGACTAAAGGCACTAGGATCCTTGGAGGCTAGGGATTCACAGCCACAGTAGTGTTCCTATGCTTAAGGGGAACACAGGAAAGGGTTTTGGGAAATGCCACTGGGTCCTTGCACCTCATCAAAGAGGAGGACCCAGAGGAGAGTTTGGCATGCACATTAAAGGATGCTCCAGATATGGGGGGAAGGCATTGGGGGGATGGGGAAGGAGGGGGGAGGGGAAAGGGGAGCAGGGGATTTGGGGGGGAGGAGGAAGGGAGGGGACCCGTGTACCTGTTACGTTCGTATGAACGGAAATTAAAAAAAAATAATATGGAATCACCAGCATGGCTGACAGCATGTTATTTGATATGAAATGCTGTGATCTCATTGGGATCTTTGCTTATGTGACTGGGCTGCTCTGAAGTTCAATGTCTTCACTTATAAATGCCAGGAACAATGATCATCTTGTAGTCATGATGTAAGATATGGATGGTTGTATAGACGGTAAGTAGAGGGGTGTCACCTCTCTAGGGAGCACATACCAAGGGCATGTCCTTCGGAAGGGGAGATACTGTGTTGCAGTTTATCTTCATGTTGTTGATAAAATCATCACCAAACAGCTTAAGGGAACAAGGGGTTTGTTTGTTAAAATAGTCCAGTTACAGTTCTCAGTCCAGCTTGACAGGAGAGCTCACATCAACACCAGGGCTGAGGGAACTGGACACACCATCTGTCATAGTTGCATTTTGGTGTCAACTTGACAGTTACAGAAATTTGGGGATCAGCTGTGGGGGGTTAATGGTTGAACAAGTCTGCAGGTACTTGATTGATGGCTATGGAAAACCCAGACCATAATGGGTGGTACTTTCCAGTGGTGGACCAAATAATAGGAAGTACAAGGAGAAGGGACTTGATCTTCTCTTATCTTGTGTTTACTTGCTGTGGAGTCCACTCTGCAAGCATTGTTCACTTTTAGAGCATCTTGTCTTTCTTTCTGGCTGCTGCTACTGCCTCTGTCCTTGGCTAACTTGGAGCTTCATCTTTTCCACCAAATTGTTACAGTTCCAGCTGCCTTTGGAGCCTGGCCTCTAGGCTTTACTGCTATTTGCTATTCATCACTGATGTCAGAGCCCAGCTGTTCTTCACCAACATCAGAACCCACCATCTTCAACCCTCCAGAGAAGTAAAGGCTTGAGACCTTCTGGGGATCTTTTGGCTTTGTGGAACATTCAGGTCAAGAGTGAGGTGGCTGAGGGTGGCTACTTTGAAGGACACTATTTTTTATTGTGAGTTATTTTAATAAACTTATTTATATATATTACATTCTATAGATTCTGTTTCTTCAGAGAGCCTTGACTAATATACCATCTCTACATAACGGCTGAGAGAGGGACGATCTTTACTTGCCATACCAGGTCTGGCCAAGTGTACACAAAGATGCTAACTTTCTCAACCAGCTCTCTATATTGTTTTTTTTATTAATACATTTTTTATTATTATTTCAGCTCATACAAACTTAATAGGTACACCAGTTCCCTCCCTCCCTCCTCCTCCCCCTGAACCCCTTGCTCTTCCTCCCCTCACCCCTGCCGCCCCATCCCCCCATGCCTCCCGCCCCAATTCCCAGAGTCCTTTCTTGTGCATGCCTGACTCTCCTCTGGGCCCTCCTCTCCAATGACGTATAAGGACCCAGTGGCATTTCCCTGAACCCTTTCCTGTGTTCCCCTTAAGCATAGGAACACTACTGTGGCTGTCAATCCCTTGCCTCCAAGGATCTTGGTGCCTTTAGCAGATGCTAGACTTTGTGAGGTCAATAGTGTGTTGGACATTGCGCCGGGCATGCAATATCCAATTATGATTGTTTCGGCCCTAACTTGTGTGGAGTATCTTGCAAATCATTGCTCCTCCCATCCTTTTGCTCTTACACTCTTACCGCCACCTCTTCCGCAAATGTCCCTGAGCTTCAGGATGGGGAGAGATTAGTCTGGCCTAGTTCTAGGTGGTTGATATAGAGTCTCTGAAGTTCTGGATAGTGGTTCGTTGATTTTCTTTTGCAGTTTTGTTGCTCCTGTAATGCCCTTCACTCCATCGTGATGGGCACTGTATGTCACTCCCTGGCCAGAGACAGAAAGCTGTTAAACTGGAGTCTTATTATAAGCAGCTCTCTATATTGTATTTCAGGGCCCAGTCCCATTCACCATAGGCTGGACCTTCCCCATCAACTAGACAATCTCCTGCAAGTTTGCTTTGGGCTTATCTCAACCACAAATCCTCTACAAATATGCCCAGAGCTCAAACCCTAAACTGTCAAGTTGACATGTGTGCCTAACTATGACATCCTGCTTGGCCTAGAGTGCTGGGGACAGAAGCTCTAGGGAAGTACATGCAAAAGACAAAGCAGAGTCAGTCTACCTTCTGCCAATCCTCACCCCATACTACCGATTCTGTGTAATGACAAGGCCATCATATCATCAGTGGACAGGTCTTTTGTAAACTAAGCCCCAACCATCATTCTTAGCCCTTTAGTACACTACTGATGTGAGATAGCTCAGTATAAAATTGAGCACCAGATTGTTTCCTTGTTGATATGTGTTCCTCCTATGTGCTATTTGACTGAAGTCACATGTGGGAGAAAACCTGTTATTGGCTCATGATTCACGGCAGGGGAGTTACAACACCACAGGCCAAGGGAACTGGTCACATCACATCCATCACCAAGAAGCCAACATATGCAGTATAGGTGTGTGTGATAGTTAAGCCTGGGTGTCAACTTGACACCAGGTATTAACTAAGATGGGCTGAGACCACCTCTGGGAAGGATCAACTGAGACCACTTGATAGGATTGTACCCGCACTAGATCCTATCAGAACCTCCAAAGCTCTCATAGGATCCTCCCAGTACTACATCATATAAAAAGAAGCCACCAAAGAGAACAGATGCCTTATTGCAGCTGTGCTAGGAATTGTTCTTTCTTCCGGCTACCCAGTTTCTTCGACCCTCTAACTTTCCAACCCACCAAGTTGTTGTCAGCTAGACTAAGAACTCTAGGATTTCTCCAGCATTCAACCATCACCCACTTGATTACCGAATTGAACAGTACCAGCAGCTATCATTGCACTACCTCGGCCATACTGTAAGCCGACTCAATACATTCCCTATAATATATATTGTAATAGTTACTCTTAACTATTGCTGTGAGAGGACACTCAAAATCGATCAACTTAAGGGAGAAAGGGAGGTTTATTCAACTTACGGTTCCAGAGGGAAGAGACAGTCTCTCAAAGCAGAGGTGGCATGGCTGGCTGGCCAAAGCTGAAGGAGGCTAAGTCACCACAGACATCTTGGAAGCTGAGAGCTGCAAGACTGCTTGCTGCAAAGGCAGACTTCACCTAGAGATAGGGTGGCACTAATACACCTCAAGGCCCACCCCTTGTGACTGCCTTCCTCCAGCAAGGCTCCACCTCTCAAGGTGACATGACGTTGCCAAACACATGAGACTGTGGGGGACACATTTCAAACCATGACATATATATTCATTGTGTCGATTCTGCATCTCTAGAGAACATGACTAATACAGTGTGTTTGCAAGTATGCACCTCAGTGTCTTATATACCATGGAATGGTGCTACCACAATGAGCCCATCTTCTCACTTTAATCAAAGAGTTCATGCTCATCTTCTGTCGATGTGCCCAGAGGCCAACTTTAATCTAGAGAATTCCTCTCAGATGATCCCACCTAAATATCAGGTTGACAGTTGATATTAATCTTCATGCATTCCTGAAGAAAGTTGTTAACCACATGGACTGAATCAGTCAGTGAGAAAATGAAATGAGTTGTGCCAGCAAGATAGCTCAGCAAGTAGGACGCTTGTGTGCAAACCTGGCGACCTGAGTTTGATCCCTGGGAGCCTGAGTGGTTATCCTCCGACATCTACCATGTGCCATAGCATGTGTGTATGCCTTTTCTCTCTTTCTCTCCCTCAAATACAAATAAAATAATTTAATAAAACGAATTGAACATACAAGTAACAATACAAAAAGTGCAAATGGCTAATAAATACATGAAAAAAAGGGTGAACGTCCAGAGTCATCAGGGAATTACTATAGAGACTTCCCTGGGGCTCCCTCTCACCCCCGCCTATCATGACACAACCAAACAACATCATGTGCTGGTGAAGAGGACACATTTGATGAGAAAGTAACTGGTAAGCTATCAGGCTTTGTGCAAGTCAGTAAGGAAGTTCCTCTAAAACCAAAAATACCACAGGATCCAGCCACTGTTTGAGAAGGGGTGAGCCTTGAGGTTTGGTAGCCCAGCCCCACTTCCTTTTTTCTCTTGTTCTCTCTGCCTTCTTCACATTTGCTGGGGTGATCTGACCCAGTCCCTTCCTTCTGCCTCCAGCTGTGCCTTCCGCTGTGTTATTTCCCCCATAGTGGACTATATCTCTTCTGGAGCCATAAACCAAATAAGTGTATTCTTCCTTAAATTGTGTATAAATCTTGTCGTGTGTGTGTGTGTGTGTGTGTGTGTGTGTGTGTGTGTGTATGTATGTATTGTCTCACAACAGGAGAAAGAAAATTAACTACAACACATTTGCAGAGTATGCATTTTATATATGTTTATATATATGTTGATCTATACATGTGATATGAAAGTAGAAGAGATACTATTTTAGGGCTGAAGGAGGCCAATTGAAGAGGGAAGACAGGTGTGAGAAGGAAATGATGGAGTGAATAGGAGAGGAGTATATGATACCCATGCTTGGAAAGAAAGTCTTCATGAAATTTTCCTTGTGTGCTGCTGTGGTTTGAGTGTCCCTCTTAGTTCATGTGTTTCAACACTTAGTCCCCAGAAGTGGCACTGTTTGGGAAGGTTATGGAACTTTAGGAAGCATGTCTCTGGGGACGGGCCTTAAGATTTCAATAATCCATTCTTGCTCCTTCCCCCTTCCTTCCTAAGTATGGTTGTAAGTGTGGGAGGCTTTTGGGAAGCCCCCTGACCTCAGACTGACTGGGGATGCAAAGACACACCAAAAGCAGCATAATGTACACAGATTTATTGGCAAGCAAACAGGAGGGCAAGCAGCATGGCTGTCTCTGAATCAGACACAAGCAGCAGCAAAATCTAGCTCTAAGGGTCTCCTATAGGGCAGGGGCATGTGACTGTAGTGCAGGGTCATGTAGTTGGAAAAATATTGGGATGAGAAGGGGGGCTTGCTCCAGGGGAGGGTGAAAAATGTTCTTGGGAGTGTGTTAGTTTATCTTAGCTGCAGACAAGTTGGAGGCTGTGGAAAAGTCCTTGGGGGAGTGTCCAGACAGGTTGGGGCTGGGAGGTTTCTTTGTCTGGATACACATACCAGATGTGGGGGCAGCTTGAGCCATTTTGTGTTCAACATACCTAACAGTAAGTACACCTCACCTCTTCCTTTCACCATGGATTTGTGTGACGCCTTGGGTTTCCTTCCATGATGGACTGTATCTCCTCCAAGGCTATAGGCCAAACTAATAAAAACTGTGTCCCTTAAATTGTTTGGGTCAGAGTATTTACAGCAACTAGAAAGTATCTAGAACATACTATAGTAATTTAAAAAAAGAACAGTAGCTCTTTTAGGGTTTCCCGATAGTTTGCATGGACTGCTGTGCACCCCACTTCTAGCAAGACCAGCTCACTGCAAGCTGCAGAAATGACACCAAAGTGACAAAGGCACCTTTGCTGCTTGAGGAGACTCTAGTTCTCATTTGCAAGAACTATTCTATCCTGCAGTTTTTTGTGGTTCCAATAAAACCACGAATGATGATGAAAACCAAACCATTATAATTTGGTAAGTAATGTTCTTCACTACAGGGAAGAGTTAGCTAGTGAACAAACATCTATAAATTTAAAAGTACATTCATGTGGACCTCTCATACTGGTGTTGGGTTTATATTCTTTGGGGGATTGAAGATGTCTCAGGTGGAGCACAGTACTTCCCAGGCATATGTGAACACCTGGGTTCCATTCTCTGCCTCACCAAAATTCTTTGTTGCTGGAAGAATTAAGGAATTTTGGGGTTAATTACATGGCCTCATATTACATAACTGAATCAAATTATTCATTTAATCTTTCTTTTTTTACTTTAGAGTTTCAAACATGGATATTATGAATTTATGATACTTAAACACCATAATCCCCAATCCCATCTCCCTCTTCTTCTCATTACAACCCTTTCCTTCCCTACTCATCTTCCTCCTATTTTCAAGTCTTTTTTTTTTTTTTTACAAGTTTCATCCAGGTTGCTTTTGATATTATGTGCCTGAGCTCTTGGTGGGGCATGAACCATTTATTAGTGAGTTTACCATTTAGGAAGGTTTTCTACCCTTACCCCCCCCCCAATCCAGAATTAACCCTCAACAGTCTCTCCGGGGGTCATGGGACTTCTTGTGATCTTTCCCCTTCCATGGTGAAATGTTGCTAGGCAAAATCCTTTGCAGGTCCTGTGGAAATACATATAGCTGTGGTGAATTCATGGAAGCAACAGCCCTGTCATACTATACTATACTGTGGTTCTTCTTCAGGTTCTTACATTCTTACCTCCCCCTCTTCTACCATGTTCCCTGAGCCTTGGCATGAAGACATGGTTTAGATGTGCTGTTTAGGCTGAGAAGTCTGCAATCATTTATTTTCTGCACTTTATTCAGTTGTGATGTCTTTGTGACAAACACCTTCCATTGGAAAAGGAAGCTTCTAGGTCTCGTGCTGAGTGCTCGTCTAATCTATGGATACGATGATGTTTTAAAAGCAGTTTGATATTGTTTTTATAGTTAAACCTTAATAATTTGCACCCCTGTTGGGTCTATGTCTTCACACATTAATGATGTAGCTTACAGAAGATTTGATTTTTTTGAAAATCCTTGTGGATTGAGTTCTGATATCTACCATCAAAGATCATTTTTGAAGTCAAATTTAGGTGTGAATTTTTGTGTGTGTTTGCTAGTGTATGTAACATATGGGTGTGTTCCCCTGTGCATGATTAGGTAGGAGTCCCGGATTTATTCCATTTAGATATCTTCCTCTGTTCCACTCCACCTTATTTTTTGACACAGTCTCTTGCTGAACCTGGAGCTTGCTGTTGGCACTAGACTGGCTGATCACTAAGATCCTTCTGTCTGTATCCCCACACCTCACCACTGGGGTTCAGACAGTGCCCTCTATGCTTGGCTTTCAGCTTAGCAGTAAGGATCAGACTCAGATCTCAAGTTTTCACAGTAGATACTTTTTCCAGGGAATAGTCTCCCCAACCCCTGTATGTGAACTTCATCACGTGTTATACCAATGTTCAGATTTGCACTGTGTGTGCATGTTCATGTATGTGCAGGTTCATATGCAGGCCAGAAGTCAACCTCAGATATCATTCCTCAGGTGACTTTGTATTTTAAGACATAATCTCCAGTTGTCCTGGGGTTCCCCACATAGGCTAGGTTATCTGGCTAGCAAGCCCGAGAGATCAGCCTGTCTCTGCTTCACCAGCACTGGGATTATAAGCAATTATGCCCAGAACTTCTACATGGGCACTGGGAGTAGAAATAAGGCCCTGATGTGTCATGACTTGAAATGTGTCCCCCACAGACACTTTTGGAGGTGGAACCTGTACAAGGAAGGCAGTCACAAGGTGTGAGCCTTGAGGTGGATTGGTCCCGCCCTACTTCTGGGAGAGGTCTGCTCTTGCAGTAGGCCATCTTGTAGCTCTCAGCCTCCACACAGAATGTGATGTAGCCTTTTTCCAGTTTCTGCCAGTCAGCCATGCCTTTCCCACTATAATGAACTATATCTCCCCTCTGGGACATAATGGACTATATCTTCTTTCTCCCTTAAGTTGTTTGAGTCTGGGTCTTGTCTCTTAGCAACAGAAAAGAGTAACTAGTACATCATACCTCCAAAGTGAATACTTTACTGACTGAGTCATCTCCCCGTCCCCATATTTTTCTAATGCACATGTTCTATCTTCAATTTGTGTGAAAAGAATCCCAAATTATTTGAAAACTGGTTACACACACCTTACTTTGGATTTTGCCTATATGAGAACAGAACTGTTGCAGTCTGCCTGCATGGTTGCTGATAAATGACCATCAAATGGCTTAAGGGAAAAAGGGATTTATTTTCTTATGGTTACTGGTTAACGTTCTCAGTCCAGCTTGATGGGAGAGCATGCACCAACACCAGGGCCGAGGGAACTGGCCACATCATCACCACATAACAGTTGAGAGATGGATAATCCTTACTTGCCAGACCAGCATGTCTGGCCAAGTGAACAGAAGGATGCCTACTCTCTCAACCAGCTCTCCATGATTTATTCTAGGGCCTGATCCCACCCACCATGGGCTGGGCCTTCCCCATCAGCTAGACAATCTCCTTCAGGTTCGCTCTGGGCTCAACTCAGCCACTAATTCTCCACAAATGTGCCCAAAGCTCAAACCCTCAACAGTCAGGTTGACACCTGTGCTTAACTATGACAAGAACCAAACACAATGTTGGCAATGCTGTCAGATTCCTTATACTTGCATCGAGACCAGTTATGTCCAGGAATGTAACCTCCTCTGGCATCATCCAGTAAGCCACCAAGAATACACTACAAGGTATGAGAGAAGAGCCAGACCCCACTTTCCTTCAAAGAGAGCATGTTGGAGAAGGAAGGGCAACTGTGGGTTGTAGTTACAGTGAGAGCCACTGTAAAGATCAAACTGCTAGTAATGAGATAGACATTGTCGTCAAGTGAGCAGGTGGTGGGTGGTGCTGGAAGATCTGCCTGAGTCATTTCTAAGGCGGTCCTGGCTTCCTCAGATGGAGGCTTGAGATGTCTACTCAAATCCTGCGCTATTTTGCACAAGCATATTTGAATGAAAGCCAGTTTGTTGTAAGTACCAGGTGGTTGCTTAGCCTTTGATCTGTGGGACTTTCAGTGACTAGAGCCCCACCTGGCAGGTGTGGAGAAACAGTTAAAGGTGTGGGAATGACTAATCCCATCTTCTTTATCCTGTGCCCGGCAGGATGCACAGCATCATTCTACCATGTTGATATTAAGCCATTCTGCAGAAAATAGACCCTGCTGAAGTGGAAAGACTCCCAATCATATCAAAGCACCTACCAATCCATTGAAATCCTGCCTCGCGAAGCCCTGAGTCTCTCCCCAACAATCTCCTCTGATTGCTTATAATCCTATTTCCAAGGACCTCGACTCCAGGGATCATTTACGTCAGCGTGTGGCTCAGCACACTTATTACCAGAAGTTTGCTGACCTGGAAAATGTCTCTTTGCTCCCACTTGGTGAAAGTGCTGGTGACATAAACAGCTTTCTTGGGAATCTTCAGACTTCTCACTTACAATACTCTGGGCAAGAGTGACAGTACAGCTTAGAGAATACACACAAGCAAAAACAAAGCCCCCAAGTTTTCTAGTGACTGCTCTCCTGCCAACCGTTAGACCAACTTTCTTGTTTCGCTGGTATTTTTTTTTTATGTTACACTTAAATATTTGCAAACTTAAAATTATTAAGGTTGGGGCTTGAGAAATGGCTCAGGAGTTAAAGTCTTTGTAGCACAAGCAAAAAGACCTGAGTTCACAATCAAATGCCCTCTCGTGTACACACACACACACACACACACACACACACACACACACACACACACACCTACCTGCTCAGTTGCTCATTGCACTGATGTCAATGTTACCATTGACTAATATAGACAGAAGTGGTTGCTTCAAAATATCTGAAATACTTCCCTCTAATTTTCAAAAGCTTCCCCTTGCTTTCAGCTTGAGAACAGCCTCAGTGTGATAAGTCATGTATACCCACCGCACTTGCTCTGTAATCCTCATTCTGATGCTATTCCAAGATAAATAAATGGAATGATTCTGTGGTAAATCCCAATCTCTCTCTCTCTCCTCAACACGTTTGTTTGTATCAGAGATCACTTGAATGTGTGTGCCTGTGGAGACACAAAGGTGACATCAGAAATCATCCTGGATTGCTCTACCTCCTTATTGTTTTGTTCTGGGGTTTCCCAAGTTTTGTTTTCCAGGGTCAGAATTGCAGATTGCTGCCATTTCCACCTGGAATTTTTACATGGGATCTAGGAATCTGAACTCAAGGCCTTTTGCTTGTAAGGCAAAGGCTTCAACCACTGGGCCATCTCCTCAGCCCAGTAGAGAACTTTTTATTTACAAATTACTGAAAACAGTGACATTTAGAAAAATTCATCTCAAGAAAATCAGAAAAAAAAATTAGCTGAAGATGAAAACCAGGTATTTGAGACCCATGTACTCTTTGGTCACAAAGTTGGAGGAAAGCCTGTTATGGTTGCATTTTTGGTCACAAAGTTGAAAGAAAGCCTGTTGTGGTTGCATTTTGGTGTCAACTTGACAGTTGCAGACATTTTGGGGAGCAGCTGTGGAGGGTTAATGGTTGGAATGGCCCCTGAACAAGTCTGCAGTACTTAATTGATAGCTGTGGAAAACCCAGCCCATAATAGGTGGTACTTTCCAGTGGTGGACCAAATAATAGGAAGTGCAAGGAGGAGAGACTTGCTCTTCTCTTATCTTGTGTCGACTTGCTGTGGAGTCCACTCTTCGAATGTCATTCACTTTTAGAGCATCTTGGCCTTCTTTCTTTCTTTTTTTTTGGAGGGGGGATTATTTTGGCTGTTTTTTATTTCTTTTTCTTTTTAACATTTTTTATTATTATTTCCGCTCATACAAACTTAATAGGTACACCAGTTCCCTCCATCCCTCCTCCTCCCCCCCGAACCCCCTGCTCCCCCTCCCCTCACCCCTCCCTCCCCATCCCCCAGTGCCTTCCGCCCCAATTCCCAGAGAGTCCTTTAATGTGCATGCCAGACTCTCCTCTGGGCCCTCCTCTCCGATGACGTACAAGGACCCAGTGGCATTTCCCTGAACCCTTTCCTGTGTTCCCCTTAAGCATAGGAACACTACTGGTGCTGTCAATCCCTTGCCTCCAAGGATCTTGGTGTCTTTAGCAGATGCTAGACTTTGTGAGGTCAATAGTGTGTTGGACATTGCACAGGGCATGCAAAGTCCAAATATGATTGCTTCAGCCCTAACTTGTGTGGAGTATCTTGCAAATCATTGCTCCTCCCATCCTTTTACTCTTACACTCTTACCGCCCCCTCTTCCGCAAATGTCCCTGAACTTCAGGATGGGGAGAGATTAGTCTGGCCTAGTTCTAGGTGGTTCATATAGAGTCTCTGAAGTTCTGGATTGTGGTTTGTTGATTTTCGCTTGCAGTTTTGCTGCTCCTGCAATGCCCTTCACTCCATCCTGCTGGGCACTGTATGTCACCCCCTGGCCAGAGACAAAAAGCTGTTAAACTGGAGTCTTATTATAAGAGCACATGCAAGTATAGATGTAATAAAAGTAGGAAACCTCAGTGAGGGAGGGGTCAATCACCCACTTGCAAAATGGTTACTTTTTATCTGCCAGACTATATGCCCTCCCCTTCTGGTGAGATCATACCCCCTTAGTTGTAAATGATCAGGAACAAATGTCTGTGAACTTAACCAGGTGTCACATTACTTCCTTGCAGTCCTTGATGGAGGCCTGTTTTCTCTACTGTAACATGGTCACTTCTCTCCTTGTTTCTGGTGTGGCCCTCCAACCCCATCCCTCCTGTTCGTAATCCTTGCAATTACTGTAGGTAATACATAGATTTACCTTTAAGTGTCTCAAGGTGGGCTGGGTGGGTATGGTACTAGGAGCCACCTATTAGGGAGTACATATGGCGCTTAATTTTCTGGGTCTGGGATACTTCACTTAATATAATTGTTTCTAATGACATCCATTTCCCGGCAAATTCCAGTAATTCATCATTTTTGATGGCTGAGTAGTACTCCATTGTATAGATGTACCACAGTTTCCTTATCCACTCGTCAACTGTTGGACATTTGGGTTGATTCCATGTCTTTGCTATTGTAAACAGTGCTGCTATGAACATGGTTGTGCTTATGCTATCGAGGTGAACCTCTGCTGTATGGGGGGTTATACCCAAAAGTGGAATCGCAGGGTCATATGGCATTTCAATCTTTAATTTCTTTAAGAATCTCCAGATGGCTCACCAGAGTGGCTGTATGAGCCTGCATTCCCACCAGCAATGTAGGAGAGTTCCCTTCTCTCCACATCCTGTCCAGCATTTGTTGTTGTTTGTATTGTGGATTTTTGCCATCCTGACCGGGGTGAGATGATATCTCAGGGAAGATTTGATTTGCATTTCCCTGATGGCTAAGGATGTGGAGCATTTTTAAAGATATTTGTTAGACATTTTAATTTCATCCCTGGTAAAGTTTCTTTTAAGTTCCAATGCCCATTTTTTAATTGGGCCATTTGTTTCCTTTGTTTTTAGTTTTCTAAGTTGTTCGTGCACTCTGGATAATAGAGCTCTATCAGATATGTGGTTAGTGAAGATTTTCTCCCATTCTGTGGGTTGCCTTTGAGCTTGTGTTACAATCTCTTTATCTGAACAGAAGCTCTTTAATTTCACAAGATCCCAACTGTTGAGAGTTGGTAGCAGTGACTGTGCCATTGGATATCTGTTAGGAACTGTTGGCCTAGCCCAATCAGCTCGAGGGAGTTCCCTATCCTTTCAACTATGGTCTTTATAGTCTCTGGCCTGATATCAAGGTCCTTGATCCATTTGGAATTAAGTCTTGTACATGGTGACAAGTACAGGTCCAGGTTTAATCTTCTGCATGTGGAGATCCAGTTTTGCCAGCACCATTTTTGAAGATGCTGTTCTTTTTCCATTGGATTCTTTGGGCCCCTTTGTCAAAGACCAAATGGCTGTAACTTTGTGGGCTTATATCTGGGTCTTCAATCCTTATCCATTGATCTGTGTGTCTATTTTGGAGCCAGTACCAGGCTATTTTTACAACTATGGATTTGTAGTATAGACTTAGGTTTGGTATGGTAATACCTCCAGCAGTGTTTTTGTTACTCAGGATTGTCTTTGCTATCCTGGGTCTTTTGTGCCTCCATATGAATTTTGAGATTGTTTGGTCAACTTCATTGAAGAATTGTTTTGGGATTTTAATTGGTATAGCACTGAATTTGTATATTGCCTTTGGTAGGATGGTCATTTTTACGATGTTGATTCTGCCAATTCAGGAACATGGGAGGTCTTTCCACCTTCTGGTGTCTTCTGCTATTTCTTTCCTTAGGGTTTTAAAGTTTTCATTGTAAAGATCTTTTACCTTCTTGGTTAGGTTTATACCAAGGTATTTCATTTTTTTATGGGCTATAGTAAATGGGATTGTTTCTTTCAAGGCTTTTTCACTTCTTTCATTCTGGGCATATAGGAAGGCCTCTGATTTTTGCACACTTATTTTGTATCCTGCCACCCTGCTGAACTTCTCAATTAGTTCCAGGAGCTTCCTGGTGGAGTTTTTGGAATCACTCAGGTATAAGATCATGTCATCTTCAAATAGGGATAGCTTTACTTCTTCCTTGCCAATTTGAGTACCCTTTATGTCCCTTTCTTGTCTTATGGCTTCAGCTAAGACTTCAAGTACAATATTGAATAGAAGTGGTGAGAGTGGACAGCCTTGTCTAGTTCCTGATAAAAATGGGAATGCTTCCAATTGTTCCCCATTAAGCATAATTCTTGCTGTGGGCTTGTTGTATACAGCTTTTATTATATTGATAAAGGTTCCTTCCATTTCTACTGTCTCTAGCGTTTTGATCATAAAAGGTTGTTGGATCTTGTCAAAAGCTTTTTCTGCATCTATAGAGAGTATCATGTGGTCTTGGACTTTGGATTGGTTTACATGATGAATTACATTTATTGATTTGCGTATGTTGAACCAACCTTGTGTGCCAGGGATGAAGCCTACTTGGTCCCCATGAATGATCTTTTTAACATGTTTTTGAATCCAATTTGGTGAGACTTTGTTGAGAATCTTTGTGTCTGTGTTCATCAGAGAGATCGGCCTATAGTTTTCTTTTGTAAGTGAGTCTTTATTAGGTTTTGGGATTAAAACGATATTAGCTTCATAGAAGGAATTTGGTAGTGTTCCTTCCTTTGCTATTTGATGGAACAGTTTAAGGAGTATTGGTGTTATTAACTCCTTAAATGTCTGGTAGAACTCTGTGCTGAATCCATCTGGTCCAGGACATTTTCTGGTGGGAAGATTCAAGATTACTTCCTCAATTTCCTTATATGTTATAGGACTATTTAAATAATTCACAATTTCCTGATTCAATTTAGGTAAGTTGTGTTTACTTAGAAATTCATCCATCTCTTTTGTGTTGTCAAACTTCACAGAGTATAAGTTTTTGAAATATGATGTTATAATTCTATGGATTTCTTGGGTATCAGTAGTGATGACTCCATGTTCATTTCTAATTTTGTTAATTTGGGTTTTCTCTCTTGTTTTTGGTTAATTTAGCTAGGGGTGTATCAATCTTATTGATTTTTTCAAAGAACCAGCTTTTTGACTGGTTGATTTTTTCTATTGTTTTCTTAATCTCGATTTCAGATATTTCTCCCCTTATTTTGCTAATCTCCTCTCTTCTACTACTTTTGGGATCAGATTGCTCTAGTTTCTCTAAAGCTTTAAGCTGCATTGTTAAGTTGTTTATTTCTGATGTTTCCATTTTTTTGATGTAGGCATTAAGAGCTATGAACTTACCTCTTAGAACAGCTTTCATTGTGTCCCAGAGATTTTGGTAACTTGTATTTTCATTATCATTCGCTTTCAGGAAATCTTGAATTTCCTTTTTAATTTCTTCCTGAATCCAGTTCTCATTCAGCATCATAGTGTTAAGTTTCCAGGAGTTAGTGTATTTTCTCTTGTTTGATGTGTTGTGGATATCCAGCTTTAGGCCGTGGTGGTCTGATAGGGCACAGGTTAGAATTTCAACTTTTTTGTACATGTGTAGATTCGTTTTGTGGCTCAATATGTGATCTATTTTGGAGAAAGTTCCGTGTGCTGCTGAGAAAAATGTGTATTCTTTGGTACGTGGGTGAAAAGTTCGATAGAGATCTGTAAGGTCCATTTCTTTCAGGGTTTGATTAAGTTCCAAAGTGTCTCTGTTAAGCTTTTGACCTGTTGATCTATCCCATGTTGAGAGGGCGGTGTTGAAGTCCCCAGGAATTATCGTTTGGGGGTTGATTTCTTGCTTTAGATGCTTTAGGGTTTTCTTAATGAATGTGGAGGGGCCCGTATTGGGTGCATATATGTTCAGTATGGTGAAGTCTTCCTGGTGAATTGTACCTGTGACTAAAATGTAGTATCCATCCGTGTCTCTTATAATTTTCTTTGGTTTGAAGTCCACTTTGTCTGATAGCCTAATGGCTACCCCTGCCTGTTTTCTGCTTCCATTAGCTTGTAGAATTGTTGACCAGCCTTTTATTTTTAGGGCATGCCTATCTTTTGTGGTGAGATGGGTTTCCTGCAGGCAGCAGATTGATGGATTGTGATTTTTAATCCAAATTTGTAATCTGTGTCTCTTGATCAGTGAGTTAATTCCATTAACATTTAGTGTTATAATGGAGAAACTATTTTTAATTCCAGACATTTATTAAGTTTAGTAAGTTTTCTAAGTATATTACTTCGCTTTTAATGATGTTATACTTGCCTTCTGTTCTCCTGGATATGCCTGTTTTTTTCTTCAAGCTTGAGTATCATTTCTAGCAGTTTTTGAAGGCCTGGTTTGGTGGACATGTATCCCTTCAAGTTGTCTTTGTGCTGGAAGGTTTTTCTTTCTCCCTCGATCATGACGGATAGTTTTGCAGGGTAAATCAGCCTGGGTTGACATTTTTGCTCATTCAGTACTTGAAGTATGTCTCTCCAAGCTCTTCTTGGTTTTACTGTTTCGACTGAGAAGTCATTTGTTATTTTAATAGATTTACCTTTAAAAGTGACTTGTTTTTTCTCCCTTGAAGCTCTCAGCACCAGTTCTTTATCTTGAATGTGGAGTGTTTTGACTATTATTTGCCTTGGCGAGCTTCTGTTTTGGTCATAACTGTTTGGCATGAGGAATGTCTCTTGTATGTGGATGGGTCTCTCTTTTTTTATATGAGGAAAGTTTTCCTTGATGATCATTTGAAAAATTTCCTCAGGGGTGGTATTTTGAGATTCTTGCTCTGGTATTCCATGAATACGCATGTTAGGCTTCTTCAGGGTGTCCCATATTTCTTGAGTGTTCCTCTCCAGTATCTTTTTGGCTTTAACAACCTCTTCCATTGAGCTGGTTAATACTCCCACTTTATCTTCAAGGTCTGAAATTCTGTTTTCTGCTTCATTAGTTCTGCTGATAAGACTCTCTGTGGAGTTCTGGGTTGAAGATAACTTGTCTTGTAGCTCATTTTTAAACTCTGCTTGAGTCTGTTTTAACTGCTCTATGCCAGTTTTTGTTTCTTCCACTGTTTTTCTCAACTCCTCCAATTGTCTGTTGTTTTCCTCTTCAAAGCGATTGATTCGATTATGTAATTCCTCCCGGATTTCCTCTTTCATAGTATTGAACATGGTAATGATCATATTTTGAAAGTCATCCTGGGTCAGGCTTTCATGGCCATTTTCCCTGGGTTTGTTCTGGTTGGAGTCTAACATTATGGCATTAATTCCTTCAGTGGGAGATTTGTTTACTTGAGTGTTGTTTCTCATGGATTTGCACTTTGACTTTGGCATTGTTGTTTTAACTTTTAAGATCTTCTTTCAATTTCTGTGCGTTTTTCACTAAACTGAATTATTTGATCTGGGGTTCTGGGGGTGGGCAGGGATGGTGAGTCCCGGCTGGACCTTGCATGAGTTCCGGGTGGCGGAGTGGGGGAAGGGAGGATGGGGCGTCGGCAGGGAGTGCTATTTAACCTGGGGGTAGCTGGGGCGGGGCCCAGGGCGCAGAGGGGGTGTCCTCCTCCCTGGCCCTGCGTGGCTCGGGCTGGATGGTGTGGAGGAGCTGGGTCCCTTGGGCTGCCTGGGGTTCTAGGGGTGGGCGGAGGCGGAGCTCACCTAGGTCGCAGTGAGGCCTGGCTGGACCGCGCACGCGTCCTGGGCGGTGGAGTGGGGGGAAGGGAGGATGGGGCGTCCGTAGGGAGCGCTGGCCTTCTTTCTTGTTGCTGCTGTTGCCTCCGTCCTTGGCTGACTTTGAGCTTCATCTTTTCCACCACATCGTTACTGCTCCCACTGCCTTTGTAGCCTGGTCTTTAGGCCTTGCTGCTGTTCGCTGTTCATTGATGAAATCGGAGCCCAGCATCTTCGACCCTCCAGAGAAGTAAAGGCTTGAGACTTTCTTGGGATCTTTTGGCTTTGTGGAACATTCCAGTCAAGAGTGAGGCGGCTGTGGGTGGCTACTTTGAAGGACACTATTTTTTATTGAGTTATTTTAATAAACATATATATATATTTATTACATTCTATAGATTCTGTTTCTTCAGAGAACCCTCACTAATACAAAGCATATGAATGGAAGAGTTTTTATTGTGGTTCTGTAGGGACATGTGTTTTTTCTTTGAGCACATGTGTGAGTGTGTGGTGTGCATGTAGGGAAGTCACGGCTTCCATATCAAGGGCAGAGCACAACTTGTTGGAGTCAGTCCTGTCCTTCCAGCACATGCGTGATGGGTTTTGAAGTGGTTCTCAGGGTTGTTGGGAAGGGCCTTGGTGAGCTGAGTCATCTCACTGGACAGCTTGGGATTGACTTTTGTTTAAGTGTGTGTGTATGTGTGTGTGTGTGTGTGTGTGTGTGTGTGTGTGTGTGTGTGTGTGTGTTGTTGGATGTTGACTGACCTGGAGCTCACCTAGTCCATTAGGCTGATTGACACCGATTTGGAGGATGGCTCAATCATTGGCATTGCAAATGCATATCACTATGCCTGACTTTTTCATGTGGGTTCTGGATATTAAACTCACATCTCTGTGCTAGTAAGGTAACCACTTTGGCAGCTATGCTATGAAACAATATATGTTGGGAGACATAGATTCAGTTTACCTGGTATAAATATTGCACAACAAACACCTCACCATTATGCTCAACTTTTATAAATCAGTTTCTAAATCATATCTGAAGAGTGGTTTCTTAGAATTGTGGAGTCATTGCAGTTCGCCATGTGATGGTTATTTTTTTCTTGCCTTGCAACTTTCCTGTGAATGTAGTGAAACAGAAGATGACTGGCATTGAAAGTGAACATGTAAATCCACTCCCATTCACATTTAGATGTTATATGGCATTTGTATTTCCACGCATTCATTTCTACTTTCATGGCAAAATTACACCTTGGAGATCCATTGCAGGAGGGCTCACTAGGAGAGGTACTTGCTATGGAAATCAGTGACTTTGAGGTATGGTTCTCAGGCTGTTTAATCACTGGAATGCAGACGTTTTGCTCAATTGTGTGCGTGCCTGTGGAACTGTGGAGTGTCCAATACCCATCTCAAACAGTGTTCAGATTTTCCATGCTATTGTTGCCAAAATCTTACATGGTTTTTTAAAATTTTATTTATTTTTATTTTTTTAGATAATCACAGTTTGTTTATTCAGATGGTTCAATGTATGTCTAAACAGACAGGAGTTAAGGTTACTGCTCAACAACTTTTTTTTTCTCTATATTTCTCAGTCTTTATTTCCATGTTGTCTCTGAAAATAAACAAAATATTTTAAAATTATTTATAATGCCATTGATCTCCTGCATTAAAAAGGAACTGTGCATCCAATTTCTTATAATGACACAAAACTTACGCTAATTGAGTTTTTAATGAATTTGTTGAGGCACATTTTAGCCTTTTGTAAAAATTTTTTCCACTCACACAAACTTGATAGGTACCCCATTCCCCTCCTTCCTTCCACCCCTCCCTTGATCCCCTTGCTCCCTTCTCCCTTTTCCCCTTCCTTTCCCCTCCTCCCTCCCTTTCTCCCAGTGCCCTCTCCCGCCCCCCATTCCTGTAGCATTCCTTACTGTGCATGGGTCCTCTCTGGGTACACCTCTTCTGATGAGGTGTAAGGACTTGCCTAGAGCTATTTTTTGTGTTCCCTTTTAGTATAGGAACACTATTGTGGCTGTTAATCCCTTGCCTCTAAGGATCTTAATGTCTGTGGTCCATGCTAGCCTTTGGGGGGCCAATGATATGTTGGTAGTTGTGCAGAACATGCAAAGTTCTATTATTACTTTGACTGTAACTTGTGTGGAGTGTCTTGCATATCATTGCTCCTCCCCATCTTTAGGCTCTTAAATCTTACCGCCCCCTCTTCTGCAAATTTCCCTGAGCTTTGGGATGGGGAAAGATTAGGTTGGCTTGGTTCATGGTGATTAATGTAGGGTCTCTGATGCTCTGAATTATGGTTTGCTGGGGGTTTTTTTTGCTCCAGGTTTGCTGTTCCTGCACCACCCTTGAGGAAATCGATGAAGTAATCTCGAATCTTCCCACCAAAAAATGTCTGGACCAGATAGATTCAGCACAGAATTCTGCCAGACATTTAAGGACCAAATAGCACCAATACTCCTTAAACTGTTCCATCAAATAGCAAAGGAAAGAACACTACCAAATTCCTTCTATGATGCTAATATCATCTTAATCCCAAAACCTAATAAAGATACACTTAAAAAAGAAAACTCCAATACCCATCAGGATGGAGTGAAGGGCATTGCAGGAGCAGCAAAACCACAAAAGAAAATCAACAAACCATAATCCAGAACTTCAGAGACTCTATATCAACCACCTAGAACTAGGCCAGCCTAATCTCTCCCCATTCTGAAGCTCAGGGAAATTTGCGGAAGAGGGGGCAGTAAGATTGTAAGAGCACAAGGATGGGAGGAGCAACAATATGCAAGATACTCCACACAAGTTAGGGCCGAAGCAATCATAATTGGACATTGCATGCCCAGCTCAATGTCCAACACACTATTGTCCCCACAAAGTCTAGCATTTGCTAAAAGCACCAAAATCCTTGAATGCAAGGGATTGACAGCCAAAATAGTGTTCCTATGCTTAAGGGGAACACAGGAAAGGGTTCAGGGAAATGCCGCTGGGTCCTTGTATGTCATTGGAGAGGAGGACCCAGAGGACAGTCAGGCATGCACATTAAAGGATTCTCTGGGGATTGGGGGAGGGGAGGCATTGGGGAGTGGGGAGGAAGGGTGAGGGGAGGGTGAGCAGAGGGGTGGGGGGAGGAGGAGGGAGGGAGGAAACCGGTGTACCTATTACGTTTGTATGAGCAGAGATAATAAAAAATGTTAAAAAAAAAGAAATAAAAAAAAGAAAACTATGGGCCAATCTCTTTGATGAACACAGATGCAAAGATTCTCAAAGTCTTAGCAAATCGGATTCAAAAACATATAAAAAAGATCATTCACGGGGATCAAGTAAGCTTTATCCCAGGCATACAAGATTGCTTCAACATATGCAAATCAATAAATGTAATTCACCATATAAACCAATCCAAAATTCAAGACCACATGATACTCTCGATAGATACTGAAAAAGCTTTTGACAAGATCCAACAGCCTTTTATGATCAAAACGCTAGAAACAGTTGGAATGGAAGGAACCTCTATCAATATAATAAAAGCTGTATACGACAAGCTTACAGCAAGGATTATACTCAATGGGGAAAAACTTGAAGCATTCCTGCTTCAATCAGGAACTAGTTAAGGTTATCCACTCTCACCACTTCTATTCCATATTGTACTTGAAGTCTTAGCTGAAGCCATAAGACAAGAAAGGGAGATAAAAGGGATTCAAATCAGCAAGGAAGAAATCAAGTTATATCTATTTGCAGATGACATGATCATATACCTGAGTGATCCTAAAAACTTCACCAGGAAGATCCTGGAAATAATACAGGAGTTCAGCAGAGTGGCAGAATACAAGATAAACAAATGTACAAAAATCAGTGGCCTTCCTTTATGCCCAGAATGCAAGAAGTGAAAAAGCCCTGAGAGAAACAATCCCATTTACGGTAGCCCTTAAAAAAAATGAAATACCTTGGTATAAACCTAACCAAGAAAGTAAGAGACCTTTACAATGAAAACTTTAAAACCCTAAATAAAGAAATTGCAGAAGACACTAGAAGGTGGAAAGACCTCCCATGTTCCTGGATTGGCAGAATCAATATCATAAAAATGGCCATCCTACCAAAGGCAATATACAGATTAATGCTATACCAATTAAAACCCCAAAACAATTCTTTAAAGAAGTTGACCAAACAATCTCAAAATTCATATGGAGGCACAAAAGACCCAAAGATAGCAAAAACAATCCTGAGTAACAAAAACACTGTTGGAGGTAGCACCATACCAAACCTTAATCTGCACTACAAATCCATAGTTATAAAAACAGCCTGGTACTGGCTCCAAAGGAGACACACAGATCAATGGATAAGGGTTGAAGACCCAGATATAAGCCCACACAACTACAACCATTTGAGCTTTGATAAAGGGACCCAAAATATCCAATGGAAAAAGAACAGCATCATCAACAAATGGTACTGGCAAAACTGGATGTCCACATGTAGAAGATTAAAACTGGACCCGTAGTTGTCACCATGTACAAGAATTAATTCCAAATGGATCGAGGACTTCAATATAAGGCCAGTGACTATAAAAACCTTAGTTGAAAACTATAATCCAGAACTTCAGAGACTCTATATCAACCACCTGGAACTAGGCCAGCCTAATCTCTCCCCATCCTGAAGTTCAGGGAAATTTGCGGAAGAGGGGGCGGTAAGATTGTAAGAGCACAAGGATGGGAGGAGCCATGATATACAAGATACTCCACACGAGTTAGGGCCGAAGCAAACATAATTGGACTTTGCATGCCCTGCGCAATGTCCAACACAGTACTGACCCCACAAAGTCTAGCATTTGCTAAAAGCACTAAGATCCTTGGAGGCAAGGGATTGACAGCCACAGTAGTGTTCCTATGCTTAAGGGGAACACAGGAAAGCATTCTGGGAAATGCCACTGGGTCCTTGCACCTCATTGGAGAGGAGGACCCAGAGGAGAGTCTGGCATGCACATTAAAGGATGCTCCGGGGATGGGAGGGGGAGGCACTGGGGGATGGTGAGGGAGGGGGGAGGAGAGGAGAGCATAGGGTGGTGGGAGGTTGGAGGGAGGGAGGGGACCAGTGTATCTGTTAGGTTTGTTTGTATGAGTGGAAAAAAAAAACCCTTAGTTGAAAGGGTAGGGAATCCCCTCAAGCTGATTGGACTAGGCCAACAGTTCCTAAATGGAAATCTGATAGTACAGTCACTACAACCAACACTCAACAGATGGGATTTTATGAAATCAATGTGCTTTTGTTCAGATAAAGAGATTGTAACTAGAGTACAAAAGCAACCCACAGAATGAGAGAAAATCTTCACTAACCACATATCTAATAGAGCTCTATTATCCAGAGTGCACAAAGAACTTAGAAAACTAAACACCAAGGAAACAAATAGGTCAATTAAAAAATGGGCCTTGGAACTTAAAAGAAACTTTACCAGGGAAGAAATTAAATTGTCTATCAAATATCTTAAAAAATGGTCTGCATCCTTAGCCATCAGGGAAATGCAAATCAAAACCTCCCTGAGATACCATCTCACCCCAGTCAGGATGGAAAAAATCCACAGTACAGACAATACCAAATGCTGGAAGGGATGTGGAGAGAAGGGAACTCTCATATATTTTTGTTGCGAATGCAGGTTTATACAAGCACTCTGGTGAGCCATCTGGTAATTCTTAAAAAATTAAATATTGAAATGCCTTATGACTCTGGTATTCCACTTTTTGGAATAATCCCCCATACAGCAAAAATTCACCTCAATAGCACAAGCATGACCATGTTCATAGCAGCACATTTTCCATAGCAAAGTCATGGAATCAACTCAAATGCCCAACAGTTGACGAGTGGATAAGGAAAATGTGGTACATTTATACAATGGAATACTACTCAGCCATAAAAAATGATGAATTAGTGAAATTTGCTGGGAAATGGATGGAATTATAAAAAATTATATTGAGTGAAGTATCCCAGACACAGAAAATTAAATGCCATATGTCCTCCCTAATAGGTGGATCCTAGTACCAAACTCACTTAGTGACACACTCAAAGATAAGTCTCTGTAATACCTACAGCAATTGCAAAGATTATAAACAGGAGGGAAGGAGAAGGAGGGCACTGCCAGAAACAAGGAGAGAGGGGATCATGGTACATCAGAGAAAACAGGCAACCATCAAGGACTGCAAGTAAGTAATGAGACATCTGGTTGTGCTCGCAGACTCTCCTTACTGGTCACTTGTGTCTGATGGGGTATGATCTCACCAGAAAGGGAGGGCAAAGAGTCTGGCAGATAGAAGGTAACCATCCTGCAAATGGGAGACTGACCCCCCCGCAACGATCTCCTACTCTTATTCCATCTACCTTTGAATCTACTCTTATAATATGACTCTCTTTTAACAGTCTTTTATCTCTGGCCAAGAGGTACCATCCCATACCCATCAGGATGGAGCCAAAATCTTACATGGTTTTTAAAAACCGTCTTCATAAAGCTAGAGCAGGCACATAGCAGAATCAGCAGGAAGCTGGCCACCAGCAGTGAGATAGACTGTTGAGTCCTATAGCATCTGGAATCACCTGGGAGACAGGCCTGGGAGGGGGGCGGGGGAGTTACCTAGTTTAAAATTAGACTCTGAGAAAATCTGTGAGTGATTTTTGTCTGACAATACAAATGGGAAAAATTTCCCAGCATCCCCTGGGCCGACGTCCTGACCCAGAGGGAAAAGAAATGGGGGTTAGTTCATGTGTTCATTCCTCACTCTGCTTCCTGGCTATGTGCATGAGAGCTGGGGCTCACAGGTGCAGTCCATTACAACAGGCAAGGCCGACCCGTGAGGCATCTAGTCACATGACACACACAGGAAGCAGAGATCATCAGGAATACCAGTCCTCAGACCGCTTTCTTCATTTTACACAGTCTGAAACCTCAGGCCAGTGACTAGTGCCACATTTGTTTAAGGTAGATGTTCCCACAGTGGATCCATTTTAGACTGTCTTTCAAACAGATTCTACGTCCTGTCAAGTTGACAGTATTAGCTGCCACACTGGTTGAAATTTCACATTTACCTACTGTGAAAAATTTATTTGTAAATATGATCACGTGTACAGGTGTAATGGTTACTCTTAACTGTTGCTGTGAGGGAACACTCAATGTCAATAAACTTAAGGGAGAAAGGAAGATTTATTCATCTTATGATTCCAGAGGGGAGAAACAGTCTTCACGGTAGAGACAGGCTAAGTTACTTCCATCTGCAAAGGCTGAAGGCTGGAGGATTCCTGGAGAGTCTGTGTTCTCCCAGTCTTCTTTTCTATGGTTCCTTTAGCTGGTGAATACTGGGAGGTTCTGATGAGATCTAGGGAGGTTCCAATCCGATCTATATCTGGTTTTGTATTGTAAATGCATTGATCCAGATATCTCTTCAGGTGGTCTCAGATGATCTTAGTTAATGCTAGGTGTCTCAAGTTGACACCCAGGATTAACTATCACAACAGGTATTGTGGGATAAGATTGCAACTTTTTTCCTGGGGGTGTTTCACTGCCTTCCACGTTATATGGAGAAGAGTTTTAAAACTATACTCAGCATTGCAAGAACAGTTGGGAAGACAAGAAAAAATGTCTAGTCAATTATCATTCTGGTACTAAATCAGCCTCAATGTTCATCTTTGCAATTAGAATTATAAATCTGCAGAAGCTGAGGTTTCTATATTGAATATTTTCTACTTACACGTTAAATGCTTCTTTGCATCTAATTTTGTATATTGAATAATTTCATGTATTGAATATTTTCTACTTACATGTTTTTTTTAAAGTTTTTATTTATTTTTATTTTTTTTTATTTCAGCTCATACAAACTTATTAGGTACACCAGTTCCCTCCCTTCCTCCTCCTCCCCCCATACCCCCTGCTCCTCCTCCCCACCCCTCTCCCTCCCCATCCCCCAGTGCCTCCCGCCCCAATTCCCAGAGAGTCCTTTCTTGTGCATGTCTGATTTTCCTCTGGGCCCTCCTCTCCGATGACGTACAAGGACCCAGTGGCCTTTCCCTGAACCCTTTCCCATGTTCCCCTTAGGTATAGGAACACTGCTGTGGCTGCCAATCCTTTACCTCCAAGGCTCTTGGTGCCTTTAGCAGATGCTAGACTTTGTGAGGTCAACAATGTGTTGGACAACGCGCAGGGCATGCAAAGTCCAATTATGATTGCTTCAGCCCTAACTAGTATAGAGTATCTTATATATCATTGCTCCTCCCATCCTTTTGCTCTTACACTCTTACCGCCCCCTCTTCCACAAATTTCCCTGAGCTTCAAGATGGGGAGAGACTAAGCTGGCCTAGTTCTAGGTGGTTGATATAGAGTCTCTGAAGTTCTGGATTGTGGTTTGTTGATTTTCTTTTGCAGTTTTGCTGCTCCTGCAATGCCCTTCACTCCATCCTGGTGGGCATTGTATGTTACCCCCTGGCCAGAGACAAAAAGCTGTTAGAGTCTTGTGATAAAAGCACATTCAAAGGTAGATGTAATAAAAGTGGGAAACCATACTAAGGGAGGGGTCTATCACCCATTTGCAAAATGGTTACTTTTTATCTGCCAGACTTTATGCCCTCCTCTTCTGGTGAGATCACACCCCCTCAGTAGTAAATGATCAGGAACAAAAGTCTGTGAACTTAATCAGATGTCTCATTACTTATTTGGGTCATTGGTGGAGGCCTATTTTCCCTGCTGTAACATGGTCCCTTCTCTCCTTGTTTCTGGTGTGGCCCTCCTACCCCATCCCTCCTGTTCATAATCCTTGCAATTACTGTCTCTAGGTGGGCTGGGTGGGTTTGTTACTGGGAGCCACCTATTAGGGAGTACATACGGTGCTTAATTTTCTGGGTCTGGAATACTTCTGTTAATATAATTGTTTCTAATGACATCCATTTCCCGGCAAATTCCAGTAATTCATCATTTTTGATGGCTGAGTAGTACTCCATTGTATAGATATACCAGAGGTTCCTTATCCACTCGTCAACTGTTGGACATTTGCGTTGATTCCATGACTTTGCTATTGTAAACAGTGATGCTATGAACATGGTCGTGCTTGTGCTATCGAGGTGAACCTCTGCTGCATGGGGGGTTATTCCCAAAAGTGGAATAGCAGGGTCATATGGCATTTCAATCTTTAATTTCTTTAAGAATCTCCAGATGGCTCGCCAGAGTGGCTGTATGAGCCTGCATTCCCACCAGCAATGTAGGAGAGTTCCCCTCTCTCCACATCCTCTCCAGCATTTGTCGTTGTTTGTATTGTGGATTTTTGCCATCCTGACCGGGGTGAGATGATATCTCAGGGAAGATTTGATTTGCATTTCCCTGATGGCTAAGGAAGTGGAGCATTTTTTCAGATATTTGTTAGACATTTTAATTTCATCCCTGGTAAAGTTTCTTTGAAGTTCCAGGGCCCATTTTTTAATTGGGCCATTGGTTTCCTTGGTGTTTAGTCTTCTAAGTTCTTTGTGCACTCTGGAAAGCAGAGCTCTATCAGATGTGTGGTTAGTGAAGATTTTCTCCCATTCTGTGGGTTGCCTTTGAGATCCTGTTACAATCTCTTTATCTGAACAGAAGCTCTTTAATTTCACAAGATCCCAACTGTTGAGAGTTGGTAGCAGTGACTGTGCCATTGGATGTCTGTTTAGGAACTGTTGGCCTAGCCCAATCAGCTCGAGGGAGTTCCCTATCCTTTCAACTATGGTTTTTATAGTCTCTGGGTCTGATATCAAGGTCCTTGATCCATTTGGAATTAAGTCTTGTACATGGTAACAAGTACGGGTCCAGTTTTAATCTTCTGCATGTGGAGATCCAGTTTTGGGAGCACCATTTGTTGAGGATGCTGTTCTTTTTCCATTGGATTCTTTGGGCCCCTTTGTCAAAGACCAAATGGCTGTAACTTTGTGGGCTTATATCTGGGTCTTCAACCCTTATCCATTGATCTGTGTGTCTATTTTGGAGCCAGTACCAGGCTGTCTTTATAACTATGGATTTGTAGTATAGACTTAGGTTTGGTATGGTAATACCTCCAGCTGTGTTTTTGTTACTCAGGATTGTTTTTGCTATCCTGGGTCTTTTGTGCCTCCATATGAACTTTGAGATTGTTTGGTCAACTTCTTTGAAGAATTGCTTTGGGATTTTGATTGGTATAGCATTGAATCTGTATATTGCCTTTGGTAGGATGGTCATTTTTACAATGTTGATTCTGCCAATCCAGGAACAAGGGAGGTCTTTCCACCTTCTGGTGTCTTCTGCTATTTCTTTCTTTAGGGTTTTAAAGTTTTCATTGTAAAGGTCTTTTACCTCCTTAGTTAGGTTTATACCAAGGTATTTCATTTTTTTAGGGGCTATAGTAAATGGTATTGTTTCTCTCAAGGCTTTTTCACTTCTTTCATTCTGGGCATATAGGAAAGCCTCTGATTTTTGTACATTTATTTTGTATCCTGCCACCCTGCTGAACTTCTCAATTAGTTCCACGAGCTTCCTGGTGGAGTTTTTGGGATCACTCAGGTATAAGACCATGTCATCTGCAAATAGGGATAGCTTGACTTATTCCTTGCCGATTTGAATCCCTCTTATGTCCCTTTCTTGTCTTATGGCTTCAGCTAAGACTTCAAGTACAATATTGAATAGAAGTGGTGAGAGTGGACAGCCTTGTCTAGTTCCTGGTCGAAGTGGGAATGATTCCAATTGTTCCCCATTGAGCATAATCCTTGCTGTGGGCTTGTTGTATATAGCTTTTATTACATTGATTAAGGTTCCTTCCATTCCCACTGTCTCTAGCGTTTTGATCATAAAAGGCTGTTGGATCTTGTCAAAAGCTTTTTCTGCATCTATCGAGAGTATCATGTGGTCTTGGACTTTGGACTGGTTTACATGATGAATTACATTTATTGATTTGCGTATGTTGAAACAACCTTGTGTGCCGGGGATGAAGCCTACTTGGTCCCCGTGAATGATCTTTTTAATGTGTTTTTGAATCCGATTTGCTAAGACTTTGTTGAGAATCTTTGTGTCTGTGTTCATCAGGGAGATCGGCCTATAGTTTTCTTTTTTAAGTGAATCTTTATTAGGTTTTGGGATTAAAACGATATTAGCTTCATAGAAGGAATTTGGTAGTGTTCCTTCCTTTGCTATTTGATGGAACAGTTTAAGGAGTATTGGTGTTATTAACTCCTTAAATGTCTGGTAGAACTCTGTGCTGAATCCATCTGGTCCAGGACATTTTCTGGTGGGAAGATTCAAGATTACTTCCTCAATTTCCTTATATGTTATAGGACTATTTAAATAATTCACAACTTCCTGATTCAATTTAGGTAAGTTGTGTTTACTTAGAAATTCATCCATCTCTTTTGTGTTGTCAAACTTCACAGAGTATAAGTTTTTGAAATATGATGTTATAATTCTCTGGATTTCTTGGGTATCAGTAGTGATGACTCCATGTTCATTTCTAATTTTGTTAATTTGGGTTTTCTCCCTCTTGCTTTTGGTTAATTTAGCTAGGGGTGTATCAATCTTGTTGATTTTTTCAAAGAACCAGCTTTTTGATTGGTTGATTTTTTCTATCGTTTTCTTAATCTCGATTTCAGATATTTCTCCCCTTATTTTGCTAATCTCTTCTCTTCTACTGCTTTTGGGATCAGATTGCTCTAGTTTCTCTAAAGCTTTAAGCTGCATTGTTAAGTTGTTTATTTCTGATGTTTCCATTTTTTTGACGTAGGCGTTAAGAGCTATGAACTTACCTCTTAGAACAGCTTTCATTGTGTTCCAGAGATTTTGGTAAGTTGTATTTTCGTTATCATTCACTTTCAGGAAATCTTGAATTTCCTTTTTAATTTCTTCCTGAATCCAGTTCTCATTCAGCATCATAGTGTTAAGTTTCCAGGAGTTAGTGTATTTTCTCTTGTTTGATGTGTTGTGGATGTCCAGCTTTAGGCCGTGGTGGTCTGATAGGGCACAGGTTAGAATTTCAACTTTCTTGTATATGTGTAGATTCATTTTGTGGCCCAATATGTGATCTATTTTGGAGAAAGTTCCGTGTGCTGCTGAGAAAAATGTGTATTCTTTGGTACATGGGTGAAAAGTTCGATAGAGATCTGTAAGGTCCATTTCTTTCAGGGTTTGATTAAGTTCCAAAGTGTCTCTATTAAGCTTTTGACCTGTTGATCTATCCCATGTTGAGAGGGGCGGTGTTGAAGTCCCCAAGAATTATCGTTTGGGGGTTTATTTCTTGCTTTAGACGCTGTAGGGTTTTCTTAATGAATGTGGAGGGGCCCGTATTGGGTGCATATATGTTCAGTATTGTGAAGTCTTCCTGGTGAATTGTACCTGTGACTAAAATGTAGTATCCATCCGTGTCTCTTATAATTTTCTTTGGTTTGAAATCCACTTTGTCTGATAGCATAATGGCTACCCCTGCCTGTTTTCTGCTTCCATTTGCTTGTAGAATTGTTGACCAGCCTTTTATTTTTAGAGCGTGCCTATCTTTTGTGGTGAGATGGGTTTCCTGAAGGCAGCAGATTGATGGATTATGATTTTTAATCCAAGTTTGTAATCTGTGTCTCTTGATCGGTGAATTAAGTCCATTAACATTTAGTGTTATAATGGAGAAACTATTAATTCCAGACATTTATTATGTTTAGTAGCTTTTATAAGTATATTGGTTCACTTTTAATGGTGTTATATTTGCCTTCTGTTCTCCTGGATATGCCTGTTTTTTTCTTCACGCTTGAGTATCATTTCTAGCATTTTTTGAAGGCCTGGTTTGGTGGACATGTATCCCTTCAAGTTGTCTTTGTGCTGGAAAATTTTTCTTTCTCCCTCGATCATGACAGATAGTTTTGCAGGGTAAATCAGCCTGGGTTGACATTTTTTCTCATTCGATACTTGAAGTATGTCTCTCCAAGCTCTTCTTGCTTTTACTGTTTCGACTGAGAAGTCATTTGTTATTTTAATAGGTTTACCTTTAAAAGTGACTTGTTTTTTCTCCCTTGAAGCTCTCAGCACCAGTTCTTTATCTTGAATGTGGAGTGTTTTAACTATTATTTGCCACGGCGTGCTTCTATTTTGGTCATATCTGTTTGGGGTGCGGAATGCCTCTTGTATATGGATGGGCCTCTCTTTTTTTAGATGAGGAAAGTTTTCCTTGATGATCGTTTGAAAAATTTCCTCAGGGGTGGTATTTTGAGATTCTTGCTCTGGTATTCCATGAAATCGCATGTTAGGCTTCTTCAGGGTGTCCCATATCTCTTGGATATTTCTCTCAAGTATCTTTTTGGCTTTAACAACCTCTTCCATTGAGCTGGTTAGTACTCCCACTTTATTTTCAAGGTCTGAAATTCTGTTTTCTGCTTCGTTAGTTCTGTTGATAAGACTCTCTGTGGCATTCTGGGTTGAAGATAACTTGTCTTTTAGCTCAGTTTTAAACTCTGTTTGAGTTTGTTTTAACTGCTCTATGCCACTTTTTGTTTCTTGCACTGTTTTTCTCAACTCCTCCAGATGTCTGTTGTGTTCCTCTTCAAAGGGATTGATTCGATTATGTAATTCCTCCCGGATTTCCTCTTTCATAGTATTGAACATGGTAATGATCATATTTTGAAAGACCTTATCGTGGGTGAGGCTTTCTTGGCCTTTTTCCGCGGGTTTGTTCTTGTTGGAGCCTAACATTATGGGATTAATTTCTTCACTGGGAAATTTGTTTACTTGAGTGTTGCTTCTCATGGATTTGCACTTTGACTTTGGCATTGTCATTTTAACTCTTAAGATCTCTCAATTTCACTAAACTGAATTATTTGGCCTGGGGTCCTGGTGGGGGGACGGGGGCGGAGACTTACCTAGGGCGCGGGGTGAGGCCCGGCTGGTCGGCGCGGGCGTGTCCCGACCGGTGGAGCGGGGTGGGGTGAAAAGGCAGAATGGGCGCGTTGGCGTGGAGCTATTTAACCAGAGGGCAGCTGGGGCGGGGCCCGGGTGCAGGGGCAGGTCCTCCTTGTCCCTCGGCCCCCGCGCGGCTCTGGCTGGATGGTGGGAGTCGGAGCCGGGTCCCTGTGGGCTGACCTGGGGTCCTAGGGCGCGGGGTGAGACCCGGCTGGACCGCGCGCGTCCCGACTGTCTACTTACATGTTAAATGCTTCTTTGTATCTAATTTGCAGGAAAATGTGCATTTTATGGTTAGTTCCTTTCTTGCTTAATTCTCCATTCACTAATTTTTGTTTGTTTAGCAGACACCTAAAAAAAATTAAATTAGAACACCCAAACCATTTTAGCACCTTGGTTGGCTATGAAGCCTTTAACACAGGAGTCAACTTTAGATCATTCTAGATTCCATCCATGATGAGGGGCTGGTGATATGGCTTTGTAGATAAAGCATTGTCCATAAGTTTTCATTTAGACCTGAGTTCAGGTCCCAAGATAAATAACATGGTACATTTAGATGTGTTCACAAGTGGGGACCCTGGAAGTTTTATTCAATCCTGATTTGTGTACCCAGTTAAGACAGAGTCAGATATATATCATTAACCCTATTTCCATTACTGACCATTCATTGTCTCTAATGCAGTGAGTAGAATCGGTGTGGCCATGTTTCATTTTTCCTTGGGACCATGTCTGAGCAAAAAACAGACAGATCCTCAGAAGATGGCCAAATTCCAGTACAATTTTCTTTTGTGAACTCCTTGAAAATTCTTTGCTTCTAATCACATCATTCAGTGTCCCCAAGCTACAAGAATATACTGCCAGTGTAGATCAGAGGGTGTCACGGATTCTCTTCTTACACTGAAATAAAAGAGCCTGTCAAAAATCACCTCCAGGAGAGAGGGCTTGTTCTGGTTACAGTTCATGGTGGCAGAAGCTTGAGGCACCTGGTCACATGACACCCAGGACCAGGAGAAAGACAGCAGGAAATGCTGTTGCTCAGCTCATTTTCTCTGTTTGATACAGCCCTGGTTCCCAGCCAGGGCACAGCACCACCAATCAACTTGAACATAATTCCCCACAGGCCTGCCTCCCAGGTGACTCTAGGTCTCATGAAATGAGCAGCTGCAACCCCTCTGCACACCTGGTTTCCTATACCTCCACCTATTGAATGCTGAAAACCAAGAGTAAAAATGTAAGCCAGGAGTTACCCTAAGCTTGCTCCAGCTGAACTGTTTCAGTCTTCGCTCTTGACTTCCCCAGGGTTTGCCTTATTTTCTTTTATCCCTGTTTTCTTCCTCTGATCTGTCTTCATAGTTCCACAGGAGCAATGCATCAGAGATTCACCAGATGCTCACTGAATTCATTTGCAAATACCACAAAATATCTGACTGGAGAGTAGGAATTCTCTCTTTCAACTTCGTGTGTGTGTGTGTGTGTGTGTGTGTGTGTGTGTGTGTGTGTCTGTTTGTGTGTGTGTATACACAAGAAGTCACTTGAGTGTGTGTTTCTGTTGAAGACCAAAACAAATGTGAGGAATCATCCTCGAATGCTCTACTTCTGCCTTCTAGGGCCTGAAGAACAGACTGCTGCCATTTCCGCCTGACATTTTGACATGGGATCTGGAGACCTGAACTAAGGTTGTTTTGCTAAATAGGCGAAGACTTTAACCCCTGAGTCACGTCTGCAGTCCTCTTTTGACTTTTTAATCACATGGCTCTTTTTCTCTGTGTTTCTACATAATTGCACATAATGTGTTCACACCTGGGGGAATGGAAGGCCAAAAAAGCAGAACAAAGATGAAAGAGCTGTGAAAGACGGCCTTCTTGCAGAAGGTAAGGAGACCACTACATTTATTTCCAACATGATAACCTCTCAGGAATAGAAGCATGGGGTATTTATTTGGGAACCTCACATATAATCATGGAACAAAGTACTTTAGTGCCGTGTTTCTGAGCATATGCTCAGTTGAAGATGCACATTTCCTGAGCATGCTCAGCTAAAGATTAGAGTTACAGATGAAAATATGAGAGAACCCAAAGAGATGGGGATCCTATTATCCCCTTCAAAGCTGTGTCCCCAGTGACATAACTTCCTTCCACTGAGCCCCACTTCTTAAAGGCTCCACTGCCATCCTGATAGTGACACTGGGCTGGGACCAAGTCTTCAACACACTGGCCTTGGATTACATTAAAATCCAAATCTTAAGGCAAAGCATGATTTCTACTGAATGTTCTGGACACATTTGTAGAGAATTAGTGGTTAAGCCCAGAGCAAACCTGCAGGAGATTGTCTAGCTGATGGGGAAGTCCCAGCCCATGGTGGGTGGGACTAGGCCCTGGAATAAAATACAGAGTGTTGGTTGAGAAAGTTGGCAACCTTGTGTACACTTGGCCAGACATGCTGGTCTGGCAAGTAAGGATCGTCCTTTCTCAGCTGTTGTGTAGAGGTGGTGTGTCTAGTTCCCTTGGCCCTGATGTTGGTGTGAGCTCTCCTACTAAGATGGACAAACAACTATAACCAGGAATCATAAGAAAAAATAAACCCCTTGTTCCCTTAAGCCATCTGATGGTGATTTGTCAGCAGCCATGTAGACGAACTGCTACAATCATTTACTTGCTTTTCTTTACTTATCTGTTTTTATTTTATTATGATGATTATTGTTAATGATATGGGGTTTAGAACCTAGTAAATACATCAGAAAAGCTAATATATAGACAGACTTTGTTGTTCAGGAGGCTGTGTGTATTTTGTATCTAGTGACCCCTTTCATTCCCTCAAAAATACACTTAAAAAGTATTGTTATCAATATGATCATTATTATTCTTATCTAGATGGGGAATAACATTCACAGAGGTTAATGTTCCTTTCCCAGAGAATAGCGGAGCTGCCCACAATGAGCTTCATGTACATGTTCACTGTTAGGTGACACAGTTGGAGTTTCTATAGAGCAAGAATTCTCTCTGTCGGAATGGTACAAAAATAATCCAGGGGCGAGGGGGCTGAAGCCCAGTGGGGCTGAGCAAGTTGACCAACCCCACAAAGCCAGAGAGTGTCACCTGGGTTTGTGCCCTTGAATCCATTTGCTGAAATTCTACCTTGGTTGTGATGAGGGATGCTGTTTGGGGTTTTGGTAGTGATGGTGGTGATGGGAGTAATGGGTGTGTCTATGTGTTGTATTTATTCATGTGCACCATGTGTATGTGCATTTGTATATGTGTGGATGCATGCACACATGTGTGGAAGACAGAGGTCAATATTGGGTGTCTTCCTCTATCACTTTTTATTTATCATGGAGGAACATGCCACATGTGGGGAGTTGGGTCAAAAGACAACTTTGCAGTAGTTAGTCATCTTCTTGCTTGTGAGCTTTAAGAGTTAAACTCAGGTGGCCAGGCTTATAGTAAGTGCCTTTACCCACCGAGCCTTCTTGCTGGCCTCTTTGCTTTATTTTATCAGAGGGTTTCTCCCAGGATCTGATTTCACTGTTTGTGATGGGCTGGTGTCTAATGAGCCCCAATGATCTCCTGTCTCCTCCTTCCCAGTGCTGTTCCAGGTGCTGGGGATCTAGACTCACGTTCTCATCCTAGTGTGGCAGGATCTTACTGACTTGAGCCATCTCACCAGCCTCTAGTTTATGCTTTTTGGTGACAAGAGTTTAGTTGTGACAATGGACATTTCTTTTTATATTATTATCATTTATCTATCTAGTTTGTTTGTTTGTTTGTTTTACAGGCATATTGAACACTCATCCCTGCTTCCCTCCATCCTCCTTACTTCCATCACCGTCCTTTCCCTTCATCAATCCATCCTACTCTCTCCCACTCTTCTGTCTGGCCACGTCTATGGACCCCAGGGTTCCCTCTGGCTTACCTACTCTTGTGGGGGTTCAGGTTTCTTGTGGCATACCAAATTGCTTCTCCTTGGGACACCTCACTAAGTGCATGTCCCTTCACTCATCCAGCTGTAGTTCCTAAGGTTTCCACTGTGCGTTCTTTCTCTTGAGTTCCTCGTAGTCTATGGGGCATGTTGGTATATTGGTCATTATGCAGGTCTGGTAAGGACACGTCTCATTGCAGTGAGTTTCCAGATGCAGCAGCCCTGCCTTGAGTGGAATGTCTTGGACAATGGACAGTTCTTGACTGTTTGGAATGTCTGAATGTCCCTAGTCAGTCCCACAGAAGAAAATGTTACTGCTGGCTCAGCAATGCGAAGTGGCATCATTCCCAACTTTTATGGAATAGCCTTTGTGTTTCACCCTCTCTCTTTCCTCCTCCCAGAAGAAAAGAGAACAAAGGCTTTTTAAGGACAAAGTGGTTTGCATAGCCTCTTTCCCCAGGGGAGACCTAACTTCACTGGGTGCTGCTAAGCCCCATAAGCCGGTGGACTTTCTAGTTGGAATTCAAAGCATATTTGATGGCATAAGTTAAACCTTTGCTGCCTGTATCATTATTCCACAGGGACATGTTTTGCTGGGCGTCTTCATAAAACTGCTTAGAAATAAGAATGCTTTCCAGGCACTTACAAAAAGCCCCTTTTCCTCCTAATTGTTTTCCAAATAATTTTTGGTTTGTTATCAGGTTTAATTATTTAAATAACAATAATAACAAATACTATAAGTCTATTGAAATCGGTTGGTTGTATTGATGACTAAGATTGTTGCCTCCAAATGGACATGCGTTATTTTTTAGCACCTTGTAATTTTACAGATGTTTTGTCATAACTTTTCAACTTATTTTACTTTTTAGTATTAGCATTTAACCAATTGTTTATTAATTAAATTTGTCATTTTCACTCATGTGCTTAACACATTATTATTCTCAGCCCTGCCCCAGGGTATTTAACCTCCTTCCCATCCCTGTTAACAGCTCCTAGCAGCCTTCAGGGGGTAGTTTCAAACCCATAGTCACACCCTAGATGAACTCAGTGGGTTCCAGATCAAATTTTTTTTGTCCCAGTCAGTTTTCCTACTTTCAGGTCTTCTTTGTGTTTGTGCAAGCAAGTAGCCATAGCTCCTGTGGGCAAAATGTGTCCACAGGAGCAACAACTGTGCAATATCCAGATGTCAGTGTTTCACAGCACTCCTCAGTATCCTCCAGCTCTTACACACACACACACACACACACACACACACTCACTCACTTTTTTTTACAACACTGCTTCTTTCTCCATAAAGCATATCAAATAGTGTCTCCCCCTACCCCTAATGAAGAAGACATCTAATTGCTTTCGGATGTATCCTTGGCATTTCTTATCACAGTTGGGTCTCCTCTGATGACATTAATTATCCAGGGAATGGGGAAAGGTCATTTCAATTCAGTTCTGTTTGTTAATGACCCACATTTTCTCCTCATTAGCCTTCTCTCTGTTTATGGGGAGTGCTGATAGTGACTATCAGAGCTGTTAAGATATTAATGTTGAATCTGTACACTAAAGAAGGATGCTGGAAGGGAAGGCAAGGGTTTCTTTTGAGTGCTAAATTGTGTTTGTGTACATTTCTTGAGTATTAGTGAGCCAGGCCAAAAAGGATTCAGGGTCTAATAGCACACAGATTACTGGATATTGGGAGAAACATCTTCTCTTTGGGACAATCTAACTGCTGACAGGTGCCATCTTGGTTGCAACAGATCTCTTTTTTTTCTTGATAATTCTCTAGATCTTTTATTACCTAAATGATTTAGCCAGCATTAGCCAATTTTAAGCACACAAATTCTTTTAAAATGTTAAGTGGTGGCCGGGGAGGTAACTAAGTGGATAAGAAGTTGCCATACAAACATGAGGACCAGAGTTGGATCCTCAGAACCCATTTTTTTTTACACTCTGAAAAGTTGGGATTTTATTCTGCTTTGGATGCCTCACAAATCCAAATAAAGCAATAAGTGCTTTTTAACATGGTAATTTCAAAATGCATAATATAGATTATTATTTTATTAAACAATTTATTTTTGTAAACAAAGCAAAAGCAAATTTGTAAACCATAGGGACTATTACTAAAGTCTTTAACCTATATGGCTGCTCAAGATTTATGTTATCATATACATTTAGTTTATAAATTTTGATCTAAAAAAAAACCCTGGGTTTTCATTTGAAATACAATTATCACCTTAAAACAAATGTTTTCTAAATTTTTTTGGATGCTAGAGACAAATGTCTTTATTAAGGATAGTATCAAAATTTTGGTAAGCATTTCAAAACAGATTTGTAAATATAATACTTCCCTTTCCAATAGGCAGCACTTTGAAACCATTTTTAAAAAAGCAGGCAGGCAGGCAGAAGCCAGGGCAGCCTGAGTTTCTGGTCCTGATAGGGCGGAGCCTGTGTATCCCTGGGCAGAGTAAGCAAGGAAGAGGTGGAGGCGGTCCATGGTGGTTCCCGAATTCGTCTGTGGTTCTACACACACATACATACACACACGCGCACACGCAATTAAATAAATAATAAAAAAAATTAAAAAAAGCAGGAAGGACAGCTCTGTATAGTCCCAGCACTCAGAAGTCTGGGTAGTTAGTTGAGTCAAGAATGGTGATGTCCAGGCACAGTATGAGAGCTGTCTCAATTCAGAAGTTGGGCGGCAATTGAGGAATGACCCACGGGCATGTACATACATGTATGTGCACACAAACACAACACACAACTTTGTCCAATTATGTATTAAAAATTACTGACATTTCGATGTTGTACCCTCAGTCTTACTACAAGTTACCTTGGACACACACACACACGCAAACACACACACACATGCTTGGAAACACATGTCACAAGCAGCTTCTAGGGAGGACTGTAGTGAGACCTAGGTCTTGATATTGCAAAAAAAAAAATTGTTGTCAGATGCTTGTTAAAACCCCAGCATACCTTATCCTTACCACTTCTGCTCGACAGGCATTTCCCAGGGCCCAATCTCATGCACCAGTGGGAAGTGGTATCCTTTTCTGGTTTCCCTGGGAAGAGTGTTGATTCTATCTCCAGTTCCTCTTTCCATCTTTGTCACACTTGGTGCTCTTATTCTCATGGTGAGCATGAGATGTGGTCTTTGCCTTTCCATATCCACATCTTGAGTCTTCGTGCTTCCATCTCAACCTCTCATGTCTTCCTCTCAGAATATCTGCCTCCTCTGCTAAGGAATCCCAATGGAAGCTGTTGATCTATTTCTAATTGCTAAGTTTCCAGAAGCACTGGGGTTTGGCTACAGAAGAAAACACATAGCATTTCCCCGTGTTTTTTAGTGAAACACAGCATCCTATAGTTCCCTAATTCAGTGCAGTATGAGTGTGCCTGGAGTCAACCATTCTAGAAATGTAACATGGAGCCATGAGAGGAAGATGCACCAGCTGCAGCTCCCACTTGCAGCATTCAGGTACATAGATCCTTCAGCCTGCCTGCAGCTCCCCAGGGCTGCATCCTGCTCCCTGGAGGTGCATTTATTGAGCTCTGAGAGGGCTTGCTTGGCTCTGCCCTGGATGTGCTGCCCATCCTCAACTTTGACAGGATCTGATAGGAGGAGTTCATCTCAGTGTAACCAGAGGACCTTAGGTTTCACCATTCTGAAGTGCCTTTCCTGTGTTCTGTGGCTGCTTTTATTACCAAGTACATATATCGCTCACACAGGGTACAAAGCAGGGAATTGAAAGATTTCCTGTCAGTACAGACAGGAGGCAGCCGAGCTTGCTTCATGGCTGAGAAGCACCAGACTCCCTTTAATCACAGGCAGAGAAGAGGGTTGTCATATCCTGCCCCCAGCATTCTGCGAGCAGGTATACAGGTCACCCATCCTTCCTGTCTCTAGCCAAAGTCTGGGGACATCTGTTAGCTAGTGGACACCATGTCATTGTCTCTAAGGAACATGGGGTGATGTTACATGCCTTCTTTCCTTCTGCTGCCCATTTTCCAGTACCTTCTGCTTCAATTCGAGTGCTCTTTGTTGGAGTGAATTTGTCTGCATTTCTTAGCACTAGCTGAGATCTAGCTCAGATGTACTCTGTGCATTGTGCATTATACCTCATCAACTGGACAAGTAGCCTCAACACTCCCGGAGTCCTTTTGAGCAAACTGCAGGTTCCATCTCAGAAGTTCTGCATGCTGGGAAAGAAGGCTTGGAGAATGTGTCTTAGGCTCCTGCTATGTACTGGGCTAACTGTTCAAGGTGCTGATGCAGATCACAGGCTCCCAGAGGACATAGAGACACAGACCTTATTTCCCTCATAAACAGGACCATAATGCCTGGTAGGTGTGCTGGTATTTTGTATTGTTTATATAGCTGGAATGATGTTTTGAAATTAGTCCTTTATACCTCTTTGGCATCCCTTTGAGAATTGTCTGTTCTGTAACTTGCTAGGAATTAGGGTGGCAAGGTATTGGGTTGTTATTAGCCTGGGTAGGGAGGAGGGTGAGTAGAATGTTGTCTTTCAGAAGTGAGGAAAAGAGACGTATCACAGACATGTCTGGATTCTCATAACGAACAGGATTTTTCAGCACGAAAAGAAGTCCCTCGATCAGATTATGGTGCTGTGAAAAGGAAAACCAATTCCGCATTTGCACATGTGCAAATTTGCTATTTAAAAAAGTTATGTGCAGTGTGCCCAGCTGAAAGCGGTGTGCAAGAAACATCGATCCAAGGAGGGGGAGAAGGGAGGTGGTGACTTTTGAGGCAGGAGCAAACTGAGCCAGGATCAGAAAGGAAGTACATTGGTCTCTCATTGCTGCTGTACCAAATTACACATTGGCTTTCCAGGGAAGATTAGCAGAAAGAGGGAGGAGTTGGGAGTCTAACTTGAAGATCTAGCGCGTGTAGAATCTGGTAACTCTGTGCACTACCAGTAAAGCTACAACAGGCTCATGTTGAATACTTACTTGGTCCTTAGCTATTGAGGCCATGTTTGGAGATTCTAGAAATTTCTGGAGGTGAGACCTAACTGGTAGATGTAGGTCACTGGGACTGTATCTTGTTTCCTCCCCTCTACTCATCTACAGGTCATAAACAGCATCTATCACCCCTTCACAGTCTCAATGGTTGACTAAGAAAGAAGGTTCTAAGTTGTGATATACTGAACATTCTGAACCCATGAATCAAAGTACACCCTTCTTCCCTTAAGTTGTGATTCTCAGATATTGGTCACAGCAACCTAAAATCTCATTATTACAAAGATCTACTTTTGATGAAACTTTCAGATTTATGTAACCAGTTTTGCCTTTGATGTTAATTGTATAAATGCTGTTGTACTCTTTATATAAACGTGTATTATGAGCAGGAGCTGTAGCTTAGTGGAAGCCAAGCACATGTGAAGCCTGGGTCATGTCCCCTGCACAAGCAACAAAACGCATATCATTAGCCCTTTACTGTGTTCAAAGAAAAGTGTTAGCCCCTCATCTAATACAGGAATATTATTATCTCCAGTCCCCTAACATATCCATATAGGCTGAGTGTCTGGAAGTTTGTTAGCACCTTGAGAGACTGTCCAAGTCATTTGATATTATAGCTACTTGCATCGACCGCATTATCTGGAACACCGACTTGCATCACCTGCATTATCTAGATGGTTTGGAAAGGTGATTGGCTAAGTAACATTCTGTGGCTTGTCTTCATCCTTATCATGAGCTCAGAAGTGCTCCTGCTGAGAAAGAGGGCTTCTCCGATAGGACGATGGCTTTGATCGTGGGTGCTGATTGTGGGCTGGAGCGGACCATAGTGAGGAGTTTGACCATTTTTCTAGGCTTCAAAATCCCACCCCTCCCCATCCTACCAAACTGGAATAGTTGGACACCTTATGTTAGGAAGTGTCATTGAATGTCTGACATCACTGTCAAAGCCCCCTAGAACTCAAGAAAATACCATGAATGCTGGAAGCATCCTCGTTCTATTTCAACTTCCATTGTCTTCAGGAAAGACATTATTTTGCTGAAGCATCAAGAGAATGGCATATTTTTTTGCCACTTTCCAACAGAGCATGTGTGTACATCATTAAGTTTCATGAGTAAGCTACTTGCATTTCCCAGATTCTCACTTTTTATCTAGCTGACAGGTATGCAAATGAGGTAGAGACAGGAAAGTGTATTTGGAGCAGCTGATGAGACATCCTGGCATGTGGGCAGGGAAGACGCCTCATGCATCTTGCTCAGGGAGCGAGCTGTCTCCTCACAGTGTCAGCCGGCTGAGCAGGGTGTTGGCATGAGTTCTGGGGTGCTGCCATGCCAGACAGTCCTTGGGATTTATTTTTACAGTTGCCATGATTTGGGGTAAGGGTTTGTTTAGTTTGCATGATAAGCAGCTACACCGCGCCATCTAGTGTGGGAAGCAAGAAAAATAACAGCTATAACACAGGTTAATCTCACCTCACCCACTTTCTAGAGTACAACAGATATTGTCCAGAAATGAATCTTACTTTTTGAACTCTCTCTCTCTCTCTCTCTCTCTCTCTCTCTGTGTGTGTGTGTGTGTGTGTGTGTGTGTGTGTGTATGTGTGTAGACCAGTGGTCAGCTGTGTTCCTGTATCACTGTCTATTATTTTTTTTGAGACAAGGTCTCTCACTCAACCTAGAGCTCACCCTTTTGGCTAGAGAGGTTGGTCAATGAGACCTGGGGGTCTTCCTGTATCTTCTCCCACAGTGCCGTGGCTACATATGTATACTATGGTGACTAGCTTTTAAGTGTGTTCTGGGGATCTGAACTCAGGTTTGAACGCTTGTGGTGCAAGCACTTTACTTTCCAAGACATCTTCTAGCCCCCTGTGGCTTTTCTGTCTTTTGTGGCTACATAGGACCTGTCCTCATCTTACTTTGTTTCTGACTGTCCTCTCTTTATGCCTTTTTGTGTCACCACCATGAAAAGTCAGATTAGCACACTCATAATTAGCCATTTAGGATATCCGAGTCCTACAGAAGTATGGGGAGGCTGTCTCTGTTGGTGCAACAAAATGTAGATGGACTGTGTATGTGAGGCATATCTATTCTGCAGTTCTCATTTCAAGGACAAATGTGTTGAAAGGTGAACGTGTTCTCATATCGCCTGTGTCCCATACACATCCTGTGTTGTCAGCGAGTTACACTTGCGCTCAATAGAGGTAGTGGATTAATCTTTGGATGACACTGCTAGTCGCACAGGGCTGCTCCAAGTCAGAAATATGATATATGGAGTATTGAGTACTGCCTAGAGTAATGGGGAGCAGATGGTACATGTCATTCACATAAGCTGTGCTAGTCATGTTTGTCTCAGTTTCTCTATGTTGCTGTGACAAAGTGCCCAGCCCAGTGCAACAGAAAGGAGAAAGTTGATTTCACTTCATTGTTCCAACTGTAGCCCATCATGGTGGAAAAGGCAGCAAGACCCCGAAGGCTTTGTTCACAACACATTCTTCTTCAAGAGCTGGGAGCAGCACCCAATGCAGGCTTGCAGCTTGCTTCTCTGTTGCTCACCAGGCCCCCATGGTCAGGGACCAGAGCTGGGTCTTCCTATATCAATTGGCATGGTGAAGATAATGCTTCGCACTCATGTCCATGAGCTACTCTTAATCTACAAGAACCTCTTTTAAGCAGACCTGGGTTCCCACTCTTAGGTATCAGGATGATTATTAATTCTAATCATCCCAGTGTTGTTCTGGTTTGAGTCCAAATATCCCCAAAGGCTTATGTCTGTGACTTGGCAGTCAGAGGATGAGCTTTAGGGAGGAATTAGATTCCCTATGTTTGTTGATAGACTCATCCAATTCTGAATGCTTACTTAGTGATGTTAGTACTAACGTAAGTAATGGATCTTAGGAGGGACTAACATGTTCTCTCTTTCTCCATCTCTTTTTCTTTCTCTCTCCCTCCCTCCCTTCTTGCCTCCCACTGTCTCTCCTTTCTTCCCCTATGAAGCACTGCCCACCTCAGGCCCACAGCAATGGAGCCATTTGATCATGAATTGAAACTTCTGAAACCATGAACCAAAATTAACCTGTCCTCCTCTTAATTTGTTTCTGACTGTCCTCTCTTTATGCCTTTTTGTGTCACCACCGTGAAAAGTCAGATTAGCATACTCATAATTTTGATCCAGGGCTGATATAATCCTAGACCACTTTATTTATTTTTTGGAAGTCTTTGGGTTTATATTATGACACTAAATTTGACTTCCAAACTGGAAATAAATGATTAAAGCATATTGTGACATAATTTTTTTTTGAAAAAGTATTCTGGGGCACTGAGGGATGGGGAGGGAGGAGGGAGGGAAGGGGGAAGCAGAGGGTCAGGGGGAGGTGGAGGGAGGGAGGGGACCAGTGTACCTGTTAAGTTTGTTTGAGCAGAAATAATAGTAATAATAAAAATAAAAAAATAAAATTTATTTTTGTCCTTTTAGAGTTTCATGAATATGAACAAAATGAATTTATGTTATTTTCCATCCCTTCTTATCCAGTCCCACCCACTCCCAACTTTTCCCACTCCGCACCTTCTTCTTCTCTCCCTTCTACTTTCCTGTCTTTCTGTATGCATGTATGTCCCATTGAGTTTCCACTGAATTTCTTCTAATGGCATGTGCCTGAGCACTTTCTGATGACACATCAGTGGATACACCATTGAGGAAAGGCCCTCCCCTTGCTCCCATCCTTCAACAGCAAGTTGTGAACCTGTTAAATATTTTTCTCTCCATGGTGAAATGTTGATAGGCCAAATCCTGTGCAGGCCTTGTGGACATAGATGTAACTACAGTGAGTTCATGGATACAGCACCTGGACCATTTTATACCCATTATCTCCAGATGTAAATTTGATCAACATAATGAACCTACACAGTCACTCATGCCTCCTAACACTCAGCCAAGTGCAGTGTGATTTCCTATTGTTTCAGAGTGTTTACAACTAATAAACAATATCCAGCTTATTTTGGCTCTCCTGTCTGACCTCTCCGATTCTCCATTGCTCCAATACATCAGCATCAGGCAGGTTGGTGCCACAAAGGTTTCATCTGGGTAGGATGCTGGCCCTCTGAGTGAATGCAAGACATCATTCTGTCCTGAACTTAGATAGAGGTCATGAAATCAATTCTCCGCAGCTCCCTAGACAAAGCAGCATTCCAGTGCTTAGCAGCATTCATTCTTTCCTCTTCATAGTTTTCTAACATGTAAGGTTGTTGAAATATTCTATATATGCCTCTGCTCACTGAAAAGAAAACCATGTAATAACTCCAGATCACTGAAATGGTCCCTTTTCCGCAAAGTAAAAATAATGTTGAAATTGTCAGTTGCATTATTTTAACTGGGTATGAATTTAAAAAATATACATGAGCTAGAGGCCAAATAAGATGTTTTCCAAGAATAATGTAGAGATCACATTGGGTCTAGGATTTGGTTGGAAAATAAAACTTTGTCTCTTTTCTATTTTCTCCAGCTTGTAAAAAATAGGAGTTGGTCCAGATCCCAGTGAGATAGCCCAGAGGGTAGACACCTGTTCACAAGCCTGGAGAGTTGAGTTCGATCCCCTGAAACTCACATGGTGGGAGGAAAGAACTGATTTGTGAAAGGTCCTTTGACCTTTCATTCTCTCTCTCTCTCTTACAATAAGAATACGATATTTTTATAAAAATCAATGGAATGATAAGCATTAAGTTGCTTGGGCCATAATAGTCAGAATGTTTTATCACAGCAACTAAACGTATGGTTTACTAGTGAGACTTAATTTTCATAGCACAAGGTATTTTGAAATGCCTGTTCTTTGGATGGTTAGAATGTCTGTCATGAAATTTTAATCTATCCAGCCTGTAGATTTAAGCCAGTCAATTATCCAGTCATTACATTTTATATAAGCTCCCATCTCAGCTCATTGCTATTGAAACAGGAAGAGCTCCAACTCTGGATAAGCCCAAGAAGGGATTAAGAAGAGTCAGGTGGGAAGGCGAATTAATCTGATTAATGGGTAAGACTGGACATGCAGCCAGGAATCCTGCCTGCTCTCTTCTTTGTTCCCCTCTTCTGTCCTTGGGCTTTTCTTCCTGTCAGCAGACATTTTCTGAGGTCCCTCTATCAAACAGGCACTGAGCGCTCAGGAGGGTTAAAGACACAGCGATTGTATAATAAATGACATGCTGGTGTAGTTTGCTGATGTACATCTTCAGAGTCCTCAACCTTCAAGTCCATAGTGGGATCTGAGACACAATCAAAGAATTGTGAAATACATTCCAATGAAATAACATGCAGTCATTAACAGAAGATTTCTCTTTCAAGATGGAAGAGGTCAGAGTCCTACAGAATTTAGCCATTGTAGAAATCACCAGGACTGGCCATTATTAAGCTGAGGAGAGTTCTTGATTTTTCATGCATTCAAAGCAGGACCTATAGAGAAGATAATAAAGAAATGCTGAGCATATGGGGGCATCAGTCAGTCAGTAAAGTACTTGCCACATAAGGCCCTGAGTTCAAATCTCCTTGGACACAAGTGTGACAATGGGTAGCTGCAATCCCAGCACTGAGGAGATGGAGACAGGATGGCTCTTGGAGCTCCCTGGCCAGTTAGTCTTGACAAATTGGTGAGCTCTTGGGTACAAAGAAGCATTCTTTCACACTGAGCTTAATAATGGTCCAGGCCAAGGACAATGTAACACAGACCAGGTATGTACAGTCAATCAGCCACTCCCCTCCTCAGAGGGAGAAGGGAATTTTGCCCTGGATCGCCACATTTTCTGTTGGAAATACATATCCAGAAAGAAAATGAAGCTCTTTTTCTGCTTTCTGTGCCTGTTTTGTTCTGTGAAGGAAGATTACTAGTAGCACTAACATCTACCACTCAGCTCTCCAGGACCAGCTGGATTCTCCATGAGCAGCAGCTTCCCATGCAGCACGCCTGGAACACCTGTGTCAGCCCATTATCCATGCTATGCACTGTGGCTCCCTCTCCAAGCCCTCTTGGCCCCTGCCTTCTGACTAGCTTCCAAGGATACATGCTGCTTCCAGATCCCCTCATATCTGCAGGCAGAATGTCAGCATGTGCTAGCAAGATATTGAGAGAAGCTTTGGGTTTCCGTGAAGCCTGCCAGTTAGGCCCCTGTGTCAGCTGGAGTGATTGTTTCAAAATAACCAGGTGTCTCATGGTTTGAATGTCAATTGTCACAGGCTTATGCATTGAAGTACTTGATTCTTAGCTGGTGGTGTGTTTGAGAACATTATGGGACTCAAGAAGTGGAGCCTTCCTCTAAATAGTCCATCACTAGAAATGGATGTTGAGGTTTGACAATCCTACCCTATTTCCTCCCTCCTCCCCTCCTGTCCCCTCCCCTCCCATCCCCTCCCCCTCCCCCTTCCCCTCTCCCTTTTTCTCCCTCCCTCTGATGCTGCCAGATCACTGTCCTAAGGTGACCCAGGTTTCTGCTTTGGCCTCCCATGCCTGCTACCATGTGCTCCCCACTATAATAAACTCAATCCCTTCTGGAACTGTAAGTCAAATAACAAGTCCTTTCCCTTATATTTTATTATTTTTTGTTATTTATTCAATTGTGCATGTGTGCGTGTGTGCGTGTGTGCACGTGTGTATGTATGTGTGTGCATGTATGTGTGTGTGTGTGTAGAACCACGGGTGAATTCAGGAACCACCATGGGCCGCCTCACCTCCTTTTTGTTTACTCTGCCCTGGGATTCACAGGCGTTGCCCTACCAGGACCAGAAACCCAGGCCGCTTCCACTTCTGCCCGGCGTCTATACGGGGTCTAGGATCCAAACTTAGGACCTTCCACCTGCAAGGCAGAGGCTTAACCCCTGAGCCACCTCTCCAGCCCTCACAAGTCCTTTCCCTTAAATGGTTGGGGTCAGAGTATTTTACCACAGCAACAGTACATAGATTCACTGCATCAGAGTGGAACATGTTATAAGTTCTGCCACTGCTGTTCTTACCGATCTCACCATTGGTCCCTAATAGTGTTGGGGTAGGGCGCAGAGCACAGCATTAACTGTTAAAGCCAAATTGTAGGCACATCCACGACTGGTCTTCACTTGAGATCTACCATATGTCCTTATGTAAATAGGGGTGTTACAGTTAGATACAAGAATCAACTTGCGGGTTGATGGTTCAGAGCTCTGGGCACACTGTTGTGAATTAGTGTTTGAGTTAGGACCCAAGTAAACTTGCTGGAGATTGTCTCATTAATGGAGAGACCTAGCCCATAGTGGGCAGGACCAGTCCCTGAGTAGGTTAATAAGATGGATGGAACTAGTTGAGGAAGTTGGCATCCTTTGGTATATGTGGCCACCATCATGGTTTGAAGTGTATCCCTCACAGTTTCATGCATTTGGGAAGGTCTTGGCACCTTTGAAAGGTGGAGCCTTGCTGAAGGAAGGCAGTCACAGGGGGCAGACCTTGAGATGGATTAGTCCCATCATACCTCCAGGAGGAGTCTGCCTTCACAGCAAGCAGTCTGGTAGCTCTCAGTCACTTGGATGGATGTGACATAGCCTGTCTCCAGCTTCAGCCACCAGACATGCTGCCTCTGCCATGAAAGACTGTTTTTCCCCTCTGGAACCATAAACTGAATAAATCTCCCTTTCTCCCTTAAATTGCTTGACTTTGCTCTCTCACAGCAATAGTTAAGAGTAACCTGTACAGCCACACAATGCTGGTCTGGCAAGTGAGGATTGTCCCTCTCTCAGCAGTCCTGTGAATACATGTATAGGGTGTGGCCAGTTCCCTTGGCTCCTCATGTTGGTGTGGACTCTCCTGCCAAGCTGGATTAAAAACTGTAACTGGATTATCATGAAAGAACATAAACTCCCCTCTTTCCCATAAGCCATTTGGTCATGAATTTACAGGTTGGTTGTGACAGTGGGTTTGCTCTTCTCCTAGGTGGTAACATTCTCTTAAGGTATCCCTCAAATGTTTTCTTCTTCTTGAAGTGACACCCAGACTGCTTGGTTATAAACTTTTAGAATGCTGTGGAGTTGTCTGCAGGAAGCTGGTTGTGAATGGTCTCTTGTTTCTGAGTTCTTTTACTTACTGTTATCTGCACAGAGTGTCACACTGTGAACATAGTCTACCAGATGATACTCTGAGTTCTTTGCCTTGGTGTTCTTGTTTCTTTCTTTAGTACAGTAAACATGGAGATGTATTGATCTCCCTTCTCTTCTCCAGATCTGGAAATGAAATTAAGCAATAAGCAATCTGTACTTCAGGGTACAAGGAAAGCATCTTGGAGATTCACACCATAGCAAACATATCAGTATTCTGAGAAATTATTTTATGGATGACTTAGTGGTAGGACTTAGTTATAATGGTAAATACCTAGAATGTGGAATATACATGCATGACCACTGGTGTTCATTATCAATTTGATCAAATTTGCAAATTTGCAATCACACAGGTACACCTGTGGATGTGTCTGACAAAACTGTTTCCAGAAGAAATTAATGGAGGACTGAGTCCTGCCTATAATGTAGGTAGCTTCATGGCCTGGGCTGAGTGTCTGCATGGGGCCAAAGGGGTGTGGTGCTTAAAGTATCAACCTGTGTGCCCACGAGAGTGAGTCTCTAGATTATGGCTGGCCTCTGGGCATGCCTGTCAGGGGATGTCTTGATTTCATTAAGATGTGGAAACTCAGCCTATTGTCATGGGAGATTTCCCTAGACAAGATCTGGAACTGAGCTCTAGCAAGCATGCCTCTGTTAATTCATTGCTTTCTTGTCTTGATTGCAGATGTGATATAGCCAGTCCCCTCAGCTCCTATTGCTGTGCATTGCCTCCTTTGACAGATGGTAAGATCGTAACTTGGAACCGCGATTTGGAATAATTCCCCCTTTCCCTTAAGTTACTTGGTTCAGGCATTTTGTTGTAGCGACATGTAAGAAAGTCAGACAAAATTAAAAGTGCTAGAGTAATCAGAGGTTGGCATTCTGTCTGTCCTCATTGGAGATGCCATGACACATTCCATTATTAATTTAAAGTCAAACCAGTAATTAGAACAAGCAAACAAATACAAAAACATATATGACAACCACCTCCAAACAAACAAACAAAAACACAACTAGCCCCTTTTCGCCCCACCCCGCTCCACCAGTCGGGACGCGCACGCGCGATCCAGCCGGGCCTCACCACGCGCTCTAGGACCCCAGGTCAGCCCACAGGGACCCGGCTCCGACTCCCACCATCCAGCCGGAGCCGCGCGGGGGCCGAGGGACGAGGAGGACCTCCCCCAGTGCCCAGGCCCCGCCCCAGCTGCCATCGGGTTAAATAGCTCCACGCCGACGCGCCCATCCTCCCTTTTCACCCCACCCCGCTCCGCCTGTCTGGACACGCACGCGGTCCACCCGGGCCTCACCCCGAGCCCTAGGTAAGTCCCCGTTCGGGCCCCGCCCACCAGTACCCCAGGCCAAATAATTCAATTCAGTTTAGTGAAATTGAGAGATCTTAAGAGTTAAAATGACAATGCCAAAGTCAAAGTGCAAATCCATGAGAAGCAACACTCAAGTAAACAAATTTCCCACTGAAGAAATTAATCCCATAATGTTAGACTCCAACAAGAACAAACCCGCGGAAAAAGGCCAAGAAAGCCTCACCCAGAATAACGACTTTCAAAATATGATCATTACCATGTTCAATACTATGAAAGAGGAAATCCGGGAGGAATTACATAATCGAATCAATCGCTTTGAAGAGGAACACAACAGAAATCTGGAGGAGTTGAGAAAAACAGTGCAAGAAACAAAAAGTGGCATAGAGCAGTTAAAACAAACTCAAGCAGAGTTTAAAACTGAGCTAAAAGACAAGTTATCTTCAACCCAGAACGCCACAGAGAGTCTTATCAACAGAACTAATGAAGCAGAAAACAGAATTTCAGACCTTGAAGATAAAGTGGGAGTACTAACCAGCTCAATGGAAGAGGTCGTTAAAGCCAAAAAGATACTTGAGAGAAATATCCAAGAGATATGGGACACCCTGAAGAAGCCTAACATGCGTATTCATGGAATACCAGAGCAAGAATCTCAAAATACCACCCCTGAGGAAATTTTTCAAACGATCATCAAGGAAAACTTTCCTCATCTAAAAAAAGAGAGGCCCATTCATATACAAGAGGCATTCCGCACCCCAAACAGATACGACCAAAATAGAAGCACACCGCGGCAAATAATAGTTAAAACACTCCACATTCAAGATAAAGAACTGGTGCTGAGAGCTTCAAGGGAGAAAAAACAAGTCACTTTTAAAGGTAAACCTATTAAAATAACAAATGACTTCTCAGTCGAAACAGTAAAAGCAAGAAGAGCTTGGAGAGACATACTTCAAGTATTGAATGAGCAAAAATGTCAACCCAGGCTGATTTACAATGCAAAACTATCAGTCATGATCGAGGGAGAAAGAAAAATTTTCCAGCACAAAGACAACTTGAAGGGATACATGGCCACCAAACCAGGCCTTCAAAAACTGCTAGAAATGATACTCAAGCTTGAAGAAAAAAACAGGCATATCCAGGAGAACAGAAGGCAAATATAACACCATTAAAAGCGAAGCAATATACTTATAAAAGTTACTAAACATAATAAATGTCTGGAATTAACAATAGTTTCTCCATTATAACACTAAATGTTAATGGATTTAATTCACCGAAAAAAATTATAAGACACACGGATGGATACTACATTTTAGTCACAGGTACAATTCACCAGGAAGATTTCACAATACTGAACATATATGCACCCAATACGGGCCCCTCCACATTCATTAAGAAAACCCTACAGCGTCTAAAGCAAGAAATCAACCCCCAAACGATAATTCTTGGGGACTTCAACACCGCCCTCTCTACATGGGATAGATCAACAGGTCAAAAGCTTAACAGAGACACTTTGGAACTTAATCAAACCCTGAAAGAAATGGACCTCACAGATCTCTATCGAACTTTTCACCCACGCACCAAAGAATACACATTTTTCTCAGCAGCACACGGAACTTTCTCCAAAATAGATCACATATTGGGCCACAAAATGAATCTACACATATACAAGAAAGTTGAAATTCTAACCTGTGCCCTATCAGACCACCACGGCCTAAAGCTGGACATCCACAACACATCAAACAAGAGAAAATACACTAACTCCTGGAAACTTAACACTATGATGCTGAATGAGAACTGGATTCAGGAAGAAATTAAAAAGGAAATTCAAGGTTTCCTGAAAGTGAATGATAACGAAAATACAACTTACCAAAATCTCTGGGACACAATGAAAGCTGTTCTAAGAGGTAAGTTCATAGCTCTTAATGCCCACGTCAAAAAAATGGAAACATCAGAAATAAACAACTTAACAATGCAGCTTAAAGCTTTAGAGAAACTAGAGCAATCTGACCCCAAAAGCAGTAGAAGAGAAGAGATTAGCAAAATAAGGGGAGAAATATCTGAAATCGAGACTAAGAAAACGATAGAAAAAATCAACCAATCAAAAAGCTGGTTCTTTGAAAAAATCAACAAGATTGATACACCCCTAGCTAAACTAACCAAAAGCAAGAGAGAGAAAACCCAAATTAACAAAATTAGAAATGAACATGGAGTTATCACTACTGATACCCAAGAAATCCAGAGAATTATAACATCATATTTCAAAAACTTATACTCTGTGAAGTTTGACAACACAAAAGAGATGGATGAATTTCTAAGTAAACACAACTTACCTAAATTGAATCAGGAAGTTGTGAATTATTTAAATAGTGCTGTAACATATAAGGAAATTGAGGAAGTAATCTCGAATCTTCCCACCAAAAAATGTCCTGGACCAGATGGATTCAGCACAGAGTTCTACCAGACATTTAAGGAGTTAATAACACCAATACTCCTTAAACTGTTCCATCAAATAGCAAAGGAAGGAACACTACCAAATTCCTTCTATGAAGCTAATATCGTTTTAATCCCAAAACCTAATAAAGATTCACTTAAAAAAGAAAAGTATAGGCCGATCTCCCTGATGAACACAGACGCAAAGATTCTCAACAAAGTCTTAGCAAATCGGATTCAAAAACATATTAAAAAGATCATTCATGGGGACCAAGTAGGCTTCATCCCCGGCACACAAGGTTGGTTCAACATACGCAAATCAATAAATGTAATTCATCATGTAAACCAGTCCAAAGTCCAAGACCACATGATACTCTCGATAGATGCAGAAAAAGCTTTTGACAAGATCCAACAGCCTTGTATGATCAAAACGCTAGAGACAGTAGGAATGGAAGGAACCTTTATCAATATAATGAAAGCTGTATACAACAAGCCCACAGCAAGGATTACACTCAATGGGGAACAATTGGAAGCATTCCTACTTCGATCAGGAACTAGACAAGGCTGTCCACTCTCACCACTTCTATTCAATATTGTACTTGAAGTCTTAGCTGAAGCCATAAGACAAGAAAGGGACATAAGAGGGATTCAAATCGGCAAGGAAGAAATCAAGCTATCCCTATTTGCAGATGACATGATCTTATACCTGAGGGATCCCAAAAACTCCACCAGGAAGCTCCTGGAACTAATTGAGAAGTTCAGCATGGTGGCAGGATACAAAATAAATGTGCAAAAATCAGAGGCCTTCCTATGTGCCCAGAATGAAAGAAGTGAAAAAGCCTTGAGAGAAACTATGCCATTTACTATAACCCCTAAAAAAATGAAATACCTTGGTATAAACCTAACTAAGGAGGTAAAAGACCTTTACAATGAAAACTTTAAAACCCTAAAGAAAGAAATAGCAGAAGACACCAGAAGGTGGAAAGACCTCCCTTGTTCCTGGATTGGCAGAATCAACATTGTAAAAATGACCATCCTACCAAAGGCAATATACAGATTCAATGCTATACCAATCAAAATCCCAAAGCAATTCTTCAAAGAAGTTGACCAAACAATCTCAAAGTTCATATGGAGGCACAAAAGACCCAGGATAGCAAAAACAATCCTGAGTAACAAAAACACAGCTGGAGGTATTACCATACCAAACCTAAGTCTATACTACAAATCCATAGTTATAAAGACAGCCTGGTACTGGCTCCAAAATAGACACACAGATCAATGGATAAGGGTTGAAGACCCAGATATAAGCCCACAAAGTTACAGCCATTTGGTCTTTGACAAAGGGGCCCAAAGAATCCAATGGAAAAAGAACAGCATCTTCAACAAATGGTGCTGGCAAAACTGGATCTCCACATGCAGAAGATTAAAGCTGGACCCGTACTTGTCACCATGTACGAGACTTAATTCCAAATGGATCAAGGACCTTGATATCAGGCCAGAGACTTTAAAAACCATAGTTGAAAGGATAGGGAACTCCCTCGAGCTGATTGGGCTAGGCCAACACTTCCTAAACAGACATCCAATGGCACAGTCACTGCTACCAACTCTCAACAGTTGGGATCCTGTGAAATTAAAGAGCTTCTGTTCAGATAAAGAGATTGTCACACGAGCTCAAAGGCAACCCACAGAATGGGAGAAAATCTTCACTAACCACATATCTGACAGAGCTCTACTGTCCAGAGTGCACAAAGAACTTAGAAAACTAAACTCCAAGAAAAACACTGGCCCAATTAAAAAATGGGCCCTGGAACTTCAAAGAAACTTTACCAGGGATGAAATTAAAATGTCTAACAATTATCTTAAAAAATGCTCCACTTCCTTCGCCATCAGGGAAATGCAAATCAAAACTTCCCTGAGATATCATCTCACCCCGGTCAGGATGGTAAAAATCCACAATACAAACAACGACAAATGCTGGAGAGGATGTGGAGAGAGGGGAACTCTCCTACATTGTTGGTGGGAATGCAGGTTCATACAGCCACTCTGGCGAGCCGTCTGGAGATTCTTAAAGAAATTAAAGATTGAAATGCCGTATGACCCTGCTATCCCACTTTTGGGAATAACCCCCCATGCAGCAGAGGTTCGCCTCGATAGCACAAGCTCGACCATGTTCATAGCAGCACTGTTCACAATAGCAAAGTCATGGAATCAACCTAAATGTCCAACAGTTGACGAGTGGATAAGGAAACTGTGGTACATCTATACAATGGAGTACTACTCAGCCATCAAAAATGATGAATTACTGGAATTTGCTGGGAAATGGATGTCATTAGAAACAATTATATTAAGTGAAGTATCCCAAACCCAGAAAATTAAGCGCCGTATGTACTCCCTAATAGGTGGCTCCTAGTACCAAACTCACCCAGCCCACATTGAGACACTCAAAAGTAAACCTATGTAACACAGTAGTTGCAAGGATTATGAACAAGAGAGATGGGTTAGGAGGGCCACACCAGAAACAAGGAGAGAGGAGACCATGTTACAGCAGAGAAAATAGGCCTCCATCAAGGTCTGCAAGTAAGTAATGAGAAACCTGGTTAAGTTCACAGACGTTCTTTCCTGATCTCACCAGAAGGGGAGGGCATATAGTCTAGCAGATAAAAAGTAATCATTTTGCAAATGGGTGATGGACCCCTCCCTCAGTGAGGTTTCCTACTCTTATTACATCTACCCTTGAATGTGCTATTACAACAAGACTCCAGTTTAACAGCTTTTTGTCTCTGGCCAGGGGGTGACATACAGTGCCCAGCAGAATGGAGTGAAGGGCATTGCAGGAGCAGCAAAACTGCAAAAGAAAATCAACAAACCACAATCCAGAACTTCAGAGACTCTATATCAATCACATAGAACTAGGACAGCCTAATCTCTCCCCATCCTGGAGCTCAGGGACATTTGCGGAAGAGGGGGCGGTAAGATTGTAAGAGCAAAAGGATGGGAGGAGCAACGATTTGCAAGATTCTCAACAATAGTTGGGGCCAAAGCAATCATAATGGGACTTTGCATGCCCTGCGCAATGTCCAGCGCACTGTTGCCCTCATAAAGTCTAGCATCTGTTAAGGGCACAGAGACCCCTGGAGGCAAGGGATTGACAGCCATAGTAGTGATCTTATGCTTAAGGGGAACAAGAGAAAGGGCTTATGGAAATGCCACTGGGTCCTTATATGTCATCGGAGAGGAGGACCCAGAGGAGAGTTAGGCGTACACAATAAAGGACTCTCTGGGAATTGGGGGGGAGGCACTGGGGGAAGGGGAGGGGGAGTAGAGGGGAGGGAGGGAACTGGTAAAAAATTTTAAAATGTATAATTAAATTTTAATAAAAAAAAGAAAATGTCTAAAATAAAAGAATCTATGCGATGAAACAAACAAACAAAAAAAAAAAAACACACAACTAGCTACAGTGATGGTGAATATTGGTGGTCAGCCTGCCACAGAAGAGGTAGGTGTCTGAGTCCAACTCTGAGGTATTCTGTAGTTTAAGTTCTGCCTATAGGGATTCATCTAGATTGCCTAACGGATGTTGGAAGACCCAACCCATTGCTAGTGGGACCATCCATAGGCAGGTGATCTGAGGCTATGGAAAGATGGAGAGAATCAGCTGAGTACAAGCAAGATGGATACTTGCCCTCTGCTCTTGACTGTGAATTTGATATGGTCAGCTCCTTCAGGAGCCTGAAGCTATGATAAACTGGAACATGGAATTGGTTATGATCTGAAAAGAAAAAAAATCTGTTTTCCCCCCTCAGTTGCTTGGGTCAGATATGGATAGTAATGGATTACAAAAGTATCCATTTTCTTGAATAGCTCCCTTTTTCCTCCGTTGTGAAGCTGTAGTCTTTATCTGAGTTTGCATGTTCACCCAGATGCACCATTACCCTGTATCTTCTTCCCTTGACATTCTTTTTTTATACATTTTTATTATTATTTCAGCTCATAAAAACTTAATAGGTACACCAGTTCCCTCCCTCCCTCCTCCTCCCCCCGAACCCCCTGCTCCCCCTCCCCTCACCCCTCCTTCCCCATCCCCCAGTGCCTCCCGCCCCAATTCCCAGAGAGTCCTTTCTTGTGCATGCCTGACTCTCCTCTGGGCCCTCCTCTCCAATGACATACAAGGACCCAGTGGCATTTCCCTGAACCCTTTCCCGTGTTCCCCTTAAGCATAGGAACACTACTGTGGCTGCCAATCCCTTGCCTCCAAGGATCTTGGTGCCTTTAGCAGATGCTAGACTTTGTGCGATCAATAGTGTGTTGGACATTGCACAGGGCATGCAAAGTCCAATTATGATTGCTTCGACCCTAACTTGAGTGGAGTATCTTGCAAATCATTGCTTCTCCCATCCTTTTGCTCTTACAATCTTACCGCCCCCTCTTCTGCAAATTTCCCTGAGCTTCAGGATGGGGAGAGATTAGTCTGGCCTAGTTCTAGGTGGTTGATATAGAGTCTCTGAGGTTCTGGATTGTGGTTTGTTGATTTCCTTTTGCAGTTTTGCTGCAATGCCCTTCATTCCATCCTGCTGGGCACTGTATGTCACCCCCTGGCCAGAGACAAAAAGCTGTTAAACTGGAGTCTTATTATAAGAGCACATTCAAGGGTAGATGTAATAAAAGTAGGAAACCTCAGTGAGGGAGGGGTCAATCACCCATTTGCAAAATGGTTACTTTTTATCTGCCAGACTATATGCCCTCCCCTTCTGGTGAGATCATACCCCCTCAGTTGTAAATGATCAGGAACGAACATCTGTGAACTTAATCAGGTGTCACATTACTTACTTGCAGTCCTTGATGGAAGCCTATTTTCTCTACTGTAACATGGTCACTTCTCTCCTTGTTTCTCTTATGGCCCTCCAACCCCATCCCTCCTGTTCATAATCCTTGCAATTACTGTAGGTAATACATCCCTTGACATTCTTAAGCACAAAAGTCTTGAAGACTTTTGTATGCGCTGGGATATAGTTGGTCTAGTCATGGGCAGGATTTGTATTGGCCACCAAACATTTCTTTCATAGTGGTATTTAGTTTGCTTTGAGTCATATCAATGTTGAGGATTCTGTAGCGGTGCATATAAGACACAAGATTACCTACCTTAAAGCTTTGCTTCACACCATTTCACTTGCTGCATGTTTTCCTGCCATTTACCATCTGGGATATTGTTTAGAAGAAAAATCATTGTGAAAATATTCATTATCACTATGGTTTGAAGGAAAAAGATGAAAGTCCTAATGAGGAATCAGAGACCCCCTTTAGAGAGTTTGGCTCTACAAGAAGCTCAACAATTAGTGTTGGAAATAGCCAATCAGAGACTTCTTAAGTTAAAAATTCCCCAAGGGCAAATCGAAGGTGGTAGGTGGGCCTTCACTCTTGCAGCAAGCTCTGGGATGCTGTAATTTGCTGAAAGTAAATGCTAGGGCAGATCTGTTTTGATGCCAATTCTTCTTTCATTCATTCAGAAGAACTTAATACTTGAGTGGAATGGACATGTTCATGTGAATGCACTTTCTGTTAACATTTCATGTGCATGGTGTTCCTTGGTGAAGTCTAGTGAGCTCACCTTTGAGTGAGTTTATCTTTCCTGCTACCTTCCACATCACTCTGCTCCTTTGGCTCTTGTCCTGGATGCTCCCTAGAGTTTTGTTAATGAGGTGAATGAAATTCCATGCTTTGGAAGAAATCTGTTTTCTTGAGGGGGTGGGGAATTTGGAGACAGCACTAACTTCAAGTTAGTGTTCTGGCAAGGACTGAGTCCATAACACATGTATGACTTCCTCACTTCCTTAAGGGACACTAAATTGGATGTCAGTACATTTCCAGAGCTTGGGTAACAAACTCATTGTGGCCAACCATTGTACTTGGTGCCATGTGCTAGAGTGAGGGAATCGCTCATTTGCAGAGGACTTACTTGGATGGCTGCACGTAGAAAGCTCTTGCATGCATTTCTGAAATGCCTTCATCTCCTATGACTGCCTTTGCATTTGGAGCAGAGAAAGCAATCAAGGATGAGAATGCAGAGAGCAGGTGGCATTCGGGGTCATGAGTAAGGGCCTCTTCTTCTGTGTCCTGGTGCTGAGCCTTTAGCAACGTTCACATTCACCTTGAGAGATGTGAGCCTTCCGATGCCAAGGGCAGACGAGTCTAGGCAAGGTCATCAAAGTGCACTGCTGAGGAAAAAAGAAAAGGAAAAAGTGCACTACTGGGCCCACGGAGATTCAGAACAGTTAAGGAACTGCAGGAAGAACAACACAACTGCTTTCTACTTTGCCTAGCTCAGCACTCCAATTAAATGAAGAAAAATATTCAGAAGTACAAGTCTCTTTTAGAAGATGATATGGTATTTGCAGATAGTGTATGCATGGGAATTAGGAGCCTGCTCTGCTGTGCATATCATGTTTAAGATTATCAAGCAATTGTAATGATGTGCTTTAAATTAATTGGGACCTTTCGAGTTTTACTTTTGTAAGTATTTGAACGTGGTATGCTCAGCCCTCATCAGTCCATCAAAATCTTATCCCACACTAAGGCACAGGGAACCTTGCAGAAGAGGAGGCGGTAAGATTGTGAGAGCCTAAAGATGGGTGACATACTTCTGACTGACACTCCAGTGTCAGTTGTTGTATGCAGGAGCTCACTGCAATAAGAACGTCTACTGCCAGATGCATGCATTGGCCCACATAGAAGCTTTCTCCCAAGAACTAACCAGTATCTTAGAAGAAACACCTGCTCTCAGGGAGTGTCTCAGGGGCAGGTGACACCCAAAGGAATAGGAACATTCCCACTTATGTCTTTGCCCACTGAAGAACCACTTGTAGTACCACAGAAATGTTACTCCCTTACAACACAGGCACCTCAAAGGTACATACAAGCAGAAGGACAGGAGGGTGGGTGGGACATGGAGAGGAGGGTGAGAGAAGGGTGTGTGGATGGGGATGTTGGGAAAAGAGGGGGGTAGATGGGGAGGCTATTTCACTAGCTCTCTGTATCCTTATCCATCTGCTCAGGGGATGGTTCTACTCAATATGGCCTTGTTCTTCCCACATTAATCATGGGATCATGACATTCTCCTTGTGCCTTGCCAGAGGTCTATCTTAAGTAAGGAACTCCTCATAGGTGTGTCTAGAAGTTCACCACCCCATTTTCTAGTTGAGCACCAAGATTATCCCTGTTTACTAATGGGTTGGTGAATAATGTTTGTGGTCATGAGATGTGCTTATTTTTTATGGCCCCATGACCAGCGACTGCAAGCTTTCTGATATTCAACACTAGAAGCTATTATCTCAATTTCTGACTGCCCAAGATATGGACATTGGCCATCTGGGTCATCCATTCATGCTTCGCCAGGTTGAAACCATGGTTTTCCACTTAGACTGGTTTCCATAGTCAGACCCAGCTTCTCCTTGTCAACTCACAAAGTTTTGGCAGAGGCCATTTCTTTACTCGTGAGTGTTTAGGGTCTTTGTTTCCCTATGGTTGACTACCAGAAGCAGAGATCAGCTGCAACTATTTTTCCTTGGCAACTGTCCACCTGGTTTATTTTATTTTATTTTCTGAGATAGACTTTTAGATGGGCTTGGAGCTTGCTGATCCACATGCACCTGACATTGGGCATTAATTAACCCTGTAGTGACTGACCTTCTATTTAGTAGTTCCAGCCATCCCCTGAATAGAGTTTCTCCAGGGTCTGTATATATGTACAGCAGACTCCCAGGGTGTATTTTAAAATTCCAGCCAGCTGTTGAAATAAGGTTATGCATAGCTGATGGGGAAAGTGATAAGATTGTGTCTTACTTGTCAGGAAGAGGCAGCCTGCAGTGTGGACTGAGGGAAAGTGTTACAAAATCCATGCCTATCTCTTTGGTCAATGGTGTTGACTGGACCATACCTCTAGAGCTTTAACAGAGTGACTGAAAGAAGGGCAACACTGACATCCATCAGTATGTGTGAGACGTTGACCCCAGAGCATCTTGTGGGTATGGAAATCCTCGCACGCTTAGGTCCCTTGTGTTAGATGACATGAGTTTTCATGGAAGTCCATTGCTGTCACTTCTCGGTGAGACAGTATTCAGACTCAAGCAAAGTTAAGGAGAAAGGGTTATTTATTTGGCTTTTGTTTCCAGAGGCAGAATGTCATAGCAGAAGGCACAAGTGAAGGGGTGAGGTCAGTACTTCCATCATGAAGGCACAGAGAGTAAGAACAAGCTGAGAGGAAGCTGGGCTACATTACCAAGCTTTAAGGCCTACTTTTATGGTGATGTGTCTTCCTCCAGGCCAGTTCTACCTGTTAAAGGTGCCACGATCTCCCCAAACATTAACACCAGAATTCAAAGATATGAGCCTGTGAGGAACAGTCCACATGGAAACCATCACAAATTTGTATACTTTATATCATCTTTAGGGCCTGGGAAATGGCCCAGGGGTTAAAGCCTTTACCTTTTAAGCAAAAGGATCTGAATTCAGATTACCAAGATTCCACATGAAATTTCAAGACAAATATTGTAGGAGCCTGCAGTTTTGGCTCTAGAAGGTGGAGCCTAGGAAGCCTCATAGTAAAACAATAAGGTAGTAGAAATCATCCAGGATGACTCCCAATGTTACCCTTGGACCTTCACAGGCATACACATTCAAGTGCCCTCTTGTATACAAACATAGACACTCTCTCACTCACATGCAAAACAAATAAATAAATACTCTTTAGGTTTCTCCTTATATCTATACAATGGAATATGACATAGCATCACTATATAAATAGTTATATTTCTATAGAAATAGATGATGTCAATAATGAAGAAAAATTCTGTCAATTCTATGCATGTGTTATCTTGGAGTTGTCTCCCTTCTAAAAGTCACTGGTCAAGTACTTCAGTGAGTCTCTGGTATATGGAGGCCACAGGTCGATGTGAGGTGCCTTCCATAATCACCTCACAGGGTCTTTTAGTGAACTTGGAGCTCAGTGATTGGCTAGATGCGTAATCAATCAGCAGGCCCCAAGATCCTCCTTCCTCTACCTGCCCAATGTTGAGCTAATGTCTGGTTTTTGACATGGATTCTGAGGATCCAAATTCAAGTCCTTGTATTTGCATGACAGGCAGCTTACCATATGAACTTTCTCTTCAGTTCTACACTGTTGAATTTTAAAAAAGATACTTATTTGCTGGAGAGAGAGAACAAGAGCGAGCGAGTGAGCAAGAGAGAGAGAGAGAGAGAGAGAGAAAGAGAGAGAAAAGGTGTGTGTGTCATATTGTACAGGTAGAAGTCAGAGGACAGCTTAAGTCATTTCTCCCCTTTTAGCATGGGGGCTCTGGAGATCGAACTCAGGTCACCAGGTGCGCATGCCAGATGTAGATTCCTACCTGCTAAGCTATCTCACCGATCTTACTACTGAATGATTTTATGTGATAATTTTATGCTGATGTCAACAGTGACACTTATTAAAATCATAGTGTGGAGCATAGTCTTGGGTTCTTCAACATTTTTAATAGCCTCATGGATACAGGGTGGGAAAACATTTCTAGAATTCCATGAGAAGACACTGATATTCACACAGTACTCTACCCCAAAATAAGCAGAACAGAGAGGGGTGAGGGACACAGTGTGTATGGGGGGGGATCTGTAAGACAATTCACAGAACTTTTCTGAAAATCACTTTAACTCCTGTACTGTAGCCTACTTTGCTAGGGTTTGTTTTGTTTGTGTCTTTTTATTCTTGGTCGTGGCAAAAAATGAAATGGGAGGCTGTCGTCACCAATACAGTGTGTTAGCACTCATTATCTTCAGAAACGTCCCGCCTGGACATCACAGAGAGACTAGCCAGAGCAACAATTTTTTCCCTCTTCCCTTTATTAAGCAATTAAATGTAATGGCTGCACAATACATAACCAGGGGACACAGGAATTAATTAGCTGCCATGTCAAAGCATGACTATTTGTATACTTGACATCTAATAATTGCATCATTTATCATAAAAAGTATCCGTCAGGCTTCAGTGGAACAGCATTTATAATGAATTGTCTTGCCCTGGAAGGACCGATTCATCTCACGCTGATGTGGAGTCAGTGTTAATTTCTTTCCTATCTGCTGCGGGCCACACAAGTTAATTTATTCAAATCAGAACATTTACAATAACCCGCTAATTAAATTATTTCCTCTACTGTAGTAGAAAAATGCATAATTCTAGAACTGGATGATCAGTCACTGCAATCAAGGCCACTGAATTCTCCAGGAAAGTCAATGGGTATTTAATGATCATGTGCATTGAGAAATTCAGTTTGCTACAGTAAGGAAAGAATATCGACTTTTCTGTATCATTGTTGATAATGTAGTTTTAATGAGACTAATGGGGAACTCACTCAAATAGCACTTTCTCAGTAGGTGGGTCTGAGTAGCAGAGGGCATCTTAATTCCCCAGGATGGTGTGTTGAGATTTTTTTTAAAGATTTTTTTTTATTTATTCAATTGTGCGTGTGTGCGCATGTGCATGCGTGTGTGTGTGTGTGTGTGTGTGTGTGTGTGTAGAACCACGGGTGAATTCGAGAACCACCATGGACCGCCTCCACCTCCTCCTTGTTTACTCTGCCCCGGGATTCACAGGCTCTGCCCTACCAGGATCAGAAGCACAGGCCGCCCCCGCTTCCACCCGGCATCTATATGTGGGGTCTAGGATCCGAACTCAGGACCTTCTGCCTGCAAGGCAGAGGCTTAACTCCTGAGCCACCTCTCCAGCCCCGTATGTTGAGATTTTTGACAGACTCATGCTCAGATGCTGGGTGACAGATTCGATTCTGTCAACACGATGCATCTCTTAAAATAGCAGCACAGTGAGTCTCATGACAGCTTCCTGCTTAAGACCCACATCTGGGTCACTAGAAGCTGGAGAGGTAATATGAGGATATTGGTTCTGAAGCTTCAAAACCATATCAGGGATAAAAACTTGTTCCAAACCATTATTAGCAAACACTGAATAAGAAACATGGAGACAGGTCTGGGATGAAGGAAACAGACTGCTGTGTGTGTTCTTTGTCCTGAACCATTGTTAGCAAACACTGAGGAGACAGGAGACAAGGAGACAGGTCTGGGACGAAGGGAACAGAGACTGTTGTGTGTGTTTTCAAGAAGACAATGTGAATTGGCTGTGGGCGGTGCATGAGGATGACAGATGCCCAACTCTGTCCCTGCAGAAAGACAGCTTGAAGGTAGCTTTGGTGGCTCCAGATGGAGATCCAGTGTCTGGTGGTCCCTCCCATCCACTCTCTGGTAGAAAGGCATCTTTAAAATCTGAGTGTGGTGGTTTGTGCCTGTAATCTTAGCACTTTAGAGGTTGTGGATGCAGGAAGATGACTCTGAAGGCACTTTCAGCTAAATAGAAGGGAGGAGGAAGGATGGAGGGAAAGCAGGGAGGGAGGAGAGAAGAGGAAAAGAGAAAAGGAGGGAGGAAGGAGGGAGGGAGGACAGAGAGAAGGACAGAGGGAGGATTAACAATCTGCCAGAGAGAGAGAGAGAGAGAGAGAGAGAGAGAGAGAGAGAGAGAGAGAGAGAAAGCCAGGTAGGAAGGGAAGAATGAAATGAGGAAGAGATACAGAATATAAACATATTTGCTTCATCTATACCTCCACATCTTATTTTGGGGCTGAGGATGTAGCTTTGTGGTTGATCAATTGCCTTGCTCAAGTTTTATCCTATCAAAGAGAAATAGAGAGAAAGATCGATCGATCTATCTATCGATCAGAGATTAGCAGGGTCTCTGTGCAAAGATGACATGCAAGTTCGTGAAGCCGTCCATAAGTTTGAAAAAAAAAATCATTGTGGCAGACCACCTACTTGGCTCAGCGGGTGAAGGCTCTTGCAGCCAGGCCTGATGATCTGTGTTTGATCCCACAGTCCATGTGATCAAAGGAGAAACTGACTTCTGCAAATTGTCCTTTGACTTCTACACACATGTCATGGCATGCATGTGCATGCACACACACTTACATGTGCATACCCATGATAAAACTGTAATTAAAAATTTTATAGTAAACTGAGTCTTTTTCAAAATAACTCCTTTCTTGATTCTTAAAGAAATTAAAGATTGAAATGCCATATGACCCTGCTATTCCACTCTTGGGAATAACCCCCCATACAGCAAAAATTCACCTCGATTGCACAAGCACGACCATGTTCATAACAGCACTGTTTACAATAACAAAGTAATGGAATCAACCCAAATGTCCAACAGTTGACGAGTAGATAAGGAAAATGTGGTACATCTATACAATGGAGTACTACTCAGCCATTAGAAATGATGAATTAATGGAATTTGCCGGGAAATGGATGGAATTAGAAACAATTATATTGAGTGAATTATCCTAGACACAGAAAATTAAGCGCCATATGTACTCCCTAATAGGTGGCTCCTAGTACCAAACCCACTTAGAAACACACTCAAAGATAAATCTCTGTAATAACTACAGTAATTGCTAAGATTATGAACAGGAAGGATGGGGAAGGAGGGCCACACCAGTAACAAGGAGAGAGGGGACCATGTTACAGCAGAGAAAATAGGCCACCATCAAGGACTACAAGTAAGTAATCAGACATCTGGTTAAGTTCACAGACTTTCGTTCCTGATCATTTACAACTGATGGAGTATGATCTTACCAGAAGGGGAGGGCATATAGTCTGGCAGATAGAAGATAACCATTTCGCAGATGGGTGATTGACCCCTCCCTCACCGCAGTTTCCTACTTTTATTACATCTACCTTTGAATATACTCTTATAACAAGACTCTAATTTAACAGGTTTTTATCTCTGGCCAGGGGGTGACATCCAATACCCATCAGGGTGGAGCCAAGGGCATTGCAGGAGCAGCAAAACTGAAAAAAATATCAACAAACCATAAGCCAGAACATCAGAGACTCTATATCAATCACCTGGAACTAGGCCAGCCTAATCTCTCCCCATCCTGAAGCTCAGGGAAATTTGCAGAAGAGGGGACGGTAAGATTGTAAGAGCACAAGGATGGGAGGAGTCATGATATGCAAGATACTCCACACAAGTTAGGGCTGAAGCAATCATATTTGGACTTTACATGCCCTGCGCAATGTTCAACACACTATTGACCTCACAAAGTCTAGCATTTGCTAAAGGCACTAGGATCCTGGGAGGCAAGGGATTGACAGCCACAGTAGTGTTCCTATGCTGAAGGGGAACACAAGAAAGGGTTCTGGGAAATGCCACTGGGTCCTTGCATCTCATCAGAGAGGAGGACCCAGAGGAGAGTTTGGCATGCACATTAAAGGATGCTCCGGGGATGGGAGGGGGAGGCACTGGGGGATGGGGAGGGGCGGGGGGCACAGGGGGATAGGGGGTTGGAGGGGGGGGACCAGTGTACCTGTTAAGTTTTTATGAGTGGAAATAAAAAAAGAAAAAAAAAGTAAAAGGAAGTCCAATATAAGGACTTGAATATGGGAGGAAATTTTGTAAGGAAGAAAAGGGACTGGCAGAGGTGGGAAGGAGATGAGAAGGTGGGGAAGAGTAATCAAAATGTATTATATATATATATATATATATATATATATATATATATATATATATTAAATTGTCAAATGATGAAGAATAACAATATCAGAAAAAAGATAGTTAAATTCCCAGGGATTTAATAACCAAGAAGAAAAATAAATTTCAGCCATATAAGGTTACATAAAAAAACAAACAAAATAAAAAAACAAACAAAAAAATAACTCCTTTCTCGATTATGGGCGTTATTTGGCAAATTACAACATATGTCAGTTGCTGCATATATTTGGATATTTCCACTGTGATGTTTCTACCATTCATAATTTACCAATGTTATAATTCTCTGGATTTCTTGGGTATCAGTAGTGATAACTCCATGTTCATTTCTAATTTTGTTAATTTGGGTTTTCTCTCTCTTGCTTTTGGTTAGTTTAGCTAGGGGTGTATCAATCTTGTTGATTTTTTCAAAGAACCAGCTTTTTGATTGGTTGATTTTTTCTATTGTTTTCTTAATCTCGATTTCAGATATTTCTCCCCTTATTTTGCTAATCTCTTCTCTTCTACTGCTTTTGGGATCAGATTGCTCTAGTTTCTCTAAAGCTTTAAGCTGTATTGTTAAGTTGTTTATTTCTGATGTTTCCATTTTTTTGACGTAGGCATGAAGAGCTATGAACTTACCTCTTAGAACAGCTTTCATTGTGTCCCAGAGATTTTGGTAGGTTGTATTTTCGTTATCATTCACTTTCAGGAAATCTTGAATTTCCTTTTTAATTTCTTCCTGAATCCAGTTCTCATTCAGCATCATATTGTTAAGTTTCCAGGAGTTAGTGTATTTTCTCTTGTTTGATGTGTTGTGGATGTCCAGCTTTAGGCCGTGGTGGTCTGATAGGGCACAGGTTAGAATTTCAACTTTCTTGTATATGTGTAGATTCATTTTGTGGCCCAATATGTGATCTATTTTGGAGAAAGTTCCGTGTGCTGCTGAGAAAAATGTGTATTCTTTGGTGCGTGGGTGAAAAGTTCGATAGAGATCTGTAAGGTCCATTTCTTTCAGGGTTTGATTAAGTTCCAAAGTGTCTCTGTTAAGCTTTTGACCTGTTGATCTATCCCATGTTGAGAGGGCGGTGTTGAAGTCCCCAAGAATTATCGTTTGGGGGTTGATTTCTTGCTTTAGACGCTGTAGGGTTTTCTTAATGAATGTGGAGGGGCCCGTATTGGGTGCATATATGTTCAGTATTGTGAAGTCTTCCTGGTGAATTGTACCTGTGACTAAAATGTAGTATCCATCCGTGTCTCTTATAATTTTCTTTGGTTTGAAATCCACTTTGTCTGATAGCATAATGGCTACCCCTGCCTGTTTTCTGCTTCCATTTGCTTGTAGAATTGTTGACCAGCCTTTTATTTTTAGAGTGTGCCTATCTTTTGTGGTGAGATGGGTTTCCTGCAGGCAACAGATTGATGGATTGTGATTTATAATCCAAGTTTGTAATCTGTGTCTATACTCTGTGAAGTTTGACAACACACAAGAGATGGATGAATTTCTAAGTAAACACAACTTACCTAAATTGAATCAGGAAGTTGTGAATTGTTTAAATAGTCCTATAACATATAAGGAAATTGAGGACCTAATCTTGAATCTTCCCACCAAAAAATGTCCTGGACCAGATGGATTCAGCACAGAATTCTACCAGACATTTAAGGAGTTAATAACACCAATACTCCTTAAACTGTTCCATCAAATAGCAAAGGAAGGAACAGTACCAAATTCCTTCTATGAAGCTAATATCGTTTTTTTTTCTTTTTTATTTCAGCTCATACAAACTTATTAGGTACACCAGTTCCCTCCCTCCCTCCTCCTCCCCCCGTACCCCCTGCTCTCCCTCCCCACCCCTCTCCCTCCCCATCCCCCAGTGCCTCCCACCCCAATTCCCAGAGAGTCCTTTCTTGTGCATGACTGATTTTCCTCTGGGCCCTCTCCGATGACGTACAAGGACCCAGTGGCCTTTGCCGAACCCTTTCCCGTGTTCCCCTTAGGTATAGGAACACTGCTGTGGCTGCCAATTCTTTGCCTCCAAGGATCTTGGTGCCTTTAGCAGATGCTAGACTTTGTGAGGTCAACAGTGTGTTGGACAATGCGCAGGGCATGCAAAGTCCAATTATGATTGCTTCAGCCCTAACTAGTATAGAGTATCTTACATATCATTGCTCCTCCCATCCTTATGCTCTTACACTCTTACCGCCCCCTCTTCCGCAAATTTCCCTGAGCTTCAAGATGGGGAGAGACTAAGCTGGCCTAGTTCTAGGTGGTTGATATAGAGTCTCTGAAGTTCTGGATTGTGGTTTGTTGATTTTCTTTTGCAGTTTTGCTGCTCCTGCAATGCCCTTCACTCCATCCTGGTGGGCATGGTATGTTACCCCCTGGCCAGAGACAAAAAGCTGTTAAACTAGAGTCTTGTGATAAAAGCACATTCAAAGGTAGATGTAATAAAAGTGGGAAACCACAGTGAGGGAGGGGTCTATCACCCATTTGCAAAATTGTTACTTTTTATCTGCCACACTATATGCCCTCCTCTTCTGGTGAGATCACTCCCCCTCAGTAGTAAATGATCAGGAACAAAAGTCTGTGAACTTAATCAGATGTCTCATTACTTATTTGGGTCCTTGGTGGAGGCCTATTTTCCCTGCTGTAACATGGTCCCTTCTCTCCTTGTTTCTGGTGTGGCCCTCCTACCCCATCCCTCCTGTTCATAATTCTTGGAATTACTGTCTCTAGGTGGGCTGGGTGGGTTTGGTACTAGGAGCCACCTATTAGGGAGTACATACGGCGCTTAATTTTCTGGGTCTGGGATACTTCACTTAATACAATTGTTTCTAATGACATCCATTTCCCGGAAAATTCCAGTAATTCATCATTTTTGATGGCTGAGTAGTACTCCATTGTATAGATGTACCACAGTTTCCTTATCCACTCGTCAACTGTTGGACATTTGGGCTGATTCCATGTCTTTGCTATTGTAAACAGTGCTGCTATGAACATGGTCGTGCTTGTGCTATCGAGGCGAACCTCTGCTGTATGGGGGGTTATACCCAAAGTGGAATAGCAGGGTCATATGGCATTTCAATCTTTAATTTCTTTAAGAATCTCCAGACGGCTCGCCAGAGTGGCTGTATGAGCCTGCATTCCCACCAACAATGTAGGAGAGTTCCCCTCTCTCCACATCCTCTCCAGCATTGTCGTTGTTAGTATTGTGGATTTTTGCCATCCTGACCGGGGTGAGATGATATCTCAGGGAAGTTTTGATTTGCATTTCCCTGATGGCTAAAGAAGTGGAGCATTTTTTCAGATATTTGTTAGACATTTTAATTTCATCCCTGGTAAAGTTTCTTTTAAGTTCCAGGGCCCATATTTTAATTGGGCCATTGGTTTCCTTGGTGTTTAGTTTTCTAAGTTCTTTGTGCACTCTGGACAATAGAGCTCTATCAGATATGTGGTTAGTGAAGATTTTCTCCCATTCTGTGGGTTGCCTTTGAGCTCCTGTGACAATCTCTTTATCTGAACAGAAGCTCTTTAATTTCACAAGATCCCAACTGTTGAGAGTTGGTAGCAGTGACTGTGCCATTGGATGTCTGTTTAGGAACTGTTGGCCTAGCCCAATCAGCTCGAGGGAGTTCCCTATCCTTTCAACTATGGTTTTTATAGTCTCTGGCCTGATATCAAGGTCCTTGATCCATTTGGAATTAAGTCTTGTACATGGTGACAAGTTCGGGTCCAGCTTTAATCTTCTGCATGTGGAGATCCAGTTTTGCCAGCACCATTTGTTGAAGATGCTGTTCTTTTTCCATTGGATTCTTTGGGCCCCTTTGTCAAAGACCAAATGGCTGTAACTTTGTGGGCTTATATCTGGGTCTTCAATCCTTATCCATTGATCTGTGTGTCTATTTTGGAGCCAATACCAGGCTGTCTTTACAACTATGGATTTGTAGTATAGACTAAGGTTTGGTATGGTTATACCTCCAGCTGTGTTTTTGTTACTCAGGATTGTTTTTGCTATCCTGGGTCTTTTGTGCCTCCATATGAACTTTGAGATTGTTTGGTCAACTTCTTTGAAGAATTGCTTTGGGATTTTGATTGGTATAGCATTGAATCTGTATATTGCCTTTGGTAGGATGGTCATTTTCATGATGTTGATTCTGCCAATCCAGGAACAAGGGAGGTCTTTCCACCTTCTGGTGTCTTCGGCTATTTCTTTCTTTAGGGTTTTAAAGTTTTCATTGTAAAGGTCTTTACCTCCTTAGTTAGGTTTATACCAAGGTATTTCATTTTTTAGGGGCTATAATAAATGGTATTGTTTCTCTCAAGGCTTTTTCACTTCTTTCATTCTGGGCATATAGGACGGCCTCTGATTTTTGCACATTTATTTTGTATCCTGCCACCCTGCTGAACTTCTCAATTAGTTCCAGGAGCTTCCTGGTGGAGTTTTTGGGATCACTCAGGTATAAGATCATGTCATCTACAAATAGGGATAGCTTGACTTCTTCCTTGCCGATTTGAATCCTTCTTATGTCCCTTTCTTGTCTTATGGCTTCAGCTATGACTTCAAGTACAATATTGAATAGAAGTGGTGAGAGTGGACAGCCTTGTCTAGTTCCTGATCGAAGTGGGAATACTTCCAATTGTTCCCCATTGAGCATAATCCTTGCTGTGGGCTTGTTGTATATAGGTTTTATTATATTGATAAAGGTTCCTTCCATTCCTACTGTCTCTAGCGTTTTGATCATAAAAGGCTGTTGGATCTTGTCAAAAGCTTTTTCTGCATCTATCGAGAGTATCATGTGGTCTTGGACTTTGGACTGGTTTACATGATGAATTACATTTATTGATTTGCGTATGTTGAACCAACCTGTGTGCCGGGGATGAAGCCTACTTGGTCCCCATGAATGATCTTTTTAATATGTTTTTGAATCCGATTTGCTAAGACTTGTTGAGAATCTTTGCGTCTGTGTTCATCAGGGAGATCGGCCTATAGTTTTCTTTTTTAAGCGAATCTTTATTAGGTTTTGGGATTAAAACGATATTAGCTTCATAGAAGGAATTTGGTAGTGTTCCTTCCTTTGCTATTTGATGAACAGTTTAAGGAGTATTGGTGTTATTAACTCCTTAAATGTCTGGTAGAACTCTGCTGAATCCATCTGGTCCAGGACATTTTTTGGTGGGAAGATTCGAGATTACTTCCTCAATTTCCTTATATGTTATAGGACTATTTAAATAATTCACAACTTCCTGATTCAATTTAGGTAAGTTGTGTTTACTTAGAAATTCATCCATCTCTTTGTGTTGTCAACTTCACAGAGTATAAGTTTTTGAAATATGATGTTATAATTCTCTGGATTTCTTGGGTATCAGTAGTGATAACTCCATGTTCATTTCTAATTTTGTTAATTTGGGTTTTCCCTCTCTTGCTTTTGGTTAGTTTCGCTAGGGGTGTATCAATCTTATTGATTTTTTCAAAGAACCAGCTTTTTGACTGGTTGATTTTTTCTATCGTTTTCTTAATCTCGATTTCAGATATTTCTCCCTATTTTGCTAATCTCCTCTCTTCTACTACTTTTGGGATCAGATTGCTCTAGCTTCTCTAAAGCTTTAAGCTGCATTGTTAAGTTGTTTACTTCTGACGTTTCCATTTTTTTGACGTAGGCATTAAGAGCTATGAACTTACCTCTTAGAACAGCTTTCATTGTGTCCCAGAGATTTTGGTAAGTTGTATTTTCGTTATCATTCACTTTCAGGAAATCTTGAATTTCTTTTTTAATTTCTTCCTGAATCCATGTCTCATTCAGCATCATATTGTTAAGTTTCCAGGAGTTAGTGTATTTTCTCTTGTTTGATGTGTTGTGGATGTCCAGCTTTAGGCCGTGATGGTCTGATAGGGCACAGGTTAGAATTTCAACTTTCTTGTATATGTGTAGATTCATTTTGTGGCCCAATATGTGATCTATTTTGGAGAAAGTTCCGTGTGCTGCTGAGAAAAATGTGTATTCTTTGGTGTGTGGGTGAAAAGTTCGATAGAGATCTGTAAGGTCCATTTCTTTCAGGGTTTGATTAAGTTCCAAAGTGTCTCTGTTAAGCTTTTGACCTGTTGATCTATCCCATGTTGACAGGGCGGTGTTGAAGTCCCCAAGAATTATCGTTTGGGGATTGATTTCTTGCTTTAGACGCTGTAGGGTTTTCTTAATGAATGTGGAGGGGCCCGTATTGGGTGCATATATGTTCAGGATTGTGAGGTCTTCCTGGTGAATTGTGCCTGTGACTAAAATGTAGTATCCATCCGTGTCTCTTATAATTTTCTTTGGTTTGAAATCCACTTTGTCTGATAGCATAATGGCTACCCCTGCCTGTTTTCTGCTTCCATTAGCTTGTAGAATGGTTGACCAGCCTTTTATTTTTAGAGCGTGCCCATCTTTTGTGGTGAGATGGGTTTCCTGCAGGCAGCAGATTGATGGATTGTGATTTTTAATCCATGTTTGTAATCTGTGTCTCTTGATCGGTGAATTAATTCCATTAACATTTAGTGTTATAATGGAGAAACTATTGTTAATTCCAGACATTTATTATGTTTAGTAGCTTTTATAAGTATATTGCTTCGCTTTTAATGATGTTATACTTGCCTTCTGTTCTCCTGGATATGCCTGTTTTTTTCTTCACGCTTGAGTATCATTTCTAGCATTTTTTGAAGACCTGGTTTGGTGGCCATGTATCCCTTAAAGTTGTCTTTGTGCTGGAAAATTTTTCTTTCTCCCTCGATCATGACTGATAGTTTTGCAGGGTAAATCAGCCTGGGTTAACATTTTTGCTCATTCGATACTTGAAGTATGTCTCTCCAAGCTCTTCTTGCTTTTACTGTTTCGACTGAGAAGTCATTTGTTATTTTAATAGGTTAACCTTTAAAAGTGACTTGTTTTTTCTCCCTTGAAGCTCTCAGCACCAGTTCTTTATCTTGAATGTGGAGTGTTTTAACTATTATTTGCCGTGGGGTGCTTCTATTTTGGTCGTATCTGTTTGGGGTGCGGAATGCCTCTTGTATATGGATGGGCCTCTCTTTTTTTAGATGAGGAAAGTTTTCCTTGATGATCGTTTGAAAAATTTCCTCAGGGGTGGTATTTTGAGATTCTTGCTCTGGTATTCCATGAATACGCATGTTAGGCTTCTTCAGGGTGTCCCATATCTCTTGGATATTTCTCTCAAGTATCTTTTTGGCTTTAACAACCTCTTCCATTGAGCTGGTTAGTACTCCCACTTTATCTTCAAGGTCTGAAATTCTGTTTTCTGCTTCGTTAGTTCTGTTGGTAAGACTCTCTGTGGCGTTCTGGGTTGAAGATAACTTGTCTTTTAGCTCAGTTTTAAACTCTGCTTGAGTTTTTTTTAACTGCTCTATGCCACTTTTTGTTTCTTGCACTGTTTTTCTCAACTCCTCCAGATGTCTGTTGTCTTCCTCTTCAAAGCGATTGATTCGATTATTTAATTACTCCCTGATTTCCTCTTTCATAGTATTGAACATGGTAATGATCATATTTTGAAAGTCTTTATCCTGGGTGGGGCTTTCTTGGCCTTTTTCCGCGGGTTTGTTCTTGTTGGAGTCTAACATTATGGGATTAATTCCTTCAGTGGGAAATTTGTTTACTTGAGTGTTGCTTCTCATGGATTTGCACTTTGACTTTGGCATTGTCATTTTAACTCTTAAGATCTCTCAATTTCACTAAACTGAATTATTTGGCCTGTGGTCCTGGTGGGCGGGGCGGGCGGAGACTTACCTAGGTCGTGGGGTGAGGCCAGGCTGGACCGCGCGTGCGTTCCGACTGGTGGAGCGGGGCGGGGTGCAAAGGGGGGATGGGGGCGACCGCTTGGAGCTATTTAACCCGAGGGCAGCTGGGGTGGGGCCCGGGCGCAGGGGGAGGTCCTCCTGGTCCCTGGGTCCCGCGCGCAGCTCTGGCTGGATGGTGGGAGGCGGAGCCGCGTCCCTGTGGGCCGACCTGGGGGTCCTCGTGGGCGGTGCGCGCGGGGGGGGGGGGGGGGGTACTCACCAGCTAGGGCGTGGCGTGGACGCCCGGCTGGACCGCGCGCGTGCGCCCGTCCCGACCGGCAGAGCGGGTTTAGGGTGCAAAAAGGGGGGATGGGGGCGACGGCGTCGCTAATATCGTTTTAATCCCAAAACCTAATAAAGATTCACTTAAGAAAGAAAACTATAGGCCGATCTCCCTGATGAACACAGACGCAAAGATTCTCAACAAAGTCTTAGAAAATCGGATTCAAAAACATATTAAAAAGATCATTCATGGGGACCAAGTAGGCTTCATCCCCAGCACACGGTTGGTTCAATATACGCAAATCAATAAATGTAATTCATCATGTAAACCACTCCAAAGTCCAAGACCACATGATACTCTCGATAGATGCAGAAAAAGCTTTTGACAAGATCCAACAGCCTTTTATGATCAAAACGCTAGAGACAGTGGGAATGGAGGGAACCTTAATCAATATAATAAAAGCTATATACAACAAGCCCACAGCAAGGATTATGCTCAATGGGGAACAATTGGAATCATTCCCACTTCGATCAGGAACTAGACAAGGCTGTCCACTCTCACCACTTCTATTCAATATTGTACTTGAAGTCTTAGCTGAAGCCATAAGACAAGAAAGGGACATAAGAGGGATTCAAATCGGCAAGGAAGAAGTCAAGCTATCCTTATTTGCAGATGACATGATCTTATACCTGAGTGATCCCAAAAACTCCACCAGGAAGCTCCTGGAACTAATTGAGAAGTTCAGCAGGGTGGCAGGATACAAAATAAATGTGCAAAAATCAGAGGCCTTCCTGTATGCCCAGAATGAAAGAAGTGAAAAAGCCTTGAGAGAAACCATACCATTTACTATAGCCCCTAAAAAAATGAAATACCTTGGTATAAACCTAACTAAGGAGGTAAAAGACCTTTACAATGAAAACTTTAAAACCCTAAAGAAAGAAATTGCAGAAGGCACCAGAAGATGGAAAGACCTCCCTTGTTCCTGGATTGGCAGAATCAACATTGTAAAAATGACCATCCTACCAAAGGCAATATACAGATTCAATGCTATACCAATCAGAATCCCAAAGCAATTCTTCAATGAAGTTGACCAAACAATCTCAAAGTTCATATGGAGGCACAAAAGACCCAGGATAGCAAAAACAATCCTGAGTAACAAAAACACAGCTGGAGGTATTACCATACCAAACCTAAGTCTATACTACAAATCCATAGTTATAAAGACAGCCTGGTACTGGCTCCAAAATAGACACACAGATCAATGGATAAGGATTGAAGACCCAGATATAAGCCCACAAAGTTACAGCCATTTGGTCTTTGACAAAGGGGCCCAAAGAATCCAATGGAAAAAGAACAGCATCTTCAACAAATGGTGCTGGCAAAACTGGATCTCCACATGCAGAAGATTAAAGCTGGACCCGTACTTATGACCATGTACAAGACTTAACTCCAAATGGATCAAGGACCTTGATATCAGGCCAGAGACTTTAAAAACCATAGTTGAAAGGATAGGGAACTCCCTCGAGCTGATTGGGTTAGGCCAACACTTCCTAAACAGACATCCAATGGCACAGTCACTGCTACCAACTCTCAACAGTTGGGATCTTGTGAAATTAAAGAGCTTCTGTTCAGATAAAGAGATTGTCACACGAGCTCAAAGGCAACCCACAGAATGGGAGAAAATCTTCACTAACCACATATCTGACAGAGCTCTACTGTCCAGAGTGCACAAAGAACTTAGAAAACTAAAGTCCAAGAAAAACACTGGCCCAATTAAAAAATGGGCCCTGGAACTTCAAGGAAACTTTACCAGGGATGAAATTAAAATGTCTAACAAATATCTTAAAAAATGCTCCACTTCCTTTGCCATCAGGGAAATGCAAATCAAAACTTCCCTGAGATATCATCTCACCCCGGTCAGGATGGCAAAAATCCACAATACAAACAACGATAAATGCTGGAGAGGATGTGGAGAGAGGGGAACTCTCCTACATTGTTGGTGGGAATGCAGGCTCATACAGCCACTCTGGCGAGCCATCTGGAGATTCTTAAAGAAATTAAAGATTGAAATGCCATATGACCCTGCTATTCCACTTTTGGGAATAACCCCCCATGCAGCAGAGGTTCGCCTCGATAGCACAAGCTCGACCATGTTCATAGCAGCACTGTTTACAATAGCAAAGTCATGGAATCAACCTATATGTCCAACAGTTGACGAGTGGATAAGGAAACTGTGGTACATCTATACAATGGAGTACTACTCAGCCATCAAAAATGATGAATTACTGGAATTTGCTGGGAAATGGATGTCATTAGAAAGAATTATATTAAGTGAAGTATCCCAAACCCAGAAAATTAAGCACCGTATGTACTCCCTAATAGGTGGCTCCTAGAACCAAACTCACCCAGCCCACATCGAGACACTCAAAAGTAAACCTATGTAACACAGTAATTGCAAGGATTATGAACAAGAGAGATGGGTTAGGAGGGCCACACCAGAAACAAGGAGAGAGGGAACCATGTTACAGCAGAGAAAATAGGCCTCCATCAAGGTCTGCAAGTAAGTAATGAGAAACCTGGTTAAGTTCACAGACGTTCTTTCCTGATCTTACCAGAAGGGGAGGGCATATAGTCTAGCAGATAAAAAGTAATCATTTTGCAAATGGGTGATGGACCCCTCCCTCACTAAGGTTTCCTACTCTTATTACATCTACCCTTGAATGTGCTATTATAACAAGACTCCGGTTTAAAAGCTTTTTGTCTCTGGCCAGGGGGTGACATACAGTGCCCAGCAGAATGGAGTGAAGGGCATTGCAGGAGCAGCAAAACTGAAAAAGATAATCAACAAACCACAATCCAGAACTTCAGAGACTATATCAATCACATAGAACTAGGCCAGCCTCATCTCTCCCCATCCTGTAGCTCAGGGACATTTGCGGAAGAGGGGGCGATAAGATTGTAAAAGCAAAAGGATGGGAGGAGCAATGATTTGCAAGATTCTCAACAATAGTTGGGGCCAAAGCAATCATAATGGGACTTTGCATGCCCTGTGCAATGTCCAGCACACTGTTGTCCTCATAAAGTCTAGCATCTGTTAAGGGCACCGAGACCCCTGGAGGCAAGGGATTGACAGCCATAGTAGTGATCTTATGCTTAAGGGGAACAAGAGAAAGGGCTTATGGAAATGCCACTGGGTCTTTATATGTCATCGGAGAGGAGGACCCAGTGGAGAGTTAGGCATACACAATAAAGGACTCTCTGGGAATTGGGGGGGAGGCACTGGGGGATGGGGAGGAGGAGGAGGGGGTTCGGGGGGAGGAGGGGGGAGGGAGGGAACTGGTAAAAAAATTTTAAAATGTATAATTAAATTTTTAATAAAAAAATAAAAAAATAAATTGAACCAAAAAAAAATAATTTACCAATGTATCTGGTAGGCCAGCCAGTTTCCCACCCAAGACCCTTTCTTTTACATGGCTCAGTAGGTTCGGCTTTCTCTTTTCCTAAACGTTGCAGGTGGAGATTCATATTCTAAAACAGCCATGGTCAGGAGAAACAGAGAAGCTTGCATCTGAGAAGGAAGGACAGAAATCCTCCCCCCCCCCAACAACATTTTGCATGTCAGTGGGCGGAGTGAGGAGGGAGCTGCCTCCTGGGGCAAAGGAAGCTTAAAGGCAACTTGGTTTTCCTTACATTCATGGAATAGGCATGTGGAACCGTGGAAAATTAAGGGGAAGGGAAAAAACAGAAGAGCGAGAAAATTCAAGAAGATTGTAAAAACCCTTTGATTAGAGTTAGAACACAGAGCAGGTGAGGGAGTGGGAAAGAAGGAAAGAAAGAAGAGAAAGAGGAGGAAGGAGTAAAACAGGAGGAAGGAGGAGGAAACAGGAAGGAAGAGGAAGAAGTTGATGAGGATGGGAAGGAGATGAGGAAGAGGAGGATGAAAGGAAGAGAAAAAAGGAAGGAGGTAGAGAAGGACAACACCAATTTCTGGCAAAAAGCAGTAATTACAATTAAAGTAGTAACTTGCTCTCATTAAAAGTGAAGGTGCTCAAGGGAAGCCGTTAAGGCACACAGCCTCTCACTGAGTCATCTAGTGTAGCCCTCCTATGATCCTGGAAGCCAGGCATTCCTCTTTGTACCTTATAGATACCTTATAGATAGGATTATGCTGGATTGCTTGCTTACAGATTCTCAAAGCTGCAGGATCTGAACTTTGACATAGAGCATTATTTTTTTGCATTGATATGTGTGAGTGCATAGCCCAAGAGGATACTTGAGTGTGTGTGTGCCTGTGGATACCCAAGAGTGACATTGAAAATCATCCTGAATTCTTCCACCTCCTTATTGCTTTGCTTTAAGGTTTCCCAGGCTTCACCTTCCAGAACTGGAACTGCAGATTGCCACCATTTCCTCCCAATATGTTTATATGGACTCTGAGGATCCAAACTCAGGTCTTTATGCTTGCAAGGCAAAGGCTTTAACAGACCTGAGCCATCTACATACTATTTTTGTTAAACTGAGCTTCAAACATGTATTGCTTTAAGTCTTCCTATTTCACATGAAGAGGTGAGAAAGCATGAAGATGATGGGGTCCTTTGGAACAAGGGAAGCAAAAATGGAGTGAATGGACTCTACAAAACCACTGTACCACATGTCGAAAAATAACTGTCTCTATGACCCCCGGCACCAGGCCATGCAGAGTGGGGCAAAATCTTCCTGAAATGCTACCTTTGCTTCATGCTCTCTCCATTTAACCTTTATCTTCAACTAATTTTGACCTGTATGCTCATCCCATGTGGTTATGTGGTATAGATAAGTCAACAGAAGTTATGTGTTTCTTAGCAAATGAAGGTAGCATGAACCCTCATTCACAGTGAGAGTTATTCCTATAAATCTAATTGGAGAAATTTTGGAATTGCAAAAGAATTAGTTGCTGGCAACTCATGCTACAATGAATAGATAACTATTATATTTTGCATCAAGATTGTCACCAAAGCTCCACACTAGAAGAAACTAGAGGGCCAGTCTGAACTATTGTATTTATAATTTGAGAATGATTACAGATCATAAGAATCACCCATTTCCATGATCCTGAAATTGTTTACGACATGTTCACACTGCTGTAAGTCACCAGTATCCTTCCCACGCGTGAGGGACTCCCCACAGAAGGAGCTGAGCTGTGGCATACTTCAGTCAGCTCTGAATAAGACCAGCACCCTGTTTAAGGATGCACAAGTTTCAGAAATTTCTGGGGAATAGTGTCTGCAGAGACAGTCACACATAATTCTTAGGACTCAGAGACCTCATGTTTTAAACTTGGGGGACTGCAGAGATAGCTCATGGGTTAAGTCTCTATTTCACAATCAGAAGGACCTGAGTTTGAATCCCGGGTCACATATAAAAGCAGCAGGCATAAATGGTGGTGTCCTGGAAGGCAGAGTCTGGGAAACTCCATAGCAAAGCAAAGAAGAGTTAGTACAATTCAGGGTGATTCCCAAAGTTGCCCTTGGGCCTCTATAGGCACACACAGTGCCCTCTGATACACACAGACACACAAAGACACACACACACACACAAATGAAAAATAACCTAAACTCAGAGATTCTATACAACTGTCCAGTCACAATTGCTTCACTTAACTCAAAGGTAGACATTCTAAACATTACCTTCTATTTAATGAATGGAATAGTGCATGTATCTTCTCTCTGAAAAGCCATGAAGTTTGCAACTGACTGGCCATAGAAGTGAAGGGCATATGGGGCATGTTGAAGACACTGTACCAGTGACCTGTTCCTGATATAAAATGTTGTCACATGCATAGGTGTCTCACATAGCATGCTTTTAATTGCTGACATGTATTGTCACATGACTTTCAGGCAGGGACTTTTACTGTAGGGATTTAAGGGACCATCTGAGAGTTCACTTTAGGCTCATGTGAGCTGGCAGTAGAATTCACTTCCTATGTGGTGCTTTGGCTGCTCATTTCTTTGTTGGCTTTCAAACTCGATAAGCCTGGGTTCTAGTATTCCTGGCTCATGATTCTACATATCTCCAAAGCCATCAGTGTGTCAGTGAAATGATTCATTTGCAAGCTAATGAATATGCATCTCAATAAGTGTAAAATCAAAACCAAGCAGGAGCCAGAAATGAGTGGAGACTGAGTTGCTTCCTGTGAGAAGAGCAAGGGGACTTAAGGGGGCTTCTTCCATAAGGGTGCCTAGGTGAACAGGAAGCTGGGTTTGTGTGGGGAGCCTACACACTTTCACATAGGAAAGCACTTTACAGGAAGGTACGTTCCTGAGCATGCTCAGATGACAAGCGTGTTCCTAAGCACACTCACATTCAAGGTCATTGTTGAGGAAGCAAAGACCGTAGAAACATTTAAGGGTATGACAACGGAAGATCATATGTAACAGGATCAACTGGGCATGCTCATCTTGTGTCTTAAAGATGGTGCATAGGAGTCTTTGAGAACTTATAATTTTGTTGTTGATATTTGGAGGCCATTCTAAGTGGCAGGAAGTGCCAAGATGCACGATGAGAGAAAGTTCTGAGGACTTCAGAGGTTACTGCAGTGACAGGGATAACCTACTTACAAAGACCAGTTATGGATAAGAAGCACAGTCATCTTCCCCCTGAGGGATGGGAGCTGAGGATCAGGAGATAATGTTGATTGACCTCTCTCTGGGCTTTTCTCTTTGGGATGCTTGAACCAGAACAGGTTCCAAGGTGCTTATTGTTCCTAACCCAGCCACTGAATAGGTGCTTTTCAAAGCAGAGGGCTTCTTGTTGTCACCTGGATTTGGATAAAAAGTCAACATCTAAGACACATGGCAAGAGAAAGGGATTTGATTCTACAATGGGTGACAGATTGGATGAGATGACTTTTGAGGTCTTTCTCAACTGTAAAATGCTTGATTATAGGAGCTATGCTATTTCTAAATTCATTACTCAGGCAATTAGTATCTATCAGATGGTTAGTAGTGAGTCTAGGGATAAATGCCCACTCATTTCTCTCATTTTTCCTATTTAACAGCATATAAAAGTTGGGTGAATATTCTCAAACTTTCAAAATTTATTGCCTGTTAGAGTTATATTAATCATTATTTTAGATTCCTTTTTAATTAAAGGCTTTTTTTTACATTTTTTATTATTATTTCCGCTCATACAAACTTAATAGGTAGACCAGTTCCCTCCCCTCTCCTCCTCCCCCCGAACCCCCTGCTTCCCCTCCCTCCCTCCCTCCCCATCTCCCAGTGCCCCCCCCCCAATTCCCAGAGAGTCCTTTATTGTGTATGCCTAACTCTCCTCTTGGTCCTCCTTTCCGATGACGTACAAGGACCCAGTGGCATTTCCCTGAACCCTTTCTCGTGTTCCCCTTAAGCATAGGAACACTACTGTGGCTGTCAATCCCTTGCCTCCAAGGATCTTGGTGCCTTTAGCCGATGTTAGACTTTGTGAGGTCAATAGTGTGATGGACATGGCGCAGGGCATGCAAAGTCCTATTATGATTGCTTCAGCCCTAACTAGTGTGGAGACTCTTCAAATCATTGCTCCCCCCATCCTTTTGCTCTTACAATCTTACCACCCCCTCTTCCGCAAATGTCCCTGAGCTTCAGGATGGGGGGAGATTAGGCTGGCTTAGTTCTATGTGGATGATATAGAGTCTCTGAAGTTCTGGATTGTGGTTTGTTGATGTTCTTTTGCAGTTTTGCTGCTCCTGCAATGCCCTTCACTCCATTGTGATGGGCACTATATGTCACCCCCTGGTCAGAGACAAAAAAACTGTTAAACTGGAGTCTTGTTATAATAGCACATTCAAGGGTAGATGTAATAAAAGCAGGAAACCTCGGGGAGGGAGGGGTCAGTCACTCATTTGCAAAATGATCATTTTTCATCTGCCAGACTATATGTACTCCCCTTCTGGTGAGATCATACCCCCTCAGTTGTACATGATCAGGAACGAACGTCTGTGAACTTAACCAGGTGTCACATTACTTACTTGCAAATTCTCGGCATCTGTCCATGTGGTCTATGAAGAAATATTTAGAGGGAAAGGCTTGAAGTTTATGGATTTGGAGACTCTTCCGACTCAGCTACATCACAGGCAGTTGGAGACTTAACCAGTGAAGTTACCTACATCTTTTCACTTCCAAGATGACAGCTCAAATGGGATACCAGAAGAGAGAGTTATAGCTTGAAGGCAGAGCTGAGGCACAGCACTGATGAGGAAGCCGATTTAGCCACTGTCACAAGCATCTTCTAAACAAGTCTGAAAACTTGAGAAGACAGACAGCCTGTTCTGAGAGAAATGCATCTGAAATATGTTGGAAACCCTAAAATTCTCCCAAACCAAAAAATTTGTCCAAGGGAAAGTTGACCTAATTGTATTTAAAATAAAAGCTAAAATGCAGAAAAAAAGATGGTACACAGGAATGCCTTTGGGGGAGGGGGGTGCACAGTTCCTCCCTCCCCCAGATACAATTAGTTGAGACAGCACTTAGGAGCGAACAGTGGCAGCTCTGTGGGTGAGGTGAGCTGAGTCACTTCTCTGGCTGCTGCTGCATCTGTCTGACCTCAGCTGAGAAAGATTGTCTACTTTGAATGGCCCACGTGATTGGTTGCTCCCTTGGAAAATTTAGGGTAACTTCCCAATGTCAGTGTTCTTAACATGACTGTACTGTTCAGTCCGTGTGGCTGTTTAACTGAGCCCAATCAGCCTCCTCCCCACCCTCTGACCCAAACATTGTCACGTACTGTAGTTTTTAGAAGAAAATGACACGTGTACTGAGCATGCACCAACATCATTTTCTCATGATTCCCAAAACTTTATGGTGAAGCAAGTAGATCTTTAGCATTTACACGACAGTAGCATTGTAAGGCAAATAGACATCATTTAAGTTATAAAGGAAGATGTGCGTAGGTTGCATGGAAATTATCATTCCAGTGTACATTAGTAACTGGGCAAATTCAAGTTTTGGTAACTGGGTTCTTCAAAGCAGTTTTCTAAAGGGTAACCCCATTTCAAAAGGGAAAAGCCACATCACATGTTGTCAAGCTGTGTGTTGAAACATGTAGGTATTCTGAACTTTTTGGACATTTCCAAAGCTAAACCAAAGAACAATAACTATTATTAAAGTTTATTTTTACATGAACTATCCCCCCAATAGCTGTATGTGTTGAAAGCTTGGTCTCCAGCTAGTCATTTTTTGGGGAGTCACTTGAAGTTTGGGGAGGTAGAATATAGCTGGGGAAAGAAGGTCACTGGGAGTGGATATTGGGGCCACATGTTTACTTGTCCTGTCTTAATTTACTAGGTTGCTGAGCACCATAATGTGGGCTGCCTGTGGTATCCTACAGACCACCTTGAGCTGAACTCTGAAACCCTGAGCTACAATCTACCTTTATGTTCGATATTGCTGTCAGGAGGCACTTTGTTACAGTAGTGGAAAGTGTAGGAACTTTTATGTATTGGCAGGATAAGGAGAGAGTTTGGTAGGTTCCAGGGATTAGATCATGAACTGCTATCAGGCCATTATCTGGTCTCTCTTAAACCTTAACACGTCTTGCAGGAACTGAAGACTTCTTAGAGTGCCCACACTGGGCCAGAAGAGAGGACAGTCAACACTGCCCACTTCATAACTAATACAGTGCTTGGGCATGTTGACACAATTTTTCCGCCTTACAGTGGAGGGTGAGCGCAGGACATGCTGTTTGTCTTTTGCTCGAATAAGTACACACATTCTAGAAATAAAAGATGTGTGCTGGGATAGGCAGATGGTTCAAGGGTTAAACCTCTGCCTCAGAAGCAAAATGACCTGAGTTCAGATGCCCAGATCCCATACAAAATCACAGGGTAGATATGGCAGCAGTCTGCACCTGTAGCCCTGAAAGTTGGAGCCTCAGAAACCCCACAGCAAACCAATGAGGAGGTAGTTCAATCCAAAATGATTCCCAATCTCACCATTGGGTCTCCACAGGCACACACTCAATTGACCTATTCTGTGTACAAACACACACACACACACACACACACACACACACACACACACACACACATTATGCGCCATCCTAATTAGTTTAAAGGCATCCTGGAACTGAAAGATACCCAGGACATGGAGGAGGAACTGCCTATTTTTTTTAGGAAAATTGACCCATAAATTTCTATGTTGCTGTGAAAGGAGTGTGTGGCAGAGATGTATAAACATTTTTAAAAATGTCCCTTATGCCTTCATGTGAGAGAAAAGAATAGAGAGGAGAAAGTAAGCAAGGGAAGATAGGTAGGGTGAGAGAGAGAGAGAGAGAGAGAGAGAGAGAGAGAGAGAGAGAGAGAGAGAGAGAGAGAGGATGTGCATGCATCCCATGGTGCATAGCTGGAGATCAGAGGACAGCATTCAGAAGTCAGTTCTGTTCTTCTACCCTGTGGGCTTCTGGGGATCCAACTCAGGTCAGCAGATTTGCAAGCAAGCGCCTTCCCTGCTGAGCTATCTCACAGGCCTGATGTGCAAATATTTTCCTAATGCAATCTGTCAATGAGCATACACTAGGGCTCAGAAGCATGGTAGTTACATGGATCAGCATGCTGTTAACCACTGCAAGCAAAAAACTTGGTGTGAATAACTACAACCCTCACAGAAAACCTCCATCTACGTGTGCTGGTTTAAATTAGATTCTTCATTATTTAAGCTCAAAAAAAGCACATGCCTTTTCAGCCAGCTGCTTCATACGGATTAGCCAGGATTTACTCCTGGAGCTGTGATTAGAGTATGTGAGAGGCTGGAAGGCAGAAAATCCTGCCTTTAAACCAGTTCTGCCTTTGAAGGGCCATTTTCATATTCACTGGAAATTTTTCAAGAGGATTTTAGGACCAGAAAGTTCTATATTACTCTGTTGGAAAAAATTGAAATAATAGACTCCCCTTTTCTACTTTCAAGAAAACTTAGGCCAAGATGGTTGCATTTGTATGGGCAGCTAGAACATGGCCTGTGGACAACAGCATGAAGCAGGCTCCAATCTGGGCTTTGCGCCAGAATTGTTCTTCAGAATTCTTTAGATGCGTGATAGTGTAATGTCTTTTCTCTGCCAGGACCCGGGCCAGTGCTTCTCCTTCCTCTTTCCCACTCTCCACCTCTTTTTTTTTTTTTACATGCATGGAGGTATATGTACAGGTATACAAATATGTGTATAAGAGGGCACTAAAGTGTGTGTGCCTATGGAGGCCCCAAAGCAACATTAGGATTTATCCTGGATTGCTCTATCTTCTCGTTGTTTTCTCCAGGTTTGTTGCAAAGCCATGAGCTACATGAGCATTTTGTCCCTAAACCTTACTCATAAGCCAATCCAAGCAATTCCTTTTATATGTTCATTTTCCTAAGGGGGTTCTGTTCCTCCAGAGACCCCTGACTAATATGCACACCCTCCTGTAACCACTCATCCAAGTTCTGTATCTCTGGAAACTGAAGTCACCCCTGATGTGTTGTGGGGCAAATGCAAGTCTTTTAGAAATCAAGGTATACTTGGTTTACCATGCTAAAATTAAGGTTGGTGTGTTTCCCTCTATCCCCATGGAACATTTTCACAAATAATTAAGTCTCTGTGTCATGAAACATTATGATTTCCAGGAGAGAAAATCACATCCTTTCTCATCGCAAAGCCCGTATTTATAAATCCACCTTCTGCCAAATCAGTTCACACCTGAGGTCAGTGTGTTTGTTCCTGATGTAGGTGCACATGATAGAATGAAATCTCTTGGGCTTACATTTTCTGTCAGTTTTTTTGTTCGGCATAGAAATTATGACAAGAGAAAAATCATTCCCTTGCCAATTCCAGAAATGAAAGGTAATTATGCACAATGAGATATCTGTGGAGCCATCAGTGCCGGGCTGCAAGTAACCCAGGCTGTCAGAGGGAGAGGGAGCAGGGAGTTCTGAAACGTAATTATGCATGTGAGGTACATTGGGGCAGGCATCACCCTGTTATCTTTCACTTCCCCAGTCTTAACAACCCGGGAAGTAGACGTAAGACATTGTTTTTCCTTTGTGAACACGCTTGATGCTGCAGTAATTCAGTATTTCCCTGTGCTAGAATGCTGATGTCAGATTCAAAGCTCAGTGTGGTGATAGACTCAGACAGTGGAGATGAAGGCAAATCTCTCCTCTTGCTCTCAAGATTCAGTGCTTGAGACAGTGCTGCATTGTATTTTAGTGGTGTGGCTTTGTATTTCTGACTCTCTCTGCTACATGATATAATATTCTTGAAGCAGACTTGCCCCAGGGGATGTGGAGATGAATATCTGATTCTGTCCTTATCACCATCATGTCTGTCTTTTGCATGCTATGCCCATAACAGAATGACTCTTTCGTGAGGAGATGGCGAGCTGGCACATTTTCTAGTCTGCATCTTGCAATAGTCACAGACCCTTCTGGATTCCACACTCTCCCCACCTTCTTCTACTTGTGACTAATTGAAAACTCTATTTTTCCTCATCAGTGTGACAAGTTCCTGCACCAAATCCAAACAATGACGTTAAGTTTAACTATCATTCTCCCTCAGCACACATTCCTTATCTCCCTTCCTGGGAATACCTAGGATGGTCAAGTTGGCTGTAATGGGGAATTTCATTTTCTAGGTTTAATCATTCATCAAAGCGAGTCTTCATTCATTCGCTGCTGAACAGCAACTTAAGAAGCAGAAACATAAGAAGGCAATTTTCCAAAGCTGTGAAATAAGCACTATGGTGCATCGTAGCATCTATAATTTATGTCTCTTCAATTGGAAGTTATGTATCTAGATTCTCACACTGCTTTTGTCTCTATAATGATAACCTTGCACATACAACTAAAAAGACCAAAATTGTTTTTAATGTACTTCATATTTGAATATTTATTTATTTGTGAGGTAGAAGGAGAGGGAGAGAGAGAGAGAGAACACACACACACACACACACACACACACACACACACACACACACACACACTCTGTGCATGCCATGGCACCTAGGTGAGAAGTCAAAGGACAGTTTTCAGAAATTAGTTCTCTTTTTCCACCTGTGGTTTTCCAGAGTTTGAGTCGAGGTCACCATGTTTGTGATCCAATGTCTTAACCACAGAGCTATCCCGTCGACCTGTTTGCTATCGTTAAAAACAAAAGATGGTGTTTTAAGGTGCACAGTTTTGGAGACCCTGATCAACTGATCTTGGGTGAGGATGGCTCATATTGGACAATGCCATCCATCATGGCAGAAAAGTCATGGAGGCAGGAGCATGAGGCACCTTGTCATATGCATCTACAGTCAGGAATCAGAGAAAGATGCTGGTGCTCAGGAGACTTTCTCCTTTTCATTCAGTCCAATATCCCTGCCCATGCCCACCTGCCCATGGGATGGTGCTGCCCATATTCAAGGGGAGTCTTCCCATGACTTGAAACTCCCCGTGAGACATATGTACTGTCTGTTAGGTGAGTCTAAATTCTCTCATTCTGAATATCAATGTTAACCATGAGGACATTTTCAGGGTGTTGGGAAAAGCCCTGTACATTTTAGGAGAGGCAGTCTTGGGATGTAGTAAGAATTTGTTTCTTTGACTGTTGACTTTGCCTTATTGTTCTCTGATAAGAAAGTATTTCTTCAATGATCAACCTGTGAGGTTGTCTCTTACTAATAATGCTAGCAACCAGACTGACCTGACTTGGGAGGAATTACATGACTTGTAAGAAACATGCTACTTGTCAGTTGAACAAGGAAGGCTTACAATGGTGAATGCAAAGCCCACTTTGGCAAAGCATTGAAGATACTCTTCCTCTCTTTTTTTAAATATTTATTCATTTTTTCCCAATCATACAAGCTTAATAGGTACTCCGGTCCCCTCCCTCCCTCCACCCTTCCTCAGACCCCCTTGCACCCTCCCCCCTTTTCCCCTTGATACTCTTCGTCTCTAAGAGTGCTTTCTTCTACAATTTCAGAGCTTAGAGCTCAGAGCCTTCCTCCCAGCCTGTGTGGATGTGACTACAGGTGAGGGGAGGAGCTTGCCTTAGTCCCCTGTTGCAGTTGCCTTGCATGTTATCGATAAATTCATGACCAAAGGGCCTAAAAGAACAAGGGTTTTTATTGTGCCCAGAGTTTGACCACTCAGCTGTCAAAGGGGTTGACACTTTTATCTAAGTATGACACCCCTCTGAGCTCTTATATGGGGTCTTTCATGGGATCTAGGGACTAGTTGATATAAGAGATGATTGTTGGGATCAACAATATGGCTCACTGGGTCCAGGTGCCTGCATGCAAAGCTGCTAAGCTGAGCTCGATCCCAAGAGTCCACATGGTGACAAGGACTGACTTCTGAAGGTTATCCTCTGCCATCCACTTGTGTACCATGACTTGTTTATATTCTCTCTCTCTTTCTCTCTCTCTCATCATAAGTGATTAATAGTAAAGTATTTTTAAAACTAAGATGACAGAAAAGACACCCAATATCCTTTCTCACACTCTCTTTCTTTCATGAATTTAAGTAAGTAAATAATATTTTTTTTAAAAAAAGGTGGATAGTGGAAAAAGACACTCAATGAGGCTAAGCTAACAGTAAAATAATACTGATATTGTCAAATAAAGTTATGTAAGGAGATTATGGCCGACTCCCAAATACTTTTGCTTTTTCAATATAAGTTGACCCTTCATGGATTCAAGAAATCTCTCACTGAAATAATGTGAATGGGAAAAAACTGGGGGAAAATAGCTGCTTTGGAAGTGACAGAGGTCTTCAGGGGACACAAGATGTCTCATGCAGAATTAGAGCTTTCAGAGTGTCCCCTCTCTGTTCACCCCAGTAAGCCTGTGTGTGGCTCATGGTCCTTAGTAACATCAGCAGAAGAGACTCACTTTAACTTTGGTGTACCAAGTCTCTTGGTACCTGGCCATTGTCAGCTATGTCTGTGATCTATGAATACCCAGCGCCAAATCCATGTGCTAACTAGTACACCAACCGTCTCAGGTGCAGAAAAACCACATTCAGAACAGGCTCCAGTGGAGGAGAGGAATGTGAAAGATTTATTGTAGCTGCCAACAAGCACACTCTGGGGAATCTGATCATTTGTAAGAGTTAGCAAGCTTTGCTTTATTCTACAGACTGCACACCCCCTGAGAGGCCAGTGAATGGGATAAAATATGGGCATCTGTCCACCATGGCATTCCAGTGAGCACAGATGGATCATGCCCTCTGGGAGTTCTGCTGCTGAGTAGATACTGCTGTGTGTTTTCAAGGCTGATACTACGTATCTGTAGCACCATCAGCAGGTATGGGAAGAAATTTACAGGAAGACAACTTTAACTCGATATGGTGATGGTGATGGTTATAGTGATGGTGAAAGACCTTGATACTGATGATGATGATGCTATTGAGGATGGTAATGAAACTGGTGGTAGAGATGGTGGTGGTGGTACTGGTGCTGATGGTGAGTGATGGTAATGATGATGCTAATGTTGATGACTATGATGGTGATGATGATGGTGATAATGTTTGTTCTGATGGTGGTAATGATGACGACAGTGATGATGGTGATGGTGGCAATGCTGATGTTGTTGTTGATCCTGATCCTAATGGTGTTGATGATGATGGTGGTGATCATGAAAGTGCTGCTGCTGATGGTGGTGGTGATGGCAGTGAGGATGATGCTGAAGGTGATGATAATGATGCTGGTGGTGACACTGATCCTAATGTGGTGGTGAGGATAATGATGATGGTGAGGATGATGACAGTGATAATAATGATGCTATTGGGTATGATGATAATGTGGGTGATGATGATGGTAATGATGGTGGTGGTGACAATGATGTTTATGATACAATGATGCTTATTATGATGATAGCGGTAATGATGATGATTGTGATGGTGATGATGGCAGTGGTGGTGATGATGATGGTGATGGTGATGTGAATGGTTCTTCTTATGGTGGTGATGATGATGGCAATGATATCAATAATGATGGTAATGGTAATTATATGGCAATGATGGTCACGAGTATGAAGATGATAAAGGTGATATGAAGATGATGGTGATGGGAAAATTAATGGTGATGATGAAGAGAGTAACTATGATGATGAAGGTGGTAGTGAGATGGAGAGGACCAGAATGACAGAAGATGGTGGGGAAGGTTAGTACAACGACAGTGGTCGTGATAATCATGATGATACAGTGAGGAAGACAATAACAATGTCCATTAATTCCATGTAGAGTTTCATCTTGGATAACACGAATAAACAGGGAAAATTCAAGACTGAACTCTACCCAGTGAATCGATGCCCTGAGAAACAGTGAGTAGAGGATGGAGCTTTGTATTCTGAATAGGATGAAGACAACAGGAGATGGTGAAAACTGGTGGATGCAGCCAACTCTGTTCCTTATAGATGATGAATTCCAGCTTCAGCTGCCTTCTCCCAGACCTCTCTGCAATGCTTCTTTTTGTTTGGCAACTAATAATTATAATTTAACTGTGGTAGTTGGATAAAGGATCAATGTAATACTTGAAGGCTGGAGCTCTGGATGCATTTGTGAAGAGTTAGTAGTTGAGTTGAACCCTGAGCAAGCCTGCAGGAGATTGTGTACTTGATGGAGAAGACCTAACCCATGGTACCTGGTACTAGTCTCTGGGCATGTGGGGAAGTTGGATGGAGCAGGTTAAAGAAGTTGACATTTTTTGGCATACTTGGTCAGACGTGCTGTCTTGCAAGGAAAGCTTGCTCCTCTCAGCAGTCCTGTGGATATGGTATTACCAGTTACCTCATTCACTGGTTTTGGTATGGACTCTCCTGCCAAGCTGGATTAAACACTGTAAGCAAAAATAAAACTTCCATTCCCCCATAAGCCATTTTGGCATGAATTTATTAGCAGCATACAAGCATATTGTGGCACTAACTATGATGGAAGATGTAATGCATGGAGAACTTGATATTTCATTTTTTAAAATGTAAGAATTTGTGTGTGTGCGCGCACTGTGTGTGTGTGTGTGCGCACTGTGTGTGTGTGTGTGTGCGCGCGCACTGTGTGTGTGTGTGTGTGCACACGCACTGTGTGTGTGTGTGTGTGCGCACTGTGTGTGTGTCTTACTTGCCTATGTACTATAGAACTAAAGATGGATATACTGCCACCTAGTGTCCAATTTCTATAAGTGCTATTCAAACTGTCTTGAGGGGAAAATATTGGAACAAATTTTCTCCTTCTGGTGCATGGAACTTTCTAAGCAGAGACAGTTTTAGCTTTAGATAAATGCCTTATTTGTTTCTGAAAGGAAGAACAATATAAATGTAGATTAAATTCATCCAATGAATACTTAAATATTCAAATAAATATCCAGTTAGACATTTACATGATCCCTTCTCTCCTGGCAAAAAAGGACTTCAAGTCTGATAATGAATGTTTTCTCTACTTTGGTCTCATAGCATCAAAAATTCTGTCCTTACATCTGTCCTTTTCAATTGGTGTTCTGAAGTTTTTCTTTCTTAATGTCACAAATGGGTAGGCTGTTTCAAAAACACTTTTGGATGGCAAAGAAGGAAAATCCAAAGGGGGCTGTGGAAAGGACTAGGCTGCTCTGTAGTTGGTGTCCAAAGAACCATTGAAAAATGAATTGCAGAACTTGCATGGGGCACATCTGATTAGCACGCCTGAGCCCTGGGCCCATTCCTCAGGGCATGCATGCATATTCTCTCTCTCTCTCTTTCACACACACACACACACACACACACACACACACACACACACCATTTTCCTCACTCTCTTTCTCTCTCTGTCTCTCACATAAAAATGGTTGTATCTTTGAAAACCTTTCTTACTATTTTAGTTATTAAACCTAACAAAGCTTTTTGTGGTTTTAAATGATTACTTAAATTTTTTTTGCAAGCCCACCTAAGAATTTAACATTTTTCCTTTAGCTGATTTTACTCACGTTTATTTATTGGCAATGAAACTGACATAAATGACTTTCATTTAAAACAAAATAAAGAGGCTGGGGTTATGACTCAGGGGTTAAAGTCCTTGCCTCATAAGGAAAAGGACCCTAGTTCAGATCCCCAGATTCCATATAAAAATGCCAGGTAGACATGGCTGCAGCCTGTAATACTGGCATTGTAAGGCAGATACTGTGAAACCCCAGAGAAGAAATCCAGGATGATTCCTGATGTCATCTTTGGGCCTCCATAGGCAACACATACTCAAAGTGCACTCATATGTATATATATACACACACAGGAGCACACACACTTGCACAAAAAACACAATGTACAGAAAAACATTGGTTTTTCACCCCACCCCGCTCCGCCGGTCGGGACGCGTTCGCGAGATCCAGCCGGGCCTCACCACGTGCTCTAGGACCCCAGGTCAGCCCACAGGGACCCGGCTCCGACTCCCGCCATCCAGCCGGAGCCGCGCAGGGGCCGAGGGACGAGGAGGACCTCCCCCTGCGCCCAGGCCCCGCCCCAGCTGCCCTCGGGTTAAATAGCTCCACGCCGAGGCGACCATTGTCCCTTTTTTTCACCCCACCCCACTCCGCCTGTCCGTGCCTCACCCCCCCCCCCCCCCCCCCCCGCCCTAGGTAAGTCCCCGTTCGGGCCCCGCCCAAAAGTACCCCAGGCCATTCAGTTTAGTGAAATTGAGAGATCTTAAGAGTTAAAATGACAATGCCAAAGTCAAAGTGCAAATCCATGAGAAGCAACACTCAAGTAAACAAATTTCCCACTGAAGGAATTAATCCCATAATGTTAGACTCCAACAAGAACAAACCCGCGGAAAAAGGCCAAGAAAGCCTCACCCAGAATAACGACTTTCAAAATATGATCATTACCATGTTCAATACTATGAAAGAGGAAATCCGGGAGGAATTACATAATCGAATCAATCGCTTTGAAGAGGAACACAACAGACATCTGGAGGAGTTGAGAAAACAGTGCAAGAAACAAAAAGTGGCATAGAGCAGTTAAAACAAACTCAAGCAGAGTTTAAAACTGAGCTAAAAGACAAGTTATCTTCAACCCTGAACGCCACAGAGAGTCTTATCAACAGAACTAATGAAGCAGAAAACAGAATTTCAGACCTTGAAGATAAAGTGGGAGTACTAACCAGCTCAATGGAAGAGGTTGTTAAAGCCAAAAAGATACTTGAGAGAAATATCCAAGAGATATGGGACACCCTGAAGAAGCCTAACATGCGTATTCATGGAATACCGGAGCAAGAATCTCAAAATACCACCCCTGAGGAAATTTTTCAAACGATCATCAAGGAAAACTTTCCTCATCTAAAAAAAGAGAGGCCCATTCATATACAAGAGGCATTCCGCACCCCAAACAGATACGACCAAAATAGAAGCACACCGCGGCAAATAATAGTTAAAACACTCCACATTCAAGATAAAGAACTGGTGCTGAGAGCTTCAAGGGAGAAAAAACAAGTCACTTTAAAGGCAAACCTATTAAAATAACAAATGACTTCTCAGTCGAAACAGTAAAAGCAAGAAGAGCTTGGAGAGACATACTTCAAGTATTGAATGAGCAAAAATGTCAACTCAGGCTGATTTACCCTGCAAAACTATCAGTCATGATCGAGGGAGAAAGAAAAATTTTCCAGCACAAAGACAACTTTAAGGGATACATGGCCACCAAACCAGGCCTTCAAAAACTGCTAGAAATGATACTCAAGCGTGAAGAAAAAAACAGGCATATCCAGGAGAACAGAAGGCAAATATAACACCATTAAAAGCGAAGCAATATACTTATAAAAGCTACTAAACATAATAAATGTCTGGAATTAACAATAGTTTCTCCATTATAACACTAAATGTTAATGGACTTAATTCACTGATCAAGAGACACAGATTACAAACTTGGATTAAAAATCACAATCCATCAATCTGTTGCCTGCAGGAAACCCATCTCACCACAAAAGATAGGCACGCTCTAAAAATAAAAGGCTGGTCAACAATTCTACAAGCAAATGGAAGCAGAAAACAGGCAGGGGTAGCCATTATGCTATCAGACAAAGTGGATTTCAAACCAAAAAAAATTATAAGAGACACGGATGGATACTACATTTTAGTCACAGGTACAATTCACCAGGAAGATTTCACAATACTGAACATATATGCACCCAATACGGGCCCCTCCACATTCATTAAGAAAACCCTACAGCGTCTAAAGCAAGAAATCAACCCCCAAACGATAATTCTTGGGGACTTCAACACCGCCCTCTCTACATGGGATAGATCAACAGGTCAAAAGCTTAACAGAGACACTTTGGAACTTAATCAAACCCTGAAAGAAATGGACCTCACAGATCTCTATCGAACTTTTCACCCACACACCAAAGAATACACATTTTTCTCAGCAGCACACGGAACTTTCTCCAAAATAGATCACATATTGGGCCACAAAATGAATCTACACATATACAAGAAAGTTGAAATTCTAACCTGTGCCCTATCAGACCACCACGGCCTAACGCTGGACATCCACAACACATCAAACAAGAGAAAATACACTAACTCCTGGAAACTTAACACTATGATGCTGAATGAGAACTGGATTCAGGAAGAAATTAAAAAGGAAATTCAAGATTTCCTGAAAGTGAATGATAACGAAAATACAACTTACCAAAATCTCTGGGACACAATGAAAGCTGTTCTAAAAGGTAAGTTCATAGCTCTTAATGCCCACGTCAAAAAAATGGAAACATCAGAAATAAACAACTTAACAATGCAGCTTAAAGCTTTAGAGAAACTAGAGCAATCTGATCCCAAAAGCAGTAGAAGAGAAGAGATTAGCAAAATAAGGGGAGAAATATCTGAAATCGAGACTAAGAAAACAATAGAAAAAATCAACCAATCAAAAAGCTGGTTCTTTGAAAAAATCAACAAGATTGATACACCCCTAGCTAAACTAACCAAAAGCAAGAGAGAGAAAACCCAAATTAACAAAATTAGAAATGAACATGGAGTTATCACTACTGATACCCAAGAAATCCAGAGAATTATAACATCATATTTCAAAAACTTATACTCTGTGAAGTTTGACAACACAAAAGAGATGGATGAATTTCTAAGTAAACACAACTTACCTAAATTGAATCAGGAAGTTGTGAATTATTTAAATAGTCCTATAACATATAAGGAAATTGAGGAAGTAATCTCGAATCTTCCCACCAAAAAATGTCCTGGACCAGATGGATTCAGCACAGAGTTCTACCAGACATTTAAGGAGTTAATAACACCAATACTCCTTAAACTGTTCCATCAAATAGCAAAGGAAGGAACACTACCAAATTCCTTCTATGAAGCTAATATCGTTTTAATCTCAAAACCTAATAAAGATTCACTTAAAAAACAAAACTATAGGCCGATCTCCCTGATGAACACAGACGCAAAGATTCTCAACAAAGTCTTAGCAAATCGGATTCAAAAACATATCAAAAAGATCATTCATGGGGACCAAGTAGGCTTCATCCCTGGCACACAAGGTTGGTTCAACATACGCAAATCAATAAATGTAATTCATCATGTAAACCAGTCCAAAGTCCAAGACCACATGATACTCTTGATAGATGCAGAAAAAGCTTTTGACAAGATCCAACAGCCTTTTATGATCAAAACGCTAGAGACAGTAGGAATGGAAGGAACCTTTATCAATATAATAAAAGCTGTATACAACAAGCCCACAGCAAGGATTATGCTCAATGGGGAACAATTGGAAGCATTCCCACTTCGATCAGGAACTAGACAAGGCTGTCCACTCTCACCACTTCTATTCAATATTGTACTTGAAGTCTTAGCTGAAGCCATAAGACAAGAAAGGGACATAAGAGGGATTCAAATCGGCAAGGAAGAAATCAAGCTATCCCTATTTGCAGATGACATGATCTTATACCTGAGGGATCCCAAAAACTCCACCAGGAAGCTCCTGGAACTAATTGAGAAGTTCAGCAGGGTGGCAGGATACAAAATAAATGTGCAAAAATCAGAGGCCTTCCTATATGCCCAGAATGAAAGAAGTGAAAAGCCTGAGAGAAACCATGCCATTTACTATAACCCCTAAAAAAATGAAATACCTTGGTATAAACCTAACTAAGGAGGTAAAAGACCTTTACAATGAAAACTTTAAAACCCTAAAGAAAGAAATCGCAGAAGACACCAGAAGGTGGAAAGACCTCCCTTGTTCCTGGATTGGCAGAATCAACATTGTAAAAATGACCATCCTACCAAAGGCAATATACAGATTCAATGCTATACCAATCAAAATCCCAAAGCAATTCTTCAAAGAAGTTGACCAAACAATCTCAAAGTTCATATGGAGGCACAAAAGACCCAGGATAGCAAAACAATCCTGAGTAACAAAAACACAGCTGGAGGTATAACCATACCAAACCTAAGTCTATACTACAAATCCATAGTTATAAAGACAGCCTGGTACTGGCTCCAAAATAGACACACAGATCAATGGATAAGGATTGAAGACCCAGATATAAGCCCACAAAGTTACAGCCATTTGGTCTTTGACAAAGGGGCCCAAAGAATCCAATGGAAAAAGAACAGCATCTTCAACAAATGGTGCTGGCAAAACTGGATCTCCACATGCAGAAGATTAAAGCTGGACTCGTACTTGTCACCATGTAAGAGACTTAATTCCAAATGGATCAAGGACCTTGATATCAGGCCAGAGACTTTAAAAACCATAGTTGAAAGGATAGGGAACTCCCTCGAGCTGATTGGGCTAGGCCAACACTTCCTAAACAGACATCCAATGGCACAATCACTGCTACCAACTCTCAACAGTTGGGATCTTGTGAAATTAAAGAGCTTCTGTTCAGATAAAGAGATTGTCACAGGAGCTCAAAGGCAACCCACAGAATGGGAGAAAATCTTCACTAACCACATATCTGACAGAGCTCTACTGTCCAGAGTGCACAAAGAACTTAGAAAATTAAACTCCAAGGAAAACAGTGGCCCAATTAAAAATGGGCCCTGGAACTTAAAAGAAACTTTACCAGGGATGAAATTAAAATGTCTAACAATTATCTTAAAAAATGCTCCACTTCCTTCGCCATCAGGGAAATGCAAATCAAAACTTCCCTGAGATATCATCTCACCCCGGTCAGGATGGCAAAATCCACAATACAAACAACGACAAATGCTGGAGAGGATGTGGAGAGAGGGGAACTCTCCTACATTGTTGGTGGGAAAGCAGGCTCATACAGCCACTCTGGCGAGCCGTCTGGAGATTCTTAAAGAAATTAAAGATTGAAATGCCGTATGACCCTGCTATCCCACTTTAGGGAATAACCCCCCATGCAGCAGAGGTTCGCCTCGATAGCACAAGCTCGACCATGTTCATAGCAGCACTGTTCACAACAGCAAAGTCATGGAATCAACCTAAATGTCCAACAGTTGACGAGTGGATAAGGAACCTGTGGTACATCTATACAATGAGTACTACTCAGCCATCAAAAATGATGAATTACTGGAATTGTTGGGAAATGGATGTCATTAGAAAGATTATATTAAGTGAGTACCCAAACCCAGAAAATTAAGCGCCGTATGTACTCCCTAATAGGTGGTCCTAGTACCAACTCACCCAGCCCACATGTGAGACACTCAAAAGTAAACCTTGTAACACAGTAATGGCAAGGATTATGAACAAAGAGATGGGTTAGGAGGGCCACACCAGAAACAAGGAGAGAGAGACCATGTTACACGCAGAAAAATAGGCCTCCATCAAGGTCTGCAAGTAAGTAATGAAAAAACCTGGTTAAGTTCACAGACGTCTTCCTGATCTCACCAGAAGGGGAGGGCATATAGTCTAGCAGATAAAAAGTAATCATTTTGCAAATGGGTGATGGACCCCTCCCTCACTGAGGTTTCCTACTCTTATTACATCTACCCTTGAATGTGCTATTAAAACAAGACTCCAGTTTAACAGCTTTTTTGTCTCTGGCCGGGGGTGACATACAGTGCCCAGCAGAATGAGTGAAGGGAATTGCAGGAGCAGCAAAACTGCAAAAGAAAACAACAAACCACAATCCAGAACTTCAGAGACTCTATATCAATCACATAGAACTAGGCCAGCCTAATCCTCCCCATCCTGGAGCTCAGGGACATTTGCGGAAGAGGGGGCGGTAAGATTGTAAGAGCAAAAGGATGGGAGGAGCAACGATTTGCAAGATTCTCAACAATGTTTGGGGCCAAAGCAACATAATGGACTTTGCATGCCCTGCGCAATGTCCAGCGCACTGTTGCCCTCATAAAGTCTAGCATCTGTTAAGGCACCGAGACCCCTGGAGGCAAGGGATTGACAGCCATAGTAGTGATCTATGCTTAAGGGAACAAGAGAAAGGGCTTATGGAAATGCCACTGGTGTCCTTATATGTCTCGGAGAGGAGGACCCAGTGGAGAGTTAGGCGTACACAATAAAGGACCTCTGGGAATTGGGGGGAGGTACTGGGGAAGGGGAGGGGGAGGAGGGGGGAGGAGGGAACTGGTAAAAAACATTTTAAAATGTATAATTAAATTTTTAATAAAAAAAAAACAAATCTCTTGTCTCATAATCCAAAAAAAAAAAAAAAGAAAAACATTGGTAACAGTCAAATAAAATTTATTGAAATGAAACTCTTAATGCATTTATGATTGTTATTACATTTTTATATTATTGCTCCTTTTAAAAATTGTTAAGATATATTTTGTGTTTATTTCTTTTTCAGGGGCTCATGCAGTGTAACCTGGCCTGGAAGTCACCAAGGAACTACCCCAAGCTCAGCAGCTGTAGAAGACCACACCCTTCTCCTAAGTGCTCTAGAAACATAGAGCCAAGTGATCATGGGTTAACAAGTAGGGGAAGGACCCTGTCCCACCAGCCCAAAGAGAAAAAAATGGGAATGCTGTGGGGTTCCAGTCACTCAGAAGAAAATCCCAGAACACAGTCAGAAAGTGAGGGGGGGAAGGGAGAGAGAGATAGAGATAGAGAGAGAGAGAGAGAGAGAGAGAGAGAGAGAGAGAGAGACTAGAAGACAGGAAGAGAGTTTTCAGAGTCATCCAGCAGCCTGGAGGAGACTCCTAACAAGCCATGCAGCAGAGAACTCCAGACATGCAGCTTCTGTGAGTCTCACCCAGGTTGAACAGGGGCTTTCTGGGATGTGGCTGTCTTTGAGTCATTCTGCTCCTCCTGTGAATCCCCCTCAACTCTTCTCCTGTAAGTAACCCTCACAGAACCCTGCAGTGGGAGAAGGGGAGCAATGATGTCACAATACTCTCCCTCCCTATGAAAACAACAACGGGGTCTCACACTGTCTGTGTTTGTGGGACAATCCTTTACACGATGAGCCAATGCCCTTTGGTCAAATGTCTACTAAGAAATATCCTGTGTACACCATGCACACACTACCTGGATAAGTGCCCCAGTGGATAAGCAGTGTGTTGCATGCCTGATTTTCATAGTCTATGCCAAAAGCTTTGGACTTTTGAAGTGGTGGAACTGTTTGAGTCTGTTAGGAGGTTTGATGTTGTACACAATGAATTGTGGACTATAAGATAGTCATGTGCCATAGGACATTGGGATGGAAGGTAATAAAGATGAGGTGTTTGGCTTGCTGAGGTCTATGAGCACCTTCTGGACATTCATGTGGGGACTATCTTGAGCTGGTTAACTGAAAGGGGAAGACCCGCCCATGATGGGTAACTGGCCCTGATCTCAGCTGTCCTTTGAAAAAATTACTGAGATCCATCTTCTTTATAACATTTATTGGAAGTGGTGTTTGAGAAATTTATACATGTAACATTGGTAACACTCAGGGGTTAAGCCTCTGCATTGCAGGCGGAAGGTCCTGAGTTTGGATCCTAGACCCACGTATAGGTGCTGGGCGGAAGCTGGGGCGGCCTGCGCTTCTGGTCCTGGTAGGGCAGAGCCTGTGAATCCCGGGGCAGAGTAAACAAGGAGGAGGTGGAAGTGGTCCATGGTGGTTCCTAAATTCGCCCGTGGTTACACACACACACACACACACACACACACACACACACACACGCACACACGCACAACTGAATAAAAAAAAATTAAAAAAAAAAAGAAAGAACAGACTTTGAAAAGTCTCTTAGAGAAACTGAATCGCATTAGTTACAAACTCTGGGATGCCAGAGTGACACCAGTTACATCTCTCGCTGCTCCTGGCCCAGCTGTCCCTGGGTGTCCTCTGAAGGGAGAATTAGGTGCCAGGGTTTGCTCTCCATTAACGGCCCTCGCCCTGTCAAACCCTTATTGAGAGTGAGATTTACTTAAGGGAGACATCAAATTCCAGTGCAGAGAGAAGGGCCAGGGATCCCCTTGGGTCAGCAGCCACCCACCAGCCAGGTACTTGGGTAAAGCGCTTCCCTGTGCCCAGTGCCCAGTGACTTCCAGACTCCAGCTGCTGCCAGGTACGATCTTACTCGAGGCTGTGGCTCAAGGCAGGTTATCTGAGGATGCTGGGACATCACAGGAAAGGGAGGGGGGGCCTTTATTTCCTAGAAGACTTTCCTGTTTGTGGACAAAGCTACTGTATGGGGACCAGGAGGGACCTGCAGCTCCTGGGATATGCTGGAGAAAGACACCTCATGCAACGAGAGACCCCTAGGCAGGGCAGCAGGACACAGGGACAGGCAGGGGAGAGTGGGCCTGTGGGCAGCGGCAGGGGTAGGGCACTGCCGGGGATACGAGAGATGCTGCATGTGAGACACAAGGCGCCCCCGAAGGTTCTCTCCCCAGATCCTCTGTCCCCAGGGACATCGCCAGTGCCCGTGGGTACCTGCCAGATGCAGGGCCTCAGAGGTGGCCAAGAGGTGAGACTCCCTGGTGAGGGTCAGGGGAGCTCAGCAGATAAGGTGCCTGCTAGCTAATCTGAGGACCCCAGTTCAGTGCCTGGAAGCCCACATGGTAGAAGGACAGAACTGATTTCCAAAAGGTGTCCTCTGACCTATTATGTGGGCTACGGACACTATGTGCTCTCCCCTCAACTCCCCTCCCCTCTCCTCTCCTCCCTTCCCCTATCTTTACCTCTTTTCCCCTTCCCTTCTTTCTCCTCCCCTCTCTTTTCCCCTCCTCTCTCTTTCCTTCTTTTCCCTTCCCCTCTCCCTCTCCCTCTCTCCCCTCCTCTCCTTTTCCCTCTTTCCCCTCCCCTCCCTCCCTTTCCCTCTCCTCTCCCTCTCATTTCCTCTGCTTCCCTCCCCTCTTTTCCCCTCCTCTTCCTTTTCTTCCCCTTCCGTTCCCTCCCCCTCTCCTTTCCTTTTCTAGGATAAGGAATTAGAAGCACATTTGCACATGGATTTTCAGACAACAGACCTGACTCTTTCTCTAAAAGCCTCGTCTCATCTCCAAACATTTCAAGCACTTGCTTCTCAGGGTGTGAGTAGGAAACGGGACTTTGGGGAGCAGTTGGCAAAGGCAGAAGCTGGAAATGGGGTGTGGAGTTGGGAGAGGAGGGCAGAGGAAGCTAGAGGAGCTCAGTACCTTCCCTAGCATGTCCTCGACCCCTTTAATTAGCATTAAATTTTTTTGTTCAATTGTGTGTTTGTGTGTGTGTGTGTGTGTGTGTGTGTGTGTGTGTGTGTGTATAGAACCACGGGCAAATTCGGGAACCACCATGGACTGCCTCCACCTCCTCCTTATTTATTCTGCCTCGGGATTCAGAGGCTCCGCCCTGTTGGGCCCACCCAGAGATAACGGTCTGGGAGGGAGTGAGCAGGGCATGGCTTAGCACATGGGACCAAAGATGGCGCTGGGAGCTAGTGTCCTAGGCGTAACCCTGATCACATTACACAGAATCCTAATTGGCTTATAGGAGCTAACATAGATTTATGTTTAGTCTGACCTATGCAGAGTATGTGCTACACTGACCATCAAGGTAATTGGCTGGTGTTTCGCGCGCTTGGAGTCTTTGTGTATATAAGCTGATTTGTTACCCACAATAAACTGAGATTTTGCTTTGACAAACTCCCGTTCGTTGCCGAGTCTCTGGCGGGCTGAGGCGGAGGTGCGGGCGGTCAGGTTGTTACAGCCAGGAGCTGTGGTTTGAATGAGTGAATGAGTGAGTGACGGAGTGTCGCCTTGACAGACTCCCTGCTGTGTCCGGAGTCCCCTGGATTTGGACAGGGGTAAAAGGTCTGCAGAATATTCGCCTTTCTCCGCCCCGGTGGCTTAGAGCCGTCCCGACGGCCTGGAGCCGTCCCGACGGCCTGGAGCCGTCGCAGTGTGTGCCTGGGAGAATCGTCCCAGCACCGCCCTACAAAGACCAGAAACAAAGGCTGCCCCTGCTTCCACCTGGCGTCTATATGTGGGGTCTAGGATCCGAACTCAGAATCTTTCACTTGCAAGGCAGAGGCTTAACCCCTGAGCCACCTCTCCAGCCCCTTTAATTAGCATTAAAAGAGCTGCTTATTGTCCAAGGGTTTTGGGTTGAGGGTGGAGAGACGCTGTGGGGAGCCAATAGATGACCCAGCCCTGAAGTCCTGAGCAGAGATGTGTCGATGCGTACAGTAGATCTCTTACCATGGAGACCCACCCTGTTGACATGGAAACACATCCTCCTGACATGGAGACACATCCTGCTGACATGGAGACTCACCCTGCTGACATGGAGACCCATCCTACTGACCTGGAGACCCACCCACCCTGCTGACTGGGAGGGGTCAGGGGAAGAAGATGCCTCAGCTGGAGGGGAGGTTTCTGGGCAGATGAACAGGAATCCTGTCTCTACAGAGCTCACCCGAATTTGAGGATGTGGACAAACATTTGAGATGGGGGTCTGGGTTTGTGAGGGTCGAATGTGCTTAAAGTACATAGAGTAAGTTGTGATAAAGGGCAGATGGGGAGAGGAGGGAGAGAAGGAGAGAGGAGAAAGGGAGAGAGGGAGAGAGAAGAAAGAGGGAAAGAGAGAGAGGAAAGAGAGAAAGAGAGAGACAAAGAGAGACAGAGGACAGAGAGAGACAGAGAAAGAGAGAGAGACAGAGAGAGAGAGAGAGACAGAGAGACAGAGAGAGAGAGACAGAGAGAGAGACAGAGAGAGAGAGAGAGAGAGAGAGGAGAGTTGGCAGTTTTGCAGCTCTCAGCCTCCTTGATAGACATGACTTAGGCTGGACCCCACTTCTGCCAGCCAGCCGGGCCTCTTCTGCTAAAGAGGACTGTGTCTTTCCTCTGGAACCATAAGCTGAATAAATCTCCCTTTTCTCCCTTAAGCTGCGCGAGCCTGGGTTGGTGTCTCACAGCAGCGATTGAACAGCCAGCACATCCTCCATCTGCCTAGCAACTCCCCTCGCTCCCTTAGCAACTGCAGCCTGGTCCATACTCTTCCCCTGTCTGCCCTTGTTCTGATTGCATATTGCACACAGCATCATGAATCCGCCCTGACTTTCTTTCTTCCTTTCAAAAGAATGAGTTCTGTGCCAAGCATGGCAGCACAAGCCTATAGTCTTGGCACTTGGGAGGCTGAGGCAGAAGGATTGCCATAAGTTGGGGACCAACCTAGTCTACATAGTAGCTTTGAAGTTGTCAAAGATACATGGCAAGACCTAATCTCCAAAAAAAAACCCAACCAACTAAACATACAAACACAAAACAAAACCTCAATCAATCAAACAAACAACCAACCAACCAACCAACCAACCAACCAACCAACAGAATTGCAAGTTCCTTAAAGAGAAGGAACATACACTGTGGGCCGTACACAGTATGTTCAAATAGTACGTCAAGAGAATTCATTCTCAAACTGTAACTAAATAACATTTTTAACGTAACCTCAAAGGAGTAGTTGCCATTTATTTTTATGATTTTTAAGATGAAGAAAATGTGAGAAACTTAGACAATAACTAATTCTGCATTCCTAAGGGCTTTCATGGGGGTGTAAGCGACATGTGGCACATGACCCTGTCCATGTCATATATGTGACATGCGTCTGTGGGGGGGAGCATCACAGGGTCAAGACATGGCCTTTGCCTTTCCTCTCCCCTGATAACCACCAATCAGTTCTGCTGTCTGTCTCTATATCTGATTGCTTAGACACATGCCTGCCCTGATCTCCAGGGGACAAAATCTACCCCCTTAAAAATCCATGTATTGAAACTGTGCCCCCCAGGTGATGGTATTGGAAGTGGGGCTTTTGTGGGTTGATGGAGACAGATCCCTCATGGGTAGGGTCAGCTCTGGAGAGACCCGGCCCATACAAGGAGCTAGCCTGACTACAAAAATTTCTCTCTTTTTCTTTCTGCTAACTGGAATGTGTTTGTAATAGCTGGAGCTCTGACAGCCATCTTAGACCATGAGGAAACTGAAATTGAGGCCATTTATTGAGTTTATTGAGCAGAGAGCCAAGTCTGCATTGGTGATGTCCTGGGACTTGTCTATTCCAAATCTGCACTGCTACCTTCTGACCTCGTTTGGGGTGAGAGTCCATAAATTTATTTGCTCCATAAATTTATGAGCAACAATCATTTTGCTTTATTATTTTGAGCATTTCCCCTAACAGAAACCCGAGTTGCTTCTAATCTTGCAGGAAACCCCCACCTACCTGTCCTTCCACTTGGGTCTCGCACCTGGTGGGATCACTGTGAATCAGTGATTCGGACAGGGAGCAGGTGGTCACTCAGGTGGGGTTAGGCCAGTCCCTGAAAGAAAATAGGCAAGTAACTCCAGCGGCCTGATTTGCACGGGTGGAGTGGGGGTCTGACTCATGAACCTCCTGCCGGTGTGGACTATCACACACTTAGACACTTTTGTCCTGAAGGGAGTTCTTGCCGTGTGGCATGGGGGGGGGGAGTGGGCAGAGAGAATCTTCTGGACAGTGTTTGCTCTGTTAAGAAGAGATGAAGATGCAATCAACCTCTTCGGGGCAAACAGGAGTGCAGAGGATGTAGATTTCTCCGAGGCATGGGCCTCCCTTTTCCATGTGGATGTAGGTTTTTCCCAGGGACGTGTGTCCTTTCTCCACGTAGACGTAGGCCAATTCCAACCCTGCCTTGGCTCTGGATGTCCTCAGTTGTGGCCAGGATGCAAAGCAGAGCTTTCTCCTTGGCATGGACAGTAGCCTAAGGACCTCCAGAGATTCTAGATGTTGGCTGATAGCCAGGGCTCTGGGGCACATCTTTCTCCTCCTCCTCCTCTCCCCCCCCATTGAGTGGACTCGCTCTCACAAGCCTCTGAGGTGGGTGCTGGAATAGGACAGTTAATTAAGCACTGTCAGATGGCACATTCCTCATGGAGAAGGGAAAATGGACGGCGTCTAATAAAGAAGACCTGGCCAGGCAGACACTGGTGCTATTTTTCACTGGCAACTCTGGAAATTAAGCTATTAAATCAGGAGAGTGGGTCAGGTAGCTTTGATAATTATTTTTCATCTCCTGACTGCAAAACAACAAGCTTAACTTGAAATGACAGAAAAATCAAACCAACGCTGCTCCCTTCATTATCCCTGATGGTCTATTGGTGGCATCTCCCAGGTGTGGCTGATGTGAGTTTATTTCCATTCGTTGCAGATGGAGGTGTATCAGCCACGAGGCTGTTGTATTATAGATGTACCTGTAGCTCCTCCTGTACCTTCCTAGGATTTTTTTTTCCTTTTTTGTGAGCAAACATTGCTGAATATATTAAAAACTTGTGTGGCCGACAAAAATGTCTTGGCATGTTTTCATAGGCTTGGTCATCTCTGTTCACTCTAGCATTCCAAGACCATGAACATAAATGAACCACAGGCATGAACCATCAGGATGCTAAGATGTTTTTGACACAGCCCTTCCTTATTTTAGTTGCTTGTTTACCAGGTCTGCCATGCACACAGCCTTCCCAAATTCTTCATTATTCTCCAATTGAGCAAAGTCTTCACCATTGAAAGGTTTCGTAAGTATTGAATTTTCTCTGGTTTAAATACAAGTTTTCTGCCTAAGGGATGGGGATATTTAACTGTCTAATTTTGCCCAGAGCTTTCCTTGGGGTCCTTCACTTGAGCTCACTCAAGGTCCTGCGAGGAAGGAAGCCTGTCAGTTCTGACGCTCCAGTGAAAGCTGTGCCCCAGCTGGTGGCACCCAGAACCTGGAGGGGGGCTGCTGCCCCTCAGTTGTGGCCTGCACCCAGCACACACTCAGCACCTCCTTAGGCATCATTGAAAACAGAAGCATCAGGTACGCAAGCTCCTGATGTGTGTCCCCGAGGTCACACTCACGTAAGCTAATGTGACCAAGAAGTGAACATAGTGAACAATAACAGAACATCAACATGCCTGTAGCCAGGCAATTTTTCAGTTTTTTTATAAAAATTTTTTTAAAAAAATTGTGTGTATCTGTGTGTGTGTGTGTGTGTGTGTGTGTGAGAGAGAGAGAGAGAGAGAGAGAGAGAGAGAGGGCACTATGTGTGCCTGTAGAGGCCCAAGAGTGACTTCAGGAATCACCCTGACTTGTGCTGCCTCCTCTTTGTTTGCTCTGGGGTTTCCCAGGCTCTGCCTTCCAGGAGTAGAAGTTCAGGCTGCTGCCATTTCCGTCTCGTGTTTTTATGTAGGATGCAGGACCTGAACTCAGGACTTTCTGCTTGCAAGGCAAAGGCTTAATCCCTGAGCCATCTCTCCAGCCCTTGTTTTCCAATTTTATAGACACCATCTTGCTGGTTTCATTTCCTGGTGCTACTGTTTCTATGGATGAGGCTCCAGCCAGGCACTTTTAGTCACTTGGCATCTCAGTCAGTGCATGGTTGCTGATAAATGACCATCAAACAGCCTAAGAGAACAAGGGGCTTATTTTCTCTTACGATTACTGGTTGGAGTTCTTGGTCCAGCTTGACAGAAAGCTCACGCCAACACCAAGGCCAAGGGAACTGGTCATAGCATCACCACATAATGGCTGAGAGAAGGACGTGGAGGTGGAGTACTTGCCAGACCAGCATGTCTGGCCAAGTGTACACAAGGATGCCAACTTCCTCAACCAGCTCTTGATATTTCATTTATCTATTCAGGGCCTCGTCCCACCCACCATGGACTGGGCCTTCCCCATCAGTTAAACAATCTCTTGCAAGTTTGCTCTGGGCTTAATTCAACTACTAATTCTCCACAAATGTGCCCAGAGCTCAAACCCTCAACAGTCAAGTTGACACCTCTGTCTATCTATGACAAGCACTGATTGCCTCTTGTCCCTGGACCATTCAGACACCTCCCTGAGAACTGTTGGGGAGTCTGCAACGAAGGGTGGTTGTGGTTCGAATGTGTCTCCCACAGGCTCATGTGCTTGGTCCTCAGCAGGTGCCCCTCTGTGGAAAGTTTGCGGAACCTTTAGGAGGTGGAGTCTTGGGAGGGAACACCTCAGGGTGGGACCCTCGAAGTTGGGTAACGCAGCCCACTTCTCATGTCTTTTTTTCTGTGCCTCCTGACGCCGGTAACACAAACCGGGATCCACCGGCATGCCTGGCCCCGCCCTAGTGCTCTGCCTCCTTCTGGAATGTAAGCCAAAATAGTAAGCCTTTCTCTCTTTAGTTGCATGGGTCAGAGTGTTGTCTCACAACAGCAGAAGAGTAAGAGCAGCCCTGGTAGCCAGGTGCAAACATCAGGTGCAAACATCGGGGGCGCTCTCTGTGGACAACTGCCTCTCTGTACCGAGGAACACCCGTCTCCATCCCTCTGCCCGATCACATTCCCAGGCTCTCTGCTGCTTCTTTGAGAGCACGTCTTAACTTCTCCACAGAAGGAAGAGCATGCGGTCTTTCAGCTTAGCTTGCTGACCTGCATTCCATTCCTATTTTAACCATTTTTATGGCTGAAGAGTATTCTAGTTCATACTTTGTGCCTCCTTTTACTTCTCTCTTAGACACCTACTTTGATTCCATCTTGGCTCTTGTGAGCAAAGTTGCGGTAGACACCAGGTGTTGGGACCCCTCAACGCACTCCTCTCAATTGCTGTCTGTGCCCCCCATTGCATTACAGCTTAAGCATATGGTAGAACTGTTCCTAAGTTTTTTAGAGGAAATTTCACAGTTTTTCATTATTATGATGCTAATTCCCATTTTGACTAGCAATGTAGGAGAGTCTCCTTTTGCTCCACATCATTTTAATTGACAACTAATTGACTGACCAAGGCTCTGGGGATTGATTTATCTTTTCCATGTAGCCATTCTAACTAGGGGACACAATATCTCATCATGGTTTTTGAATTGCCTTTTTCTGATGTCGAGTGAAATTAAGCATCTTTCAAATTGTTGGTCATTTGTGTATCCTCTCTTAAGAAATGCCTATTCGTGTCAGTCAATTGTTAATTAATTTATTTGTGTGCGTATCTATGGGGTGTGTGCAGAGATCAGAGGTTGATGCTAAGCATCTCCTGGTGGTCTGAATGGGAGTTGCCCCCCAGAGCTATGTGTTTGAATCCCTAGCGTTAATGTTTGAGAAGGCGGTGGCACTTTTAAGAAGTGGAGCCTTGCTGGAGGAAGGCAGCCACAGGGGGCGGGTCTGGAGGTTCGGCGGCCCCGCCCTGCTCCCGCTCAGTTTGCTCTTGCTCTCTCTGCCTCCTGATGGCTGCGGTGACCTGAACCAGCCTCTTGCTTCTGCCTCCAGCCGCGTCTTCTGCTGTGCGATTCCCACCATAAAGGACTGTATCTCCCCTGGAACTACAGGCCAAAGAGATCTCCCTTCTCCTCTAAGTTGGTCATGTATGAGAAGTATCACCGCAGCAAAAAGAAAAGCAAGTTCAAAGTCTCACTCAGTCACTGTCTGCCTTACCTTTGGGACAGGGTCTCTCAGTGAGCCTGGAGGGCATCGATAGATTAGACCACCAGCAAGTCTGGGCGTGGACCGGCTGCCGTCACCCAGCCCTGGGATCACACTGGTATCTGAAGTCAGGTCCTTGTGCTGCTACAGAAAGCACCTCATCTTCGGACCCTTGTCCAGGCCCTGAGTTGATCGTGCTTTGATCTCGGTGGCTTCTGCCATCTTTATCGGGATGCTCTCTCCCTTCCCTTGGTTTACCACGCGCATGCTTCGGGCCTCAGTGTAGACGCTGCTTGTCCGCGGAAGTTGTCTAGGTTCATTCTCTCTTCCCCTCTCTCTTCCCCTCTTTCTCTTTCTTCCCCTCTCTCTTCTTTTCTCTCCCTCTCTTTCCCTCTTCTCCCCTCCCTCTCCCTTCCTCTTCCCTCTTTTCTCTTCGTCCTCCCTCTCCCTCTTTCTCTCCCTCTTTCCCTGTCTCTCCCCCTCTCCTCTCTTTCCGCTCGCCCCTCTCTCTCATAACATAATTTGCTGCACGCCCATTGTCCCATGTAGGTTCTGGTCTCTGCTAGAGAAGAGACAGAATCTACCTTCTTCAGCTTCCTGTCACATCCACCTTGACAGGGGATTTAGCAACGCAGCTTGGCATGTCGGCCAACGTTGAGGCTCATTGGCCAACACTCAGGACTTGCTCACCCTACTGGTATCTGACAGTACAGGCCACGCCCTCAGCAGGCTCCACCTCACACTCTCTCATAAGACTCTTGTTTTTTTTTTTTTTGATTGGGTGTAGTGAACTTTATTGATGGTAAGTGAGAGAGTAGGGCTTCCCAAGCCCCTTCCCCTTCTGGGGGTCTGGGATGGAAACTGTGAGGGGAAATACTCAGTATGTTGGGGTCTGAGGTGGGGCAGGGACTCCCCAGCAGCTGAGGACCTCTCTCTTCCTCTCCTTGTTCTGCTGGGGTGATGGTGCGAGGTGGTCAGGCTTCTTCTACTCCTTGGAGACCATGTAGGCCACGAGGGTCCCACCACCCTGTGCTGTAGCCGAATTCACTGTTCATACCAGGAAGTGAGTTTGACAAAGTGGTCGTTGAGGGCGATGCCGCCCTGGCGTCAAAGGTAGAAGAGTGAGAGTCGCTGTTAAAGTCACAGAGGACGACCTGGTCCCTCCTGTAAGCCCAGGATGCCCCTTCAGGGCCCTCCGATGCCTGCTTCACCACTTTCTTGATGTCATCATATTTGGTGCTTTCTCCAGGCGGCAGGTCCATTCACCACAGGACACATTGTTGGGAACGCGGAGGGCCGTGCCAGTGAGCTTCCGGTTCAGCTCTGGGAATGAACCTTGCCCACAGCCTTGGCAGCGCCGGTGGATGCGGGGATGATGTTTTGGGCAGCCCCACGGCCGTCACACCAGAGTTTCCCAGATGGGGCTGGTCCACTGTCTTCTGGGTGGCGGTGACGCATGGATGGTGGTCATGAGCCCCCTCCACGGTGCCGAAGTTGTCATGCATAGACCTTGGCCAGGGGAGCTAAGCAGTTGGTGGTGCAGGAGGCCGTTGCTGACAAACTTGAGTGAGTGTCATATTTCTCATGGTTCACGCCCATCACGAACACAGGGACATCAGCAAGAAGGGGCGGTGATGATGACCCTTTTGGCTCCACCTTTTAGTGGGCCCGGCCTTCTCCATGGTAGTGAAGACACCAGTAGACTCCACAACGTACTCGGCACAGCATCACCCCATTTGATTCGGCGGGATCTCACTCCTGGAAGATGGGGATGGGCTTCCCCATTGATGACGAGCTTCCTGCTCTCACTTTGACCGTGCCTTTGAACTTGCCGTGGGTGGAATCATACTGGACATGTAGACCATGTAGCTGAGGTAATGAACGGGTCATTGATGGCCACAATTTCCACTTTGTCAGTTTGGAAGGTAGCTCTGTAGACCAGGCGTCCAATACGGCCAAATCTGTCCACTCCGACCTTCACCATGGTGTCTCAGGGACGTAGCTGGCACAACATAGAAAGTGCGGCTGTCTGTAGCACGGGCAGGAGCAGAAAGCTCACAGGACTCTTTGAACCTCACGGAAGAATCATGTTTCTATCAAACCTGCTGAGAGGAGGCGGTGCCTTGGCTGTCCTGGGTCATGTGACATTCTCTGAAGTGCCTGTCTCCCTTCACCATTCTACATCTCAAACAGGCTCTGAACCACCATCCAACACAAGGTTTCCCTCTTGGCGTGCTGTGTGTCTGAGAAGTCCACCATCTCCAGCTCACCAGGATTTCAAGCCCCGGCTCCTCAGCTGATGGATGTGACTTTTCTGAGGAACTTTCGGGGATGGTGATGTCCCTTGCGACTCAGAAAATCCAGCGACAAGTAGCTTCAGACGCCGCGAGCGCACAGCCTGATTGCTGACTGATCAGAGGGAGAACCGTGAACTTGGAAATAAAACAGCTTTCCTAGTTAAGACTGAACCCCCAAGAAAAAGTTTTCACTAGATACCCAATTGCTGTTTTATTTTATTTTGCATCACTGTGTGTGTGTGTGTGTGTGTGTGTGTGTGTGTGTGTGTGTGTCTACCAGAGGACACTTGAGTGTGTGTGCTTGTGGGGCCCCATGGGTGACATCAGGAACCATCCTGGATGGCTAAGATGCTCATGAGATGGGAAGCCGGGTGATGGTGCACCCTCTAAATCTTGCTCACTCCTGAAATCGACGAGCCATCAGCCTAGGGCTCACGCATCTACTTTCCTAGCTCCTCAGTGTGTGGGACACTCAACTTCTTCCCGCTACTCCAAAAAGAAGATTCTAGAAATGAGCTTTCCCTGTGCTATAATTGCATTGCTCACAAGACTAGAATCTACAGGCCAGATTTTCTGATGAATGGGACAGATTATCTTGAGGACGTTCTGAAAAGACACTAAGAAATGAAGAAAGAATAGCAGTATGTGCTCAAGTTGAGAACATTTACTTATGGGTAACAACTGCTAAAGTCTCTACTTGGTTTAATTAGCCGCTCATATTTGTTTCCTTGGACTTTTGCAAAAATCTCAAGCAGTCTCAGCCAGACTCCACCCCGACATTTTGATGAACAATTGCAGATTTTACTATCATTTGAAACACTGAACTTCCCCTGGTTCCGGTGATGCTCTGGCTTACCTCACTAAACATTAGATTGGAAGCCTAGTAGAGGAACAACTCTCCATGGTAACGTATAAAGGACACGTGGGATTGAAAATACTGGGTTTCTACCTTGCTCTTTCCCTGCTTGCTTGTAAGCACAGAGTTTGAGCTTTTCGAAAGCATTCCTAATGATGTGTATTCTTGACCCTCCCTCCCCATTCTGGGACCAGGGAAGGCGCAAGCACAAGAAGATTGGGGAGCAGCACATCTATCTATAAATGAGACATCTGTCCACCACAGCGGTTCATCCAGCTTCACCTCTGGGCATGGCTGTAAGGGGCTTGCAAGATAGGCTCACAGGAGGGCAGAGCTGGGGTCCTTGACAGAATAGAGGAAAAAACAAGCTGAGCACCTGCCCTCATCTCTCAGCAGGGAGAAACTAGCCACAGATCTGGGTCACACCTCACAGAAGCAAATCCCACAGCTCAAGGAGAGTTCAGTCAAGTAGTCGAGTTGCTATTTGTTGTTGCAGAGACAGTGTAGAGACTGGGCAAGATGGGGTGCTGAAAACACAGAATTAGCCTGCAATTTTGTAGAAAAAAGAGGGGGTTCTGTGAACACTCTTCATTTCTTCCAGCTACCGTCAACCTGCTGCAGACTCCCCTGTGCTCTTGTCGGTAATTTTTTGCATAACAGGAGAAGATGATTTCCACAGTATCCATCCAAGAATGAAAAGACCTCTATGCATGAATCAAAGGACTTGGCATAATTGGTTTATTAGGTCATGTCTCGTGCCGTAGCAGGAGTGGAAATGATCCACAGGAGCAAATGGGATGCTCCTCTACCAAGGAACACAGAGATGACATTGCGTATGGAAATTTAGGAATTTACAAGGTTTCTAATATGTGGTCAAGATGTTCATGCATAGGTTGGACCCTGATATAAATTGAAGTCATATACTCCTGTATAATGGGAAGAAGTTTAGTGTGTGTATGTGTGTATGTGTGTGCATGCATATGTGTGTATACATGTATGTGTGCTGCATGCATGTGTGTGTATGTGTCTATATGTGTGTGGCTTGTGTGTGCATGCATGTCTATGTGTATGTGTGCATGCCTGTGTGTATGTGTATATGTGCATGTATGTGTGTATATGTATGTGTATATGTGTGTGTGCATGTGTGTATATGTCTGTATCTGCATGTGTGTGTCTGTGTGTGTCTGTGTATCTGTGTCTGTGTGCACATCAGAGGACAGTCACATATCATTCCTGAGGCTCTGGTCCAAAGTTTTCCAAGTGGGTCGGGCTGGCTGACCAGTGAGGTCTTCCGGGCTCTGCCTCCCCAGCCCTGGGGTACAAGTGTGCACTGCTGTGTTCAGCCATTTTCACTGGGTGCTGGACAAAAAATGCGGGTCCTCATGCGTGCCAAACAAGTGTAAAACAATGGCTGAACAATGTCCCCACACTCAGTTCTTACATTCGACCTTGTAATTTTGAATACTTTCGCCAGGGAACTTGAAGATATAGAAAGTCTTCTCATCCAAGTCGTGGATGACAATTTAGGTAGTATTTTCATTGTGTTTTAAATTTTCTAAAATTTTTATGCGACTATGTAGTGCACATTGAGCATGTTCCTCTCCTCTTTCCTCCCTCCCTCTGCTTCCCTACCATCAGTCCCTTTTGTTCCTGAAACAATTTTACTTTACTTTCATGTCATGGATACATGCGTGATCTTGTGGATCTCTGTAAAACCTGGAGTCACCGGTGAGAGAAAGCACATGCAATTTGCCTTTCTCCTCAGAGCTCTCTATTGGCCGAGCTTGCAGTCTCCCTGGCGCTGGCTGGGGAAGCATTTCCTAGAGCTCAGAGGTTTGTGCATCTGCCGGATGGAGACCTCCTGTCCAAGATGCCATGGCCAGCGCCAGGGCTTGGGAGACAGGTGACACTTCAGACTCCCATGGCTGAATCTTTAGCATTCTATGAAGTTATTTTCAGCTTTCTTAACTTCAAAGAGGCTGATTTTCGAGTAACCCAATCCAAAGATAATTATGTTTTAACCCCACGGGGCTGCTGCAACTTAATAGATATCTTGCTTAGCTTCTCTTGCTCTGGCTGTCTGCGACTCACATCTGGGTAGTTTCTGAATGTCTTCCTGTTCTTCTGAGAAGACCTTGACACCTTTCGGGCCCAGGGATTCAGGGTTTGGGTGTTGAGCACGAAGGAGGAAAGGCTTGTGGGCATTGGTTGGCATTGGTCGGCAGAGCAATAGGCCTTCAACAACGCCCTGGAGAATACTCCAATTCTGCATTAGGTTTACATCTGACCAGCTACTCACCCCCCCCAACTGCTGGCCGTCTTCGGCTCCCTTGCCCCTCATGGATTCCATGTCTGGAGTCTGTTAGGCAGCTTCAGAGCAGCCATGCTGGGAAGGTCTTTGAAAGTCATGCCTTATTGCTGGGATTACCCTGAAGGACCACACCCTATTAATCCCGAAGAACTGACTCTACTCCTTTACAGAGATAAAGTTTCCCCCAACCCTCTGTCAATGGAAAGATATGCAGATGAGCTCTCCATTGCAGTTAAACTCCATGAGGTCAGCCACAAGCTCAACTGAGCTGCTGAGCTTCCTATAAAGGAGTAGAATCTTCATACATCTCAATCGGATGGTGTAGCCATAATTGAAGATCTCGTGGCCTCTTATAACAAGTACATTAAGGCCCTAGGAAAACCACTTTACTCATGTGAAGGTTTGAGGTGCTGTAGGTAAACACAACCAGATGCAAGCAGGAACGTGAAGCAAAGATCTGGGGAGTTTATATGACAGGCAGGTAGTTTAAAATATGCCTTCGGAGACGAGTGTGGCAGTTAGTCAGAGATGCCATCTTGACACTTGAAGGCTGAACCTTTGGGTCTATGTGTGAAGAATTAGTTAAGATAAGCCCTGAATGAGCCTGCAGAAGGGTATCTAACTGATGAGGGAAGACTCAGCCCACAGTGGGTGGGGCCATTCCTTGGACAGGTGCTTATGGCTGGTTCTGTATTTTGGCGTTCTTGGGCATACTTGGGCATATAGACATGGTAGCAAGCTGGACAGTGTATTCACTTTTCAGTTCTTTCTGTGCATAGGCGTGGTCAGTTCTCAGCTCCTGGTGCTCTTCTGCCAAGCTGGACGATTAACTACAACTGAGAATCACAAGAATAACTCTTTGGTTCCCCATCATTTGGATCCTGTATTTGCTCAGTCACCAGATCTTTACCAATGCAGACGGAACATCCGCTGTGGGGTAGATGTCCTCTCCCACTGTCGCTCTATGTACCAGACAAGAGGCAGAATCACTCCCCAAGCAGTCATGCCAAAGGAGCAGGGCAGGCGGCTTTGGCAAGACCAGAATTACCTCTGCATCCAAACTAATGGTATTTGCTTTTCGTGGAAGCCTGCGAGATTGAAGTATTACATTTCTAGATTCCCTGTGAGTTCATAGCAGACAGTTCATCGGAAGAAGCTCTGAGAATTTACAAATCTGTCGGCCCTGACATAGATAGAGCAGGGATTCCCGTCGCATTTTGTAAAACATGGAAAATAAGGGCTGTTGTGATCATTACGGGGAACCAGTGTGGGTAAGTTTGCTCCATCTCAAGTGACATCCATATGGGGGGGGAGGGTCTTGAGTTCCAAATGCCATGGGTTCCACAGGATCTGCTTGGAGGCTGACTGCAAGCTCTGGGGTGGGGCAGCCCATGGCTGCTGGTGGCCGACCACTGGGGGTCGTAATGCCGTCTACACTAACTCCCTGGTCTCCGCATGACTCTGCTTCTCAGAAGCGATCCCCGGGGGAATCTCTGCCATCGATTTCGCTGTCAGGTCCAGTCCACAGAGGAAGGAAGATTAGCACCTGGCTGGTGAAGTGCTTTTCTAATTTGTCTTCCATGTTGAATTATGGGCTTTATCAGCTGTTGAGCTGTTTTAATTTCCGGAGCAGTGTGAAAATGACACTATTTGGGCCAATCACCGATCTTCACATTTCACTCACCGAAGAGTGAGTTTAGTAAGTTCAGTACAGACCCTCCAAACCCTGGACTGACTTTTTTTTTTTTTGTAAATGTTGGTGGCAGTTTCCATCTGTCTTGTTAAACTGTGTGATTCATTCCCATGATGTGCTGTGTGGTCTGCGTCTACTGCTCAGCAGAAGGGTTTGCTCAGGATTTTTCCAGGAGTGTTGGTGACTAATGATGTTAGTTCTTAATCTGTGTGACTATGTGGTGTGGTTTGAGAGTGAAGCAAAAAAGAACAGCAACACCTCCATGGGTGACAGAACAAGTTGTGGTGGTGTAGATGCCTGTTGTCACGAGGCAGAACGAGCCACACAGCCCTATTCCCAAGAGGCCAGGGCACCTTTAGTCAGAAGGCAGTATTCCATCACCTTCTTGGTCTTTACTGTTCTCGACTACTGTCACTGAATGTCTAAGAACAATCATCATGCTTTTTTTGCAAATTATTTTGCTCACCTAGAAATCTCTGGACAATATCAGTTATATGACTAGTTGGAATTCTGTTTTACAAATCCTTATTTTTTTAAGGAATTAATGGTGATTATTTATAGTGAATTCTCTTATTGGGATAGAAGGGGGATGGTCTCCCCTGGGCCACTCTCACAGTGGTGCTTTTACAACTCCTCGTCATTTCTCTGAATAACAGAGAAATAAATCTCAGCTTCCAAATTCTGGTCACATTCGGCCCTGTGGTTGTTGTGGCTTCGTCTGCACTAGCTGCATGATCTGGCTGAGTGGTTCTAGAAGACACGGCCTGCCTATAGGTTGGAAGTGTATATTGCTTGTGTAGACCCATATCATTGTGGAGTGTAGACTTATCCCAGTGTGGAGGATTCTGGGTGATTTCCTAGGGAAGAGTTCTGCAACCTGCACTGAGAAAGGTCCGTGCGTAAGGGCTACCCAGGCAGAAGGACAAGGACAGAGATGGAACCAGAAGAGAAATGGACATGACTAGAACTGCACTGATGGAGGAAGAAGATGCTGAAGGAGGAGGCCCAGGTCTCCAGGGTCCTTTCCAGTGTTGTTTACATTGCTGCTCCTTTGAAGATGCTCTAACACTAGGATCGATCACTTAGACTTACATTCACCCTAGTGTGGCCTTTGTCTGGCCTGGACTTTTCTCTGGGCATGCGTAGTGGTGCTGGTGGGGCTGAGGGTCATTCTTTTTTATTGCTTTGGAATCTCATTCATGAATACAATGAATTTATATCATTTAAAAAAAAAACCATTACCCAATTCCTTTGCCTCTCCCTTTCCCACCTCACACTTTCTTCCTAACTAATTTTTTTTTTATTGTTTATTCAATTGTACATGTGTGCGTGTGTGTGTAGAACCACTGGCAAATTTAGGAACCACCATGGACGCCTCCACCTCCTCTTTGTTTACTTTGCCCCGGGATTCACAGGCTCCGCTCACCAGGACCAGAAACGCAGGCCGCCCCCGCTTCCGCCCAGTGTCTATACGTGGGGTCTAGGATCCGAATTCAGGATCTTCTGCCTGCAAGGGAGAAGCTTAACCCCTGAGCCACCTCTCCAGCCCCCTCACACCTTCTTCCTAACCAGTGTTCTTCCTGCTTTCTTGTCCTCTCGATGTGCAGCCCACAGAGGGTCACCCGCTTGCACTAATCTGTGTCTGGTACTTGCTAGAGCGTGGATGATACATCAGTGGTTTGCCTTGTGATAAACTCCTCCCCCCACACACACACCTTGCATTCACCTCCATAGTGTGTCCAGAAGGTGTGGTGCTCCCTTCATGGCCAAATCTCGTGCAGGTCTGTGGAGGTGCGCATAGCTACGGGAGTTCTTGGGGACAGCTGTCATGTCCAGTGCTGTCATGTCCAGAAGACACCGCCGGCCACCACTCCACTCTCTGGCTCTTACATTTGTACCACCCATCCCCCTCTTCTGCCATGTTCTCTGAGTCCCAGGACTGAGGCAATTAGTTCTTCATATTGTCCTTTGCTAGACCAGAGCGAGTCTTGAGTCTCCTTAGCCTCAAGTCTCCATTGCAGACCCTAGTCATCTTCATAAGCCTCCTCCTCACATCTGAAGACTCTTCCACATGCTACATGTATCAGTGACTCTCTTTGCTACAACATGAGACAACATTCAAATTCAACCAACTGAAGGAGAAAGGGAGATGCATTCAGTGTAAGGTGCCAGAGAGGAGATGCAGTCCATTATGGCAGGAACAGCCTGACTGGCGGCAGACACGGAGGAGGCTTCAGTCACATCCATCATGGAGGCCGAGAGCTTCAAAAAGTGCCAACTGCCAGAGCAGACTCACTGAAGCAGAGCAGAGCGATCCAAGCTTGAGGCCCATCCCTGTGACTTCCTTCCTCCAGCAAGGCTCCACCTCCTCAAGGTGCCATGACCTTCCCAAACAACTACAGACTCAAGCTCATGAGCCAGCGGGGTCAACTTGTATTCAAACCATGACACTCACTAAACCCCTTAGTTGAATCATTTCAAGCAAATCTAATCCCATCCTTGTCCTGACCCAAAGCCATGTCCGGCCTCTCTTTCCCACCATCGACTGGCTCCGTGTTTCCAATCCAGCTTGTGCGCTCTTCTTTCAGGCTGGAGGGGGAGTCTTAGGTCTAGACCTGACAGCCCTCCCCCCACCTCCCCACCAGGCCCCTGTTCCTCCTGCAGCTGACTGTGCTTTACTAAGCTTCTGTCCCAGGAGCCAAGGAAGCCGAGGGAGCTGGCTTCTCCCCAAATCTTGGCTTCCTTTGCATTTTTTTTGTGTCTTTCCCTTTATCCCTGGGACTATCCTGCAGAAGCCCCCACCCACTGACACCCTGAGATCATGATTTGTCAGTGAACTAGGGGGTCATCTGACTCAGACCCGTGCAATTTATTTCTTGCTTGGATGCAAGTTTCTGGAGCTTTTCTAGCAGAATGGAATCATCTACAGATGTGAATATTTTCCTCACTGCTCTATTTCTGGCAGTGCCTCCTGGGCTGGTTACACCACCTTCCATTCCTTTATGGTCTCCTCTCTCTCTCCCTGTGGCTCCTCCACCGGACCTGTCTTGGAGCTGTATCTTTCCCAGGCACCAGCCGGCACCCTCTCGCCCCCGCTGATAATGGGTCTCAGACCTGTCATCTCTTTCTTGTACCTCTCCCACCAGGGGACTCCAGATACACATTTCTAAGGATCAGCCCAGGTTTTTGTTTTGGTGAGGCAGAGACCTGATTCAGGGCACAGTGATT
>JALPQD010000133.1:2383719-2407033 GCA_023101885.1 Typhlomys cinereus
GCCATTTTACAGTGAGGAGCCCACAAACTAAAGAGATAAGGTTATAGCGCTACCTTTTTTGTAAGGGCTAATAAAAACTAATAGCATGGCAACTACTCACTTAGTACCACACTGTTGCATGAGTGCTGATTGTAGTGAGTTAGTCATACAAGAATTCTACAGTGTTGGTGCTATTATTAAAACCATTTATCAGTAAGGAAAATGAGATACCAAGAGGTTAGATAAGTCATGAAGTTCACAGGAGTCAGAATTAGGGGGTACACTTGGACCTCAATATACCATCCAGATATAATAGGCAATGCATGCATACACATGCACATACATATGCATGTGCACACACACACACACAGCTAGACAAAGGCCAGTGTAAGATGCTGCGTCAGCATTTATTAGCCACACCAGCATTTATTAGCCACTCCAGTACACCCTCAATGCAACAGAAGGAAACAGACTAGACAAAGGCTCAAGACCCCGATGCTTCCCGGGCAAATGAGAGGCTCATGCAATCATCTAAGAGCAGGCCCATGACATCCAATGGCTCCTTTCCGTATGGCAGGTTTTGAGCAATCAGGAAGCCGAGAGCTGAATATTATGCATATGCTGCAGATTTTACACCAAAAACTCAATATTTGATCGTCACCTTCTTCACACACAGCACATGTGGGTATCTCACTTCAGAAGATAAATCCCACATGCGCCAATTACCAGGGACCTTAAATTTAGGTCATTGCTCATTAACACACTGGAGAGTTATAGAAATACATTTTTTAAACCTTCTGGCTCTCACACTGCTGGAAGCAGGGCATAGTTCATACACAGATCCTCTGCTTAATTTTGCCTTAAACTTTGTGTGTAAGAGTTCATGTCATGCCAATACTCAGAGCGGATGCCAGGGATACCCCAGAGATCCACCGCGGAACAGCCAGCCCTCCTTCCATTATTTTCTTCTGTTGCTTCGAGCGGTGACGTAGCATTTGCTCCAAAGCGAGCACTTGGACTGACAAGATCTTCCTGAACCTTCTCATTGACAAGGCAAGGACTGAGAACATGGATGTTCATCCTCGCCCACCTCAAGATAATGTGGCGAAGCGCGACCACCTGAACACCCTGGTCCCCTGCATTTGACACAGGGCATGTGGGGGGAAATGGAAATGCCGTGCTCAGTGAAGAGAGAGGAGCTTTGCAGACAAGAGCCCAGCGGTGTGTGAGGCTTCGGCAGCCCACCCTCAGCTCCTGGCTACTTAACCAGATCCACAGATAAATCGGTCAGCACTCAGCTGGCTGACGCCCTCCCCCCAGGAGTGGCAGGGGACCTTGCCCAGCTCAAGCAAGCAATAAATAAATAAATAAATAAATAATCTGGTAAATCAATGTGATTCCTAAGCATGCTGGCTCCTCATGACAACCCCAGCAGTCTCTGCTGCCTTGCATGCCCCCCCCACACACACTGTGTTAAAGGCCCTTTCAAATCCCCCCCCACACACACTGTGTTAAAGGCCCTTTCAAATCCCACCTGTCGCATGAAGCATCCAGAACTGGCCAGCTGAGGACTCGGCCCTTCATATCTCTGGGGCATTTGTTTGCTATTGATCCCATGTCTGCTTGCCTGGCTTACATATTCAACATGCACGTGGGGGAAAGGGAACATGTGTGTGCATGTGTTTGCATGTGTGCACGTGTGGAGGGCATAGGTCAACCTCAGCTGTCCCTTCTCAGAATCCATCCATTTTTTTTTAAAGACAGAGTCTTTCTTTTTTATTATTATTATTATTTATTCAACTGTGTGCATGTGCGTGTGTATGTGCGCGCGCGTGTGTCTGTGTGTGTGTGTGTGTGTCTGTGTATATGTAGAACCACGGACGAATTCGCGAACCACCATGGACGCCTCCATCTCCTTCTGCCCCGGGATTCACAGGCTCCGCCCTACCAGGACCAGAAGTGCAGGCCGTCCCCGCTTCCGCCCGGCGTCTATATGTGGGATCTGGGATCCGAACTCAGGACCTTCCACCTGCAAGGCGGAGGCTTAACCCCTGAGCCACCTCTCCAGCCCCAAGACAGAGTCTTTCATTTTCACTGGGACTCACCAAGTAAGCTGAACCAGAAGACCACCTGCCCCTGCCTCTTCTCTGCCGAATTCCAAGCTCACACCTCCATGTCTGGCCTTAAGTGGGCTCTAGCGATAGAACTGATAGAACTCGGTCACCCTGCTTTCAAAAGAAGCATTTCCCCTGCTGACATCTCCCAGCCTCTGGCGTGTAGTTCACTTCCTCAGCACACAAGGAGACTAAAATGTGACTGTGTGACATGAGAGGGTCTCCCAACCCCCCAACCTCAGATCACGCTTACACTGCTCACCCTTCTTCATCCTGGTGAACCCTTATTCTCTCGCCCACAAATATACCATGAGTGCTTGTTGCAGGAACTTCTGCTCCCCAGGGCAGAGCAGGCATGCCCACCTCTACATGCAAATCACTAACAACAAAAAAAGGCCTTTCTCTACACAATATATTTATGGTCTCTTGCATACTTACAGCAGTGGTAATGTATAGATTGGGTACTTACAGTCACAATGTTGTGCATGTGTGCATGTGTGTGTGTGTGGGTGTGGGTGTGTGTGTGTGTGTAAGTGATCTGTGAGTATGTGTGAGTGGCGTGTGTATGCGTCACCATGTATGTGGAGGTCAGAGGACAGCCTCGGGTGCCAACCACTTCTTCCACCATGTTTGACACAGGATCTCCTCATTAGATGCCTCTGTGTACGCCACACAGGTGACACACAAAGTTCTGAGGACTTCGCTTGGCTCTGCCCCTGCCCATCTCGCTACAGACCCTGAGATTATAGGTGTGTGTTGTTATGCACACAGCTTCACGTGAGTTCTGAGAATCTGAACTCGGTTCTCTAGTTTGTGTGGCAAGTGCTTTGCCCCGTGAGCTGTTTCCCCAGCACGCAGGCATTGTGAGGGGCCTGGTTTACTCCATATACAGTGTGCTCAGTGACTTAGCTATATCATGGCACTGTGTTTCCCAGGGAAGGATGACCCGATCACACACACATCCCCACCCCCAAGATGCCTCAGAGAAATGAAGAGTGCGCCCCAGGAAACTAGAAAACAGCACCAGAGGGAAAGTTTGCACTTAGCACCTTAAAACCTTTGCTCCAAACCTTCCCAGTTCTATCATCCCTGTTTTTACTTTTATTTCTATTGCATCTGTTTCATTCATTTTTCTAGCTTCTTCCTGTGAAGAGAATTAAAAGTATGCTCTAGCAGGGGCTCGGTGGCAACAGTGCTCGCCTGAGGCCTTGAGGACTCTGCTGTTGAGTGACTTCTGCGAGTGGCCGACTCACAACGAGCCGAGGGGAACAAGGGGGTCTGTTCTAGTTCTCCATTACAGCTCACAGTCCAGCTTGGCAGGAGAGTTCTTACAACACCAGGAGCCGAGGGAACTGGCCACACCACAGCCACAGGACGCCAGAGAGGGGCAACCTCACTCGCCAGACTGCAAGTCTTCAAGGTGTGCCAACTTACTGAACCATCTCCCTCCATCTTGTCCCCCCACCATAGGGAGTCTTCCCTGACCGATCAGATACTGGCCATCAGGCACGCTCGTGGCTCTCCATGGCAACCGACTCCTCACCTCCGCCGCCCATTGTCAGGTTGACACACTTATCTAGCTAGAATGCTGCTCCAGGTGGACAGATGCTCACTTCACCTTCAGCTGCTTCTCTTTCTGTGGCATCTTCGCAGCCTCCATCCGTCCACACCCCACCATGAAGCTCAACGGAAGGACCCCCGGCTTCCAGCTCACATTTGTGAGAGACCAGGGGTGCGGGCACACTCCTGCCAGGCTTCATGGACATTTGCAAGCGGCATCTCGACCCTCTAAACCTTTCCGTGCTGAGAACCCAGTGTTTTCTTGTGCTCTATCGAGCCCGTGCACGGGCTCCTGTCTGTGCTCGGCTTTTAGCAAGAACAGCGGTCAGAGTTAAGGGCCGGTGATCTGCGAGTCTACGGAGCTCGGGAAACGCTCCAGATGTCTAATCCAAGTCAGCTGTGATAATCGTGGAGCCATTCACCCTGACCAGGAGAGGACATCTAATGGTCCGCACTCTGCTTTCGTGCTCACCGCGAGGGACCTTCTGCCTGGCCTTTGTCCTCACCATCCTTCAGACTCACGAGCACTGACGTGCTGGGTCAATTGCACTCTTCCCCAAGCAACTAAAGCAGCTTTCAAAAATATTGTTGTCACTGTGTCAGACGGAGTGGAGAGGAGCGGAAATACGACTTGGGAGTCTCAAAAGGCATTAGGCAGCAAGTTGGGTAGAAATTAAATTCCATTTGCCGAGATTCCATAGAACGGCCTGAGAGAGCAGAAGTGTTCAACGCTCTTTATGAGCGCCGGATTTATAGTTCAAAACGAAGATTAAATTAAAAAGGAAATATCAAAGATGATGTTCTAAACAGCTTTTTTAGATTCAAGATCCTCAATAATAGCCTTGGGCATGTGATCGGTGCCCCCCCAGGGTCTCCCCTGAGCCATTGATACTGAGCTGACAGACTGAACGTGCACCGCGCCAGTGCTGCCCACGAAACAACTCTGCATCCCTCTGCCCAGCTCGCAGGAAGCCCCAAATCCAGGCAAGCACAGTACGCCTCTTAGCAGCAGCTCCCACATGTCTCTCCTCCACAGCCCAGCGCCGGACACTCCTGCAGCTGTGTTCTGTCATCCAACATCTGGCCTCTCTGCATTCCGGCCTCTTCTGCTTCATGCGTGGAGACCGGAGGCCAAGGTCAACCCCTCTCCCAGCACAAAACTTTCCTTTAGGAAAAGCACTTGCTTCCCAAGTGTGGAGCCCTGAGTTGGATCCCCCAGAGCCCAAGTAGGAAGAAAGAAGCTGGATCTGGGGAGATGCATGCTTCACATCTCAGCACTCAACAGGGCAGACAGGCAGATCCTTGGGGATCCCTGGCAGACAGGCAAATGAGTGAGCCCAGGTCAGTGAGATGCTCTGCCTCAAGAAGCACGGGGGGTCGCCTGCCCCAGCAGCTCCACATCTAGAGTCTGTGATCTCTTCCAGCTCCTTGCCCCTTACAGAGTCCATGACATCTCCAGAGCTTTCTCGCCCCTCATGGATTCCTGTCTGTGAATTCCTTTCTTTCTCTCCTCCAATAAACTCTGCCTCAATTCTCAAAAAAAAAAAAAAAAAAAAAAAAAGGTGGATGGTGACAGGAAAACAGGTGAGGGTGATTTCTCATTCATTCATGCATACATACACATACACAACACACTCACAAGCACAAGCACGCACACACATAAGAAACTGCATGCCCGGGCTGGAGAGGTGGCTCAGGGGTTAAGCCTCTGCCTTGCAGGCAGAAGGTCCTGAGTTCGGATCCTAGACCCCATGTATAGACGCCGGGCGGAAGCAGGGGCAGCCTGCATTTCTGGTCCTGGTAGGGCGGAGCCTGTGCATCCCGGGGCAGAGTAAACAAGGAGGAGGTGGAGGCGGTCCATGGTGGTTCCCGAATTCGTCCGTGGTTCTACACACACATACATACACACACACACACACATGCATACACGCACAATTGAATAAATAATAAATTTTAAAAAATTATAAAAAAAACTGCATGCCCACACATACGACTGCAAACACACATGTATACTTGTATCCACATGACATGTACTCATGAAATTGTACGTCCACACACATGTATGTAACTGCACACACACATATGCATGTACACTCATATATACTTATGAAAATGTATACAAGCATGTGCAACTGCATAAACACAAACATACACACACATACACATCTGAGTTTGTACCCACTAAACTCATGAAGCTCCACATCCACACACATGTGTAACTACACACACACACACACACACACACACACACACACACACACACATACACACACCAGAAAGAAATAAAAGAATTCCAAGTCTCCGTGACTTTGCCAGTCTACACAGGCATGGATTGCACTGAAGGACGGACCGTGCACACAGGGTCTGGCACCAATGTTCATTAAATGTCTGCTACAGGTTGGTCAGGTTTTTCCTCAGACGTCATTTGCTTTGTCTTCAGAAGAACCTTGTGAGATGATGGTGGCCATCTCGTTCTTCACCAGGGAGAGAAGGGACCCTCCACCTCAGCTGAGCTCCTCGAGAGCATGGGCTGCATGAGGCCTCCATGGGGTCTTCTCTCTCTGCTCACACATGAGCAGTGCCCCCAAAACACCTTCTCATCTTTCACAGTGCTGCAGAGTCTTCCGGGAAGAGCCGACGCCAAGCCTGAACCTTTGCACAGCGAGGCCTCATGCGCACGTCCAGACCCAGGCAGGCAGAGATGGGCTGCGTGAAGTTTCCTGCCATGTCAGCTGGTCGTTTGCTCGGTGTTCAGGCTTGGATTGGAAATGTCTCCCACGGGCTCATGTGCCGGGAATTTTCTGGGTCCTGGGGATTCTGATTCCCCAGAGGATATTTCTCCCAGTTCATTCATGATAATGTATTAGAGAGATGGGTAGAGACTCACAGAGGAAGCCGGTCGCTGGTGGGGGTCTCCAGCCCCTCCTGTAACTCCCTTGCAGCTTTCTCCATGCCAGGAGGTGAGCATCTTGCTCCACCACATCTTCCCTTCCTGGCATGATGACCTAAGCTGGCATTCAGAAGGGCTGCGACCCTGGTCCATGCCCCATGGGCTGTAAGGGAGCCAGGAGGAATGATCGGAGGGAGTGAGAGTGACCTTGGAAGGGGATCTTAGCTTGCTTATGCTCCAACCTCTATCTTCTTACCATTTGGAGAGACGTGTCATCCTGTGACGCATTGGATTTCAGTGGACTTCTTCCAGCTGGGCTACTGGGAGTCAAGATGAAGTTTTATTCACCTGTGCGTCTTCTGATTCTCATTCATGTGTAAGCAACATGTCATATACCCGACAGGAAACAAGAGCTTTTAGAAATAAGATGCACAACAAGCAAACATATCCGCTTAAATAATTAGGGCCCATGCTGGGTCTTAATCTATGCAGAACGCCATTTGGTAGGGTCCACATGTCAGCTTTTATCTCTGTGACCACCCCACCATAGGATGTTTTCAGATGAGGAAATAAGTTGAAGCTGAGTAGCTAACCTAAGCACTCCAGCCCCAAATGTCAGTGGTAGCACAGAGCATTAGATCCAGGGCTGGACAAGTGGCTCAGCTGGCAGAGGGCTTGACAGGGAATTTTCTGGGTCCTGGGGATTCTGATTCCCCAGAGGATATTTCTCCCAGTTCACCAAGTCCCGGGTCCCATCCCCAGCTGTGCATAAACCCAGAGTGAGGGTGCACACCTGTCAACCGAAAACTTGAAAAGTGGAAGCAGGAGTTCAAGGTCATCCTCGGCTACATCAGGAGTTCCAGAACATTCTAGGCTCCAGCCCATGTCGCAAATAAGTAAAATAAATAAATAAATAGCAAATCTGAGATCCAAGCGTGTCTGCACAGGCTCCTGCAGGTAGAATGCAGAGGCCAGGGCCGCTCCGCTGACCAGTGACGTCAGCACAGGGCTGTTCCCCATGCCCAGGAGCCTGTGACCTCTGCTGTGATTGACGGCTCCATTCATAAAGCACTCACAGGACACCTGCCACCTGCCACTCACGGGACTCCAGAGTAGCTGTGCGGTCAGCCACTTCACCTCGGGCGCAGACATGTCTCAAGACAGTGAGTGAGGTGGGAGCATGCGGCTCCCGGCCCCATGACCTCAGCAGGGCTCCATCTGGCGCCCTGGGGAAGAGCAACTGTGTACACCAGCTGCTGCGCAGGGCTCCGCCGGGCTCAGGGTGCTGCCCCCTCACCTTCTTCCCACCCACACCTTCCCGGCTAACGGCTAGAAAACGTCCTGGAAAACCAAAATCATAAATTTCCATTTCTAGACTTTCTTTCCTCCCAAAGCTAGCATCCCCTACTTCCGAAATTCAAACAAACAAAAAAAAAAAAAAACAGTATTTCCTGTTGTTTTAATTGTTTGCTTCATTTGAGTTATAGCACCTTACACCAGCCCCAGAGAAACTTGCAAGTCCGAAAAAGGAATCCACGTTTGGAATTTTTGCAGATACATAGATGGGGACTTTTTAGTCCAAAATGAAGCTGACTTGATACTAATCACCAAACAATCCCATTCTCCCAGCTCTGTCAAAAATACGTGTGATCCCCCGACTGGATAATAAAAGCAGCTGCCATCTGCTCCAAAGCAACCACGAAGCAACTGCTTCCAGGCCGCCTAAGATACGACCCAAAAGCCACTGGTCCAAGTCATCCCCTCAACTTCGTCGGCTTCCGAGTTACTATCTGTGAACACTTTCACTCACGCAAAGAATGACTGCTGCCTGCATGCTTGATACTAACTGTAGCAGTTCACCTGCATGGTTGCAGCTTAAGGGAGCAAGGGGTTTATTTTCTCTTATGATTTTCCAGTTACAGTTCTCAGTCCAGCTTGACATGAGAGCTCACACCAATACCAGGGCCGAGGGAACTGGTCACACCATCTCTACACAACAGCTGAGAGAAGGACGATCCTTACTTGCCAGACCAGCATGTCTACCCAAGTGTACACAAGAATGCCAACTCTCTCAATCAGCTCTTTGTATTTTATTCCAGGGCCTAATCCCACTCGCCATGGGCTGGGCCTTCCCCATCAGCTAGACAATTTCCTGCAGGCTTGCTCTGGGCCCAACTCAACCATAAATTCTCTCTAAATGTGCCCAGAGCTCAAGACCTCAACCGTCAAGTTGACACTTGTGCCTAGCTGTGACACTAACCTCTCCCTTACTTGTTACAACATAGAAAAAGCACTGAGTGAGATTTTGATATATGCCTTGGAGTTTGACTTAGATCTTCTTTAATTTTTTTTATTTATTCAATTGTGCATGTGTGCATATGCATGTGTGTGTGTGTAGAACCACGGGTGAACTTGGGAACCACCATGGACCGCCTCCACCTCCACCTTGTTTACTCTGCCCAGGGATTCACAGGCTCCGCCCTACCAGGATCAGAAACGCAGGCCACCCCTGCTTCCACCCAGCGTCTATACATGAGGTCTAGGATCCGAACTCAGGACCTTCCACCTGCAAGGCAGAGGCTTAACCCCTAAGCCACCTCTCCAGCCCCAAGATCTTGTGATTGTATTTACTCATCGGTCATGTTTAGGCATCCCCAGTGTTCTCATTTCATTTCCTATTTGAGGCTACACAAGCCTCAAAGCCCAGATTTCTGAGTGGCAGTTGTTGTTGGACAGACCTGGGGTTGAGTTTTCTATTGAGGGTTCATTGAGGGGTCTCATCCTTGAGGTGGGACATGGCGGCTCTTCCCTCTTCATGAATGACCAGCAGCTGTGACTATCCAGACTCCTTGGTGACATTAGACCCATTAACTTTCTGTCATGCAGACATCAAGGGTCTCACAAGACCCCACCCCTCTATCTTTAGACTTCTTTCCTCCCCAAACTAACAGACTAACTGTTGCATGGTGGTGTGTGTGGGGGGGGGTCATTAGTGCCCCAACCCCAGGAATTTAAAGGCAGCTAACAGGGGCAGGGTCTCTCAATACCACACCTGTCCCCAAAGGTACAGAGACTGGTAGCTTTGGGGAGACAATCTCTTTTATTTGCTATTATTCGCTAATTGTTTATTTATTTAATAGCAAGTGCCATAAGGCATGCACACACCCCAGCACACCTGCAGGGGTCAGACCCAAGGCTTGAAGTCCTGAACTGTCTCTCAGCCCAGGGAGGCTGTGTTCTAAGGTGGTCTGACTTCAGCGTTAGCAATGGCAAGGGGGTAGTGTGACTGAGGACTGCACACTGGGCTTTGACCTGTGGCTGCCGGGCGTCCACACAGGCTCACTCAGGAAAAACTTTGGAATCTCTTATGAGAGTTTGTGAAGCTAGGCCAGAATGCCAAACTCTGCATGATCCTTGTTCTTGTCAACAAAGATGTATTGACATGCAGCCTCGTGCACTCATCACACAGCGATCAGGCTACCAGGGCAGAAGGTCACAAGGACAGTGTTTGCACAACCATGGGTTTTGGATCTGCTTTACCCTCGCTTCATCACAGGATTCCCCAGCCTGCCTCTGGACATTTTCAAATCTTACACTTAGTTATCTGATTCACTTCCACTTACTTTTCTGCATAGTTTAAGATAGGGATTAAATTTGCCTATATGACACATACGTTCAGTTGCTCAAGAAATATCAGAATCATGGGAAATACTTTCCTTCTCAATTAAAATTCTAATAAGCCAGACCATCTTTTATTGCTGTTATTTTATTTCTTTCTTTTGGGGGGGGGCGTCTAGTAGCAGATGGTACTGAATCCAATTAAGTGTGCTAAATTTTGTGTTAGACAGCTGCAAAAATCCACCATGAGATTGTCACCTGTAAGAGAGAAATGTAGGCCATGCAAGATGGGTTGTGTCTGTAAAAGCAGAATCCAGGGGGCTGAGGCAGAAGACTGAAGTGCGTTCAAAGTTAGCTTGGTATCCAGTGAGATCCTGTCTCAAAAGGGAGAGCAAGAGGGAGGGTGGAGAGAAGGAGGGAAGAAGGGAGGGAGAACCTCAGAAAGAGAAGACTATTTGGGAAGAAGGAGGGAAGCAGCTGTGAGTAAAGGGGGCACGAGGAAGTAGAGGGGTGAACTGGGTCAAAGGACATGGCGTCCATGTGTGAAAACTCCCAAAGAAGCCAGTGGCTTTGGGCAACCAATGAGCAGTGACATTACTGGGTCACCTGCAACACTGATGCTGGACGGTCCATTTTGCGACAGCCCAGGACCCTTCCAGTGGCCCACAGACCTGCTCTGATCTAGCCTGGTCTACGTGACAGTCTAAATCCCAAAGATCTCAGCCTGTGCTGCCCCCAGCCCCTGGTGCTCTTCTGGGAAGCTGTGCGTGGCTCTCTCTTGCTTTAAGTAATGACTTAGGGATGGTCAGGAGAAGTGGTTTGATTTAAATATACAATCACTCACAAATAACCAGTGTGAACTCTCCTGCCAAGCTGAACTATGAACTATACCCAGAATTATAAGCAAAAGTAAGCCCCCCTTGTTCCCTTAAGCTGCTTGATTGTGTATTTGTCAGCAATATGGAGACAAACTGCAACAACATCTGAAAAACTCATCTAATTGTTTAAAAGTGCCCATGAGGCCTGGAGAGATGACTCAGGGGTTAAGACTCTGTCTTGCAAGCAGAAGGTCCTGAGTTTGGATCCCAGGTCCTGTGTAAAAAACACTAGGTGGAAATGGTGGCCCTGTACTTCTGGCCCTGGTGGGCAAAAGCTGGGAAATCCTAGCACGAAGCAAAAGGAGGTAGAAGCAATCCGGGATGATTCCCGAAGTCACCTTAGGTCCTCCACAGAAACACACAGTGCCCTCTGACACACACACACTCACAACAAACAAACAAACAAATAAATAAATAATATAAAAGCACCCGTAAATACTGGCAAGCCAGATTGCTAAAAATATATATATGGGTAAATTTCCTTTTGGTCTTTCATTTGCATGACAACTCATGTAGATGATTATTCTTTAAACGTCAAGTAAGGTTCTGGTTTACCCTGGTGTGCATGTCACCCTCTCTGGCTTTGGGATTTTTTTTAGACTGATCTTCGCTGTGTGTCTAATTTCATTGGCATTTAACTCCCAATCCCCCTACCTCAGCCTCTTGGTGCACTCCATCAGCCCGTGCCATGATTTTGTTGGTAAAACATGCCTCTCTAGAAAAATCTGAAGAGGCTTCACACCTCCTTGAGAGACTATTGAGGGTTAACTAACGCCGGGATGGAGAAGTGAAGATGCTTTTCTCCATGGTAACCCACTGATCATGTGACCTGTGCCCAAGTGCCAAGCACCAGCCAGTACAGGCAGTCCAGATGAAACTCAGCGGGCTGCACGCGCAGAAAGATGTGCAAGTAGAAAGGAGACTGGCAGGGAAAAGATTTGTCATGGGATAGGAGATGGGACAGATTGGGTAAGAAGGGGTAAAAGGAACATAAGTTTATTGCATTCATATATGAAACTCTAAAAGCAGCAAAATTCATTAAATAAATAAAATTTCAAAGGAAAAAATTAGGCCCTTCATTCCTTCAGAGTCACATGTCTACTAAAGATTTGTACAACGGAAGGAATTCCAGTTGAAGCCAGGAGTCTACTTGAATCGTCAAGCTCCCCTGGTGGGCGTGGTTCAGCCGCCACAGAAGCATTGCTGGAAGCCACGGGGTCTATGGCAGCTGGGTATCTGCAGGAAAAGGGGAGCATCTTTTTCCAAACCAAATTACTGCAAATCTGTTTGTGAAACTCATTGGGATCCATCTTCTTCTACAAGCAACGGCTGGAGGTAAATCTGCTGAAACCAACCCATAGATTTGTATTTTTAGTTCCAGAATAGTTTTTGACCCAGAAACAGAATGCAAGAAAAACAAGTTATTTTAGACGCACAGATGTCCTGGCTACTTCATTACATACAATGCTGATGCTTAAGACGTGGATTTGCGACTGGTCTCTTAGTGGCACAAAAATTACTTTTGCTTCTCTGAACTGTCCTGCAGTGACCAGCTTAATTGCAGGGCACTTTGGACAGGCTCCAGAGTCAAAGCAGGTCGCTAGGGGATTTGAATAAGCTGCCGAAATTCTTCAGCATTGAGGAATTTAACAAGTGAGGTCCAGAGAGGCCGTTCCTCCAGGGATTGAGGCTCGGCCACACTTGGAAACAGAGGAAATGCCTTCCTGATATTTTCACTCACTGCAGGAATAAGGGGGCTGCCATAAATAAGGTGAATGTCAACATGGAGCCAGAACTAGAAGGATAAAATCTTGATGATATACCCACTCCCACGTAAGGAGCTGAGCAAGTCTGCGCTGTACTGCACGTCTGAAGTCTTCCACATTTGGGAGGTGTGTAGCACAGGGTGATGGTTCTGTACTGATGTGATAACTTTCTGAAAAGTGTACTCCGTGGCCCGCAGAGCATTTTTGCCAACATCTGTGGGTTCTGAGCCTGTCACTTTCTATCTGTAAAGCTGCCACATCAGCGGAGGCCCTGGGAAACCCTCAGCTTTCAGCTCGTGTTTAGAGAGCACAGATCCCACGTGAGCTGTGTGAGGACAGAATTGTAGGGGGACGCCAGTGTGGGGTGAGGAGAGATGGAGGAGCATACAGGGGGTACATGGGTAGGAGCAGAGTGGGGTCTGCATGTACGGGAATGATCCCGTGAAACACTGCACCTCCTTGATCACCAACAGGTCATTTATACAAAGAGCGACTCAAGTCAGCGCTGATGTTTGTGATTTCAAGAGCAGCTTCTCCCCTGGGCAGGCAGAGTGTCCACTGGGGTCATGCCCTGCTGGACAGCACCTCTTTAGAGCTCACTTTCTCTCTTTCCACCTGCCCAACACATGTCTGATTAAACAAGCCACAGCACAGTCTGCTATGTGGGTTTAAGAACCACTAGCCTATACCGCAAATCTAAAACATACTCTACAGTGAAACAGAAAACTATTGTTAGACAAAAGAATATGAGAATGCAAATTAGATGATTCAGATGTAGGCCTTGTTTTTTTTTTTTAACAAATGGCTTGGGTATCTGTGTAAAAATATTTATAAACCAAGCAAAACAGAAGGATTTTGCTTTAGACACCAAGGAAACGCAAGCCGTCTTAGAGTTGCAAGCAAACCGTATTCCCAGAGCTGATTTGCAATGGAAAGAGGTGCTTGGGCAGTTCTATAGACATCAATGTGCTAATAATGGCTGGGTTTCTAAGTCATTTCAGAAGCATGCATAAGCTTTCCTGAAGCACAAATATCATAAAATTACAAAAGAAACTTCCTAGTGATTATACAAAGCAGAAACAATTATAATACAAAAAATCTTACTTGCTGTGGATGTTGGCTCTTAGGGAAAAAATGAGTTTAATTAGTTGAAGAAAGCAGAAATCTTGGTTAAGCTAATCAACAGAATATTGGAAATTATGGGACTGACTCATCTTTATGTTTATGATAAAAAAGACAAGTGTGCACCGTGCATATGATTCCCTGGGTCTCAACTCCAACCAACAACATTTGAGATTCCTAAGAAGGAAACGAGAAACCCAATGAGCAAGGAAGGAAGTGTTTCTGAGATCTTTGGAATTTCAAGGAAGTGAAGAACCCACAGTTACGTACAGCAAAGGCCAGATCCGGCAGCCCTGAGCCCCTCAAAGACCTCAGAGAAAGTGCTAGCTCCCCTATGGGACAACGCATGAGCTTGGGAAGGGCGTGTCTACAGCACTGTGGCGTATAACCATAGCTGAGTTTCTGGAATGTACTGACAGCATAAAGTCATGAAGGGCGTTTTCCATTGTGCTGACGCAGAATTCTAAAGGCTTGAGCCAAATGAAGAGTTGAAGGTTTACGTCACTAGGTCTTCTCCCTGAGCTCTTGCTCTGAGTGGCACCATGCGAGCCACACGTGTGGACTTGGAATGAGGTCTACTCTCGAGAGACGTGAATTCTTGGAAAGCTTCGATGCACTGGTTTTGTAAAGACAGCCATTTTCATTTTCAGTAGAGTATCAGACTCCTGGACAGCGGAAGTATATAGAACCTCCCTGAAAGACTGAATTGGGGCTGAGAAGATGGCTCACAGAGCAAGCTGAGGAAGCATAAGGACCTGAGTTCAAATCCCAACGCCACAGAAAAGCCAAACGTGGCATGTGGCTGTGACTCCCATACTGGAGAGGCAGGGAAAGATCACAGGGGCCTCCCAGCCAGTCCCAAAACCGAAGAACACATGCTAGCACTTCAATGAAGAAGGTTCTAGAAGATCCAATATGGACAATTAACCTCACTCTTCCATGTCACCTGATTCTTAAATACCAAACTGTGTTAAGGAAAAAGTACAAACACACACTAAATTAAATGACTTGAACAAGCACTTTGTTCTGGAAAGCGCGCTCTTTCTAATGCTTTTCCTTGCTGATAGTCTCATACACGTATACGATGAATTCAGCCATGTTTGCTTCTTTCACCACTTTCCCTCTCTCACTCCTCCCTCTCTTGCTGAAAATTTTCCTCCTTGGTCCTTTCTCCTATTTTCACATCTTTTTTTCTGAGTCACTAAGTTTAGCACCTGCGCGAGGCATGATGATGATGGAGGTATTACTCGTTGCAGCATGGGCAACCTGCTAGTGGCTGGCTACACTACTGGAGCAAGTGATTCCCTCCCCCAGCGAAGACTAACCACTGAAAGTCTCTCGGGTAGAGGTGGGGCCTCGAGAGCCCCTGTCCCATCTCCATGACAGAGTGTGGGGGCTCATGACCCCTGTCCAGAAGATCCCCGTGATGGAGTGTTGATGCGCTCGGCTCCATGCAGACAATCACTGCTGTGGTGAGCTCATGCATGTCACCGCCATGTCGTGTCCTGAAGACATTTCTCTGCCGCACACCTTGCCCTCCACGACTCTTGCTCTTTCCACCGTCTCTCTCTCTGCGTTGCCTGAGCCTTGGGGAAGGTGGTATGGATGTCCTGTTCAAGGCCAGGAGTTCAACCATCATGTCCTCTCAGCATTCTGGCAAGTCTGTGACATACCCCTCCTGAGCTAGTTACATTCCCAGAAGCCAAGGGGTTATTTGCTATGAGGGCGTGTTAATTAAATCTAGGCGTCAGCTTGACGGTTGAAGGCTGAGGCTTTGGCACATCCGTGAAGAATTGGTAGTGAAAACAAGGCCTAAGACAGTCCATGGGAGATTGTCTATTTGATGTGGGAGCGCCAGGCCATGGGGGAGCAGGGCCATTCCCCTAGGCAAGTAGGTAAGATGGAGAGTTGGTTCAGTATTTTGGCATACTTTGGCATGTTGGCACACCAGGCATTCTAGCAAGAGAGATTAGTGTGTACCTGTCTAAGTTCTTTCTGTACACATTGATGTGGCCAGTCGCTTGGCTCCTGGTGTTGGCATGAATTCTCCTGCCATGCTGATAACGCACAACCAAAAATCATAAGAAAGAATAAACCCCTTTGTCCCTTCAGTTGTTTGGGCATATATTATCAGCACCATGAAGACAAACTGCAACAAGAGTATCTCTCGAACTAACGAGGCTTGTCCTTAGAACTGTTCTGCGAAGAAGACACTTTTCCAAGTGGACTTAGGATTTGGCCAGACAGCTTGACTATTAAGAAGAACGTAGCTCTTTAAATAAATCCCCTTACATCTCAGAATGATAAATGGATAAATCTATCAAGAACGCCAAAGCAGCTGGGAACTCAGTGTCAGCGGCCTGAGGTACAAAAGTCTCAGAAAGGACTTTCATTCTCAAAGGATGTCATCCATCCAGGACTCTGGCAACAGGCGTGGACGCTGAGCCCACAGTGGGTTCTCAGGACCCGTCGGTGTTCCCCAGTGGCTGTGTTGAAGTCATCTGACCCTGCCGAACCCCAGCTTTCTCTGGGGCGTGCACACAAGCTCCCCACCACTGTCACGACTCAGCCCACCATCATTGTAAACTCCTTCTCTAACCTAATTTCCTTTACAATTTTGCCGTTTTTAAACCAGGAAATTGTGAGTTGGTCCTCCAATGCAACTATTTGCAAATCTCCCTGGCTGAAGTGGATTCTAACCTCAGAATAAAATGCTTTTAATGCCTAACCCCTGACATGACATGGCAGTAAATTTCTCCTCGGACTGCAGAGGAGCCAAGCATGCACCTAGTGATTCCCCAAAGACATATTTATCACCCCGTACCAATTTCGTCATTCAACAAAAAAAAAAAAAATACCATGAACTGAAGCTGCTGGTAAAAATATCTGTTGTACCGGCAGGACCGCCTTGGCGAGGTCCTGCATGGAGCTGCAGTGGGCGCTTCTAACTGTGACATCACTGGATTATTATGGGTTGATTAATTTCTGCTAAAAAACAGTGTATCTTCCTATGAGTTGGTCTCAGTCTGAAGGCACAGTGGTCCCTCTGCTTCTTCTCTCCCACCTGAGAAGGAAAGAGGCCAGAGGGCCTGGCTTCCTGTCTGGCTCCTTGGGAATTCTAGCACTTTCTTTTTAAAAGATAGATCATTAATACCTGCTGTTTCTATTAAGCCAAATGCCTGTCAGCTCTGGGTTTTTTTGCCTTTAAATATTTTAGCAAGCTGTTCGCTCAAAGCTGACACCACTGACTGTTTCTATATATTTCCTTTCTAGCAATTTCTGTAGCTGGGCTGACAAAAAACAGTCACGATTGTGGGGCTGTTTGTTAGATGCAAGTTTACAAAAAAAAAAATCAAACCTCTCTACACGATAGAGATTCAAGTAAAGATGAACAATAGAAGACGCAAGTGAGGAGACCCATCCCCCGGGGTAGGGGTCCTAGACAAGGTCAAAGGAGAAGGCGAGCCTGGACATTCATCCAACCTCTCCATTTCTGATGCACACTGATCAGCAGCTTCTAGCGCTTGCTGATGAATTTCCCACCAGGATGGATGGTACCTGAATCAAAATAAACCATTTCTCGGGGGCTGGAGAGGTGGCTCAGGGGTTAAGCTCTGCCTTGCAGGGCAGAAGTCCTGAGTTCGATCTTAGACCCCACGTATAGACACCAGGCAAGAAGCGGGGCAGACTGTGTTTCTGGTCCTGGTAGGGCATAACCTGTGAATCCTGAGGCAGAATAAAACAGGAGGAGGTGGAGGAGTCCATGGTGGTTCTCAAATTCGCCCGTGGTTCTACACACACACACACGTGCACACACGCACAATTGAATAAATAAACTTAAAAATAAATAAATAAATAAATAAATAAATAAAACCATTTCTCCCTTCAGTCACTTGGTCAGATTTTTTTTTTAAATCACAGCAAACAGGAAAAGAACTTAGACAAGTACAGATGAGAAGGTGGAGAATGAGAAAGGCCGATGGTCAGAAGTGATTCCAAGACGTCTTGGGGCTCACGGTGAAAGGAAGGGTTGCTGAACTCACTGTGCCCTGAATCAGGTCTCTGCCTCACCAAAACAAAAACCTGGGCTGATCCTTAGAAATGTGTATCTGGAGTCCCCTGGTGGGAGAGGTACAAGAAAGAGATGACAGGTCTGAGACCCATTATCAGCGGGGGCGAGAGGGTGCCGGCTGGTGCCTGGGAAAGATACAGCTCCAAGACAGGTCCGGTGGAGGAGCCACAGGGAGAGAGAGAGGAGACCATAAAGGAATGGAAGGTGGTTGTAACCCAGCCCAGGAGGCACTGCCAGAAATAGAGCAGTGAGGAAAATATTCACATCTGTAGATGATTCCATTCTGCTAGAAAAGCTCCAGAAACTTGCATCCAAGCAAGAAATAAATTGCACGGGTCTGAGTCAGATGACCCCCTAGTTCACTGACAAATCATGATCTCAGGGTGTCAGTGGGTGGGGGCTTCTGCGGGATAGTCCCAGGGATAAAGGGAAAGACACAAAAAAAAATGCAAAGGAAGCCAAGATTTGGGGAGAAGCCAGCTCCCTCGGCTTCCTTGGCTCCTGGGACAGAAGCTTAGTAAAGCACAGTCAGCTGCAGGAGGAACAGGGGCCTGGTGGGGAGGTGGGGGGAGGGCTGTCAGGTCTAGACCTAAGACTCCCCCTCCAGCCTGAAAGAAGAGCGCACAAGCTGGATTGGAAACACGGAGCCAGTCGATGGTGGGAAAGAGAGGCCTGGACATGGCTTGGGTCAGGACAAGGATGGGATTAGATTTGCTTGAAATGATTCAACTAAGGGGTTTAGTGAGTGTCATGGTTTGAATACAAGTTGACCCCGCTGGCTCATGAGCTTGCGTCTGTAGTTGTTTGGGAAGGTCATGGCACCTTGAGGAGGTGGAGCCTTGCTGGAGGAAGGAAGTCACGGGATGGGCCTCAAGCTGGATCGCTCTGCTCTGCTTCAGTGAGTGAGTCTGCTCTGGCAGTTGGCACTTTTTGAAGCTCTCGGCCTCCATGATGGATGTGACTGAAGCCTCCTCCCGTGTCTGCCGCCAGTCAGGCTGTTCCTGCCATAATGGACTGCATCTCCTCTCTGGCACCTTACACTGAATGCATCTCCCTTTCTCACCTTCAGTTGGTTTGAAGTATTGAATGTTTGTCTCATGTCCGTAGCAAAGAGAGGTCAATGATACATGTAGCATGTGGAAAGATGTCTTCAGATGTGAGGAGGGAGGCTATGAGATGACTAGGGTCTGCAATGGGAGACTTGAGGCTAAGGAGACTCAAGGACTACTCCTGGTCTAGCAAAGGGACAGAGTGTGAAGAACTAATTAGCCTCAGTCCTGGACTCAGGAACATGGCAGAAGAGGGGGATGGGTGGTACAAATGTAAGAGCCAGAGAGGGAGGTGGTGGCCGGCGGTGTCTTCTGGACATGACAGCACTGGACATGACAGCTGTCCCCAAGAAACTCCCGTAGCTATGCGCACCCTCCACAGACCTGCACGAAGATTTGGCCATGAAGGGAGCACCCACACCTTCTGGACACACTATGGAGGTGAATGCAAGGGGTGTGGTGTGGGGGGGAGTTTACCACAAGGTGAACCACTGATGTATCATCCACGCTCTAGCAGTACCTAGACACAGATTAGTTGCAAGCGGGTGAACCCTCTGTGGGCTGCACATCGTAGAGGACAAGAAAGCAGGAAGAAACACTGGTTAGGGAAGAAGGTTGTGGAGGGGGCTGGATAGGTGGCTCAGGGGTTAAGCTTCTCCCTTGCAGGCAGAAGATTCTGAGTTCGGATCCTAAGACCCCACGTATAGATGCTGGGGCGGAAGCAAGGGGCGGCCTGTGTTTCTGGTCCTGGTGAGCGGAGCCTGTGAAATCCCGGGGCAAAAGTAAACAAAGAGGAGGTGGGAGGCGTCCATGGTGGTTCCTAAATTTGCCAGTGGTTCTACACACACACGCACACATGTACACATTGCAATAAACAATAAAAAAAATTAGTTAGGAAGAAAGTGTGAGGTGGAAAGGGAGATGGCAAAGGCATTTGGTGGTAACGGTTTTTTTTTTTTAAATGATATAAATTCGATTGTATTCATGAATGAGATTCCAAAGCAATAAAAAAGAATGACCCTCAGCCCCACCAGCACCACTACGCATGCCCCGAGAAAAGTCCAGGCCAGACAAAGGCCACACTAGGCTGAATGTAAGTCTAAGTGATCGATCCCTAGTGTTAGAGCATCTTCAAAAGAGCAGCAATGTAAACAACACTGGAAGGAACCCTGGAGACCTGGGTCTCCTCCTTCAGCATCTTCTTCCTCCATCAGTGCAGTTCTAGTCATGTCCATTTCTCTTCTGGTTCCATCTCTGTCCTTGTCCTTCTGCCTGGGTAGCCCTTACGCACGGACCTTTCTCAGTGCAGGTTGCAGAACTCTTCCCTAGGAAATCACCCAGAATCCTCCACACTGGGATAAGTCTACACTCCACAATGATATGGGTCTACACAAGCAATATACACTTCCAATCTATAGGCAGGCCGTGTCTTCTAGAACCACTCAGCCAGATCATGCAGCTAGTGCAGACGAAGCCACAACAACCACAGGGCCGAATGTGACCAGAACTTGGAAGCTGAGATTTATTTCTCTGTTATTCAGAGAAATGACGAGGAGTTGTAAAAGCACCACTGTGAGAGTGGCCCAGGGGAGACCATCCCCCTTCTATCCCAATAAGAGAATTCACTATAAATAATCACCATTAATTCCTTAAAAAAATAAGGATTTGTAAAACAGAATTCCAACTAGTCATATAACTGATATTGTCCAGAGATTTCTAGGTGAGCAAAATAATTTGCAAAAAAAGCATGATGATTGTTCTTAGACATTCAGTGACAGTAGTCGAGAACAGTAAAGACCAAGAAGGTGATGGAATACTGCCTTCTGACTAAAGGTGCCCTGGCCTCTTGGGAATAGGGCTGTGTGGCTCGTTCTGCCTCGTGACAACAGGCATCTACACCACCACAACTTGTTCTGTCACCCATGGAGGTGTTGCTGTTCTTTTTTGCTTCACTCTCAAACCACACACATAGTCACACAGATTAAGAACTAACATCATTAGTCACCAACACTCCTGGAAAAATCCTGAGCAAACCCTTCTGCTGAGCAGTAGACGCAGACCACACAGCACATCATGGGAATGAATCACACAGTTTAACAAGACAGATGGAAACTGCCACCAACATTTACAAAAAAAAAAAGTCAGTCCAGGGTTTGGAGGGTCTGTACTGAACTTACTAAACTCACTCTTCGGTGAGTGAAATGTGAAGATCGGTGATTGGCCCAAATAGTGTCATTTTCACACTGCTCCGGAAATTAAAACAGCTCAACAGCTGATAAAGCCCATAATTCAACATGGAAGACAAATTAGAAAAGCACTTCACCAGCCAGGTGCTAATCTTCCTTCCTCTGTGGACTGGACCTGACAGCGAAATCGATGGCAGAGATTCCCCCAGGGATCGCTTCTGAGAAGCAGAGTCATGCGGAGACCAGGGAGTTTAGTGTAGACGGCATTACGACCCCCAGTGGTCGGCCACCAGCAGCCATGGGCTGCCCCACCCCAGAGCTTGCAGTCAGCCTCCAAGCAGATCCTGTGGAACCCACGGCATTTGGAACTCAAGACCCTCCCCCCCATAGGATGTCACTTGAGATGGAGCAAACTTACCCACACTGGTTCCCCGTAATGATCACAACAGCCCTTATTTTCCATGTTTTACAAAATGCGACGGGAATCCCTGCTCTATCTATGTCAGGGCCGACAGATTTGTAAATTCTCAGAGCTTCTTCCGATGAACTGTCTGCTATGAACTCACAGGGAATCTAGAAATGTAATACTTCAATCTCGCAGGCTTCCACGAAAAGCAAATACCATTAGTTTGGATGCAGAGGTAATTCTGGTCTTGCCAAAGCCGCCTGCCCTGCTCCTTTGGCATGACTGCTTGATCCGGTTGGGGAGTGATTCTGCCTCTTGTCTGGTACATAGAGCGACAGTGGGAGAGGACATCTACCCCACAGCGGATGTTCCGTCTGCATTGGTAAAGATCTGGTGACTGAGCAAATACAGGATCCAAATGATGGGGAACCAAAGAGTTATTCTTGTGATTCTCAGTTGTACTTAATCGTCCAGTTTGGCAGAAGAGTTCACACCAGCACCAGGAGCTGAGAACTGACCACGCCTATGCACAGAAAGAACTGAAAAGTGAATACACTGTCCAGCTTGCTACCATGTCTATATGCCCAAGTATGCCCAAGAACGCCAAAATACAGAACCAGCCATAAGCATCTGTCCAAGGAATGGCCCCACCCACTGTGGGCTGAGTCTTCCCTCATCAGTTAGATACCCTTCTGCAGGCTCATTCAGGGCTTATCTTAACTAATTCTTCACACATAGACCCAAAGGTTCAGCCTTCAAGTGTCAAGATGGCATCTCTGATTAACTGCCACACTCATCTCCGAAGGCATATTTTAAACTACCTGCCTGTCATATAAACTCCCCAGATCTTTGCTTCACGTTCCTGCTTGCATCTGGTTGTGTTTACCTACAGCACCTCAAACCTTCACATGAGTAAAGTGGTTTTCCTAGGGCCTTAATGTACTTGTTATAAAGGCCACGAGATCTTCAATTATGGCTACACCATCCGATTGAGATGTATGAAGATTCTACTCCTTTATAGGAAGCTCAGCAGCTCAGTTGAGCTTGTGGCTGACCTCATGGAGTTTAACTGCAATGGAGAGCTCATCTGCATATCTTTCCATTGACAGAGGGTTGGGGGAAGTTGGGAAACTTTATCTCTGTAAAGGATTAGAGTCAGTTCTTCGGGATTAATAGGGTGTGGTCCTTCAGGGTAATCCCAGCAATGAGGCATGACTTTCAAAGACCTTCCCAGCATGGCTGCTCTGAAGCTGCCTAACAGACTCCAGACATGGAATCCATGAGGGGCAAGGGAGCCGAAGACGGCCAGCAGTTGGGGGGGGGGTGAGTAGCTGGTCAGATGTAAACCTAATGCAGAATTGGAGTATTCTCCAGGGCGTTGTTGAAGGCCTATTGCTCTGCCGACCAATGCCAACCAATGCCCACAAGCCTTTCCTCCTTCGTGCTCAACACCCAAACCCTGAATCCCTGGGCCCGAAAGGTGTCAAGGTCTTCTCAGAAGAACAGGAAGACATTCAGAAACTACCCAGATGTGAGTCAGCAGACAGCCAGAGCAAGAGAAGCTAAGCAAGATATCTATTAAGTTGCAGCAGCCCCGTGGGGTTAAAACATAATTATCTTTGGATTGGGTTACTCGAAAATCAGCCTCTTTGAAGTTAAGAAAGCTGAAAATAA
>JALPQD010000133.1:2409623-2424956 GCA_023101885.1 Typhlomys cinereus
AACCAATATTATATTAAAAATAAAGATGGGTGACTCTTCTGAAAAAAGAAGGAAGGAAGGAAAAGGTAAAGGAAAGAAAGATGAAGGAAGAGAAATGAGAGAGAAAGAAAGAAGAGAAAAAAATAGAGGAGAGAGGAAGGGAGAAGAAAAGGAGGAAAGAGAAAAGAAAGAGAAAGAAATGAGAAAGGAAGAAAGCAAAGAAAGAAAGAAAGGAAAGAGGAGGGAAGAAAGGATGAGAAAAGGAAGGAAGAAGGAAACTGTGAAAAGCAACTTTGGAATGAAAACATTTACAGTTTTTAGGTGGTTAAGAGCTAAGTACTTGCAAAGGAAAATGCAGTGTGCGGAGGGAAACTGCTCGGGAGACCAGATCCACGGGACGAGCCCCAGGTGCTCGTCACAGCACCCGTCCTGTGGGAAGCTTGACCAACAGCGGCTGGGCGCCCTCCGCCCAGCGAAGGAACAGCACGCCGGGCAGGCGGCGTTTACCTGTGGGGAGAGAGTGAGTTTTGGGACCCCCAAGCCCAGGTGCTTCCTCCTTGCCCACCCGGCACGAGGGTCAACCGCCCATCTCTTGTCTAGCACACGGGGCACCGCGCAGGGCCACCTGAGGACAGGAATTTACTTCCCTCTGCTTTGGAGAACCAAGACGTGAGGCCCCGGCTCCCCTGGCATTTGATTTGGCACAAGCACCAGGATGCTAGACTTTGCATCAAGCTCTGTCAAGTTTGCTGAATACACCAAAAACCATTCTGTGCCACCAGCCGCTGGGCATACGCTTCCTCTGCCGGTTTGGCCAGAGGGAGTGTGCACCTGTCTCTACCAGCTAGAAGATGGAGAACAGTGCTCCCCCAGGTCCTTGAGGCCAGGTGAGAGTGCCCCCTCTCCGTTGTTGCATGTGGGATTCGTCAGGTACCAGTGTTAATTAGGGTTGATCTGTGGATAGACAATCACATGGAGTAATCAACTTCAACTCTTTCCAAAGTTAATTTTGCAAATGTGTTCCAAGGGAAGCCACAGGATAAGGGCTTTTCTTGTTAAAGCTCTTTATTAAAAAAAAAAAAAAAGAGAGGAAGAAATACGCAGGAGATAAACAGTATCACAGTTCTCTTAAACTGCTCAGAAGCCAAGGAATGATTCCTGGAGTCAGTGTGCAGAAGAGAGAACTCAGCTCACAGGCACATATGCAGTGGGGTGACCCAGCTGTCCCCCAACACCATCTGTTTGGGGACCGGTCACTCCAGAATTCCTACTTGGAAACAGTGGGTCTCACCAAATGGCAATTTCTAGAATTGTCACGTCTAAGAGGTAACCCCTGATCCATGTGGCTTAGGCGACTTCTGCTGCCGAAGCTGCTGCCCAGGGACGGGTGACCAATGCTGAGCTGCAGACTGAGGCCGAGTCTGAGCTCACAGGGGCGTCAGCGTGCGCGTGAGGCGGGTGCGGCCCGCGCTCAACTGCTCTCCTCGGAAAATGCCAACACTCAGGTTCAGCTCCTACGAGAAGTAGCTCCCATTGACCTTCTCTTAAAACTTTCCAGCCCTCAAAGTCACCTGAAAATTTTCTTACAGGTAGGTTCTCAATGTTCTTCCTTTGTGTTTTTTTAAAGTGTACATGTGTGGGTGTCGGTGCACAGCCGTGGGAATCAGGGCTGTCCTCCACGCGAGGGTTCTGGGGAGTAAAGTCAGGTTTTCAGGCCGGTGGCGAGCAGCTCTCCTCTCCGAGGCAGCTCACTGGCCCCCTATTTTCCATTTCCATGATTCCATTGTCCAACATGCTGCTTGGGGGTGAGCGCTCAGGCGGGGAACACGTCTCTCCCTCCTTCCTCTTTCCTTGTTCTTGATGGGAAAAAGCAAGCAGAGCAGGAAGGCAGACCGAGTTAAAGAACGATCCAGAGGAAGCAACGAAGGAAAGACGAAGACAAGACGGAACGAGACAGAGGGGATAATGTGGACGATTAAGAACGCACTCTCTCCATCCCTCCTCCCTACCTGAGAGAACGAAACAAGCAAGACCATAGACAGCGTGTCACATTAAAGCCTAAGTACTCCTTCCTTTTCCTTCCTTCCTTCCTTCCTCCTTCCTTCCTTCCTCCCTCCCTTCTTCCCTCTTTTCCCCTCTCCTTCTCCTTCTCCTTCTTCTTTCTTTTTCTTTTTTTCTCTTTATTTGTTATTTGCCCGATGGCACATTTTTATGAATTTCTACCCTCTCACCAGTTCTCGCTGCGTGTATACTCTGGGTAAATCCTCTTATGTCCAGAAACCCAGACTTCTGATTATGATTATTATGAAAACATTGGTTTGCTGTTGCTCACTGAGTATAAAGACCACCATTTCTGTGGTGGGATTTCAGAAGTTTGAGTGAAAGTAGATTAAAAAAAAGTGTGTGCAGTGTGTGAGTTAACTTTAGCTGCTGCCACGTGAATCATTTTGCTTTGGAACATCGGCCTTGGGATGAGTGAAAGTTTGTATTTTCTCCTTGTCAAAATGCGAGGCAGGAAATGTCTCCCTGCTTGTCTCCGCAGGTTCCCGCAGCCGTGATTGCAGATCTATCAATTCTGTGCCCTCTGGGGGCGGGTGGCGATAAACACTGTACAGAGCTTTCCTTTGTAATATTTGGTAATAGCACATAGAAGTCAGAGAAGGAGAGATGGGAAATCTCCTCCGGTTTAGTTTCTTGATGCACAAGCAGGGGTGAGAGAAGGACATTTTAAAATCGGTGCAGTTATGAGTTTGTCTGGTTCCTAGTTACGCAGGCACCCCTGCTAAGAGCGCGTCTGCTCCCAGAATTCCTGCTGCTTCCGCACAGAGCAGCACCCACGGAGGAAAGGCTGTCGTGGAAGGGCTGGGGACACGGCTCGGGCTGACGTGCTCGCCACGTCGCAGGCTCATCAGCACGAGCATCTGACAGAAGCAGCTTAGAGAGATGGATTTGCTTCGGCTCAGGGTTCGAGAGCACCAGCCATCATGGTGGGGAAAGCATGGGCGGCAGGAGCTGAGGCAGCTGGTCACGTGGCCTCCAGAGAGAGAGAGAGAGAGAGAGAGAGAGAGAGAGAGAGAGAGAAGAGGGAGGGAGGGATGCTGGTGCTCAGCTCACGTCTCCTTTCCATGGGCTCCAGAACCTCAGGGCGTCACCCACATTCTGGGAGAGTCTTCCCTTTGCAGCTAAACCTGTCTGGGAACACCTCACAGGCTCAGAGCTGTGTCTCCCAGGGGATGCAGTCAGGCTGACAGGAAGGCTACCCCCCCCCAAAAAAAAACCCACATATTTTTCTTACAGTGCTCTTCTGGGTGCCAAAGGGTGAGTGAAAGTCCCGGCTGGCTAGCTAGCGTTCCCCACATCAGCTCTGCCCCAAACTGCTCACTGACCCCCTGGGGGCATCAAGCCAGGACCCCTGGGGACATCAGACTAGGGCTGATATTAGAAGTAGTTGCCTGAGGGTGTAGGAGATGAAAGACGACCCAGCAAACATGAGGTGCAAGGAGATTTGGGCGATTTCGCGTTGAACAGCCTCGAGTGCCTGTTTATTCAAGATTCTCTTTTGCATGAGGAGGGAGGGGCTTGAGATGGCTGGAGATCGCTTGCTGAATGCAACTCCTGGAGGTTTTGGCCAAGGCTGTTAAACTTCACAGTTGTCACTTTATCTCCTGGGAATGTTATATCTCCAGTAAATTCCAAGGTCGTGTGAGGTGCACCTCATCAGGTCTCACTCAGGAATAAACCCGTGTGATCCGCACATTCCACTCAAGCCCTTCACCTGTCGCAGCAGAATTCCAAACAGCTTATTTAACAGGGAAACAACATGTTCTGTTGTTTATCAGTTTATTGTACAAACGGCCTTAAAACTTTAGGCAAAGCTACTCTCCCAAGTCGCCTGGTTTATATACATAGATATATTTGAAGACAACATGCTAAAAAATTGAATACAAGGAGAAGCCAAACCAAACTGCCAGTCTTCTATTTACAGACAGCTTTAACAGGTGAATGTGTTTTCCTCTCTTTACATTCTAGATTCTACTTCTCTATAAATATTCATGGATTTAGAACACTGGGTGCCTGATAAGCAGGTTTTTGTGAGATGTTTTTGCTATGAAAATGCTGCTGTGAGCTGTCCTTCCTGCAGCCGTGTGTATGTGTGTGGGGGGGGGAGGGGTAAAATGGGAGAAAGTACCCGGCCTCCATTCTCCATGGGCTCTATGCTGATCAAAGAGAATGATGTTCCAGACGGTGCGAACATGTTATCAATGTGAGTGGATATCTGGTGCTTAGCATATGTAAGTTTTCTCTCTCTTTTTCCTTGACATTTGTAATTACGCTCCTATAATTGTTCAGGGAACTAATGATGAGGACGAGTGACAGGTGAGGATGAATGACAGGTGAAGATGAATGACAGATGAGAATGAGTGACAGGTAAGGATTAGTGACTGACAGGTGAGGATGAGTGACTGACAGGTGAGGGTGAGTGACATGTGATATTTTCAGCAGTGGTCTTGCCCCACTTATGAGAATGACTTATTTCAAAAGGAGACATGGGCTGGTGGGTAGGAAAGAGAGAGGAGTGAGATAGTACAACCAGCGTTGGTTTCTTCACCGCTGATGCTTCTGGGGATCACATGCTGGGGCCTCGAGGAGACAGGGCCCACGTCCAAGATGCTTATTCTGGGAGGGATCAAGGTTGTGATACAAAGGGTCTTTTATTTTCCAATGTGACACTCAGTCTTAATATCATTAAAACTGAGGTAAATGAAGGGAGAGCGGTTGGCGAGGGCTCTTCCTTTAAGGTTACGTCATGCCCATTTCTTCCTTCCTTCCTTCCTTCCTTCCTTCCTTCCTCTTCCTTCCTTCCTTTTCCTCTCCCTCTTTTCTCACTCTTTCTCTCTCTCTCTCTCTTATGTAGCCCAGACTGACTTCTAATGGTCATGTAGCCAAGGATCACCCAACCCTCCTGCCTCCATTTCCTGAGTGCCCACACTGTGGGGTGGCTAACCCGTCACCCCTGGTTTACCCGGTGCTGTTTATTGAACCCGAGATTCCATGCTTCTAAGCAGGCACCTACCATCTGAAGCTATACCCCAGAACCACTGGGAAGCTGAGGGCAACCCTGAACCCCTCACACTCTGGGGAGCTGAGGAGGGAGACTCTGAACCCTCACACTCCTTGCCCATCTTCCCAGTGCCTGGATTACAGAATGGCCCTAGTTCTTTTTCTTTGCATATGTATGAGTGAAGGATGCATGTGTGTGTATGTGCATGTGTGTGGGTGCTGGAACACGTTCATGTGTGTGCACATGTACATGGCTCTCTCGATCGGATCCAGAACTCACCAGTCAGTGAGGGCAGCTAGCAGCTTGCCCTGTGGACGCCCTGTCTTTGCGTTCCAAGTGCACAGAGTCCTGGGTTTGATCCCCAGCACATGCCTGGCACGGCGGTGCATGTCTGTGATCTCAGAGGGCAGAAGACCAGCACTTCATGCTCAGCTACATGCCAAGTTCAGGCTAGCCTGGGCTGCCCGAGATGCCATCTCAAGAGTCCTGTCCTCTTTGATCTTGGTATACAAAATGTTCTTTTGTTTTTTCTCATTCTTGGCTTTCTAGATGCCAATCTTCATCCCGAAGGGCACAATTCTGAGTTCTTGGCTCCCAAGTTTTGAAACCTGGGAAGATCCAAATCCCTGCAGTCTGAATTCCTCCAAACCCTAGTCCTCAGAATAAAACTCTGGAGAGCCAAGAGGCCCCGGACCGCGGTTCCCATCGGGACCGAAAGGCCGCCTGTCCAGCAGCTGGTCGAGTCCTGGGCAGTGTCCGGAGCCCTGACGCGTCTCTCTCTCTCAGGACAGTGGTGCAGAAATAAGGGTCTCCCCACTTGAGGATGATCCTGCCTCCCCCTTGGTTCCGAGCACTCCTGCATCTCTTCTTCGCTCGTATTTTCCAGAGCCTCAGAAGCAAGGTGAGCCCTGCGGCTGGCTCGGCACATGCTGCTGTGTGGCTTGCTTGTCACGGGCCGTGCAGGGCTTCTTCCCACAGGCGGCTGATGGTGGTGGTGATGGCGCTGTAGATGTCACGTGTCCCGGGGCACACTCGGCCTGTTTGGCTACCTCACACATGGGTGGCACGCGCTCTTGCACCTACCTTGTGAGCAGGAAGCCTCACTTGCACTTCTGTGCTGGCCCTGCGATACTCGGGGCTCCAGTTTGCACCAAGTCAGACACCAGCTTGGGTACGTCGAGCCAGGGACATGTGATGGTGCCACGTCCTAGGCCAACCATATTATTCTGACAAGGTCATAATATGGGAAAAAATGGCTTCAAGGAAGCATTTTCTGGAAAAAGGACATGGCATTATTTGAAATAAATAAGAGAAATAAGGAAAATGTGGGGATTGTCAGGCCTACAGCCTGAGGAGTGACACATTAACATCTAAATGGGCAGTTGCTAAGTGCTAGGGGCTCTCCCTGTATACATTAAGTTTTGCCTCTGACAGGAGGATTCCTTCTCCTGGGAATTGTTTATTTCCTATCTGTTCTGAGATCTTTTTTTGTTTGTTTGTTTTTCTTAGGACTGGCCAGGTTACAGTTCCTTCATTATACATTTGATATTTATACAAAAACCAGGTAAATCTGCTTTGAAACATTCATTGTCCTTTTTGCTTTTAGCAAACAAGTATCATGCCTGCCTTAACTCTACCTGGAGACATCACATTTGGTCCCACACAACAAGTAGGTGTCACTTCTGCCCTTCCTTTGTTATCTGGAATGAACATGTTTTATATAATCCTGTAAAGAATTTGGTCCCTGCTTTTCTTTGATATTTTCCCTATGGGTGTAGAGACACATTCTTTGCCCTCTACGCAGATTTTCTTATAAAAACTCTGCTAAAGTTTCAATAAATGAGTTCCAGATTCACTCAGCCCAGAGTTGGATGTCTGCTGTCCTCCATCCATCAACTCCTTGTCCACCTAGCGGGGGAATCCTGGATCCAGGCTCCAAGGGACCACACATGACACGATGGTCCCTCCGGGGGATGGATTCCTTTCTAATTTCTCTGATTTGGGCTTTAGCGTATTTGTTTGTGGGAAAGAACTTTCTAGAGCTAGTTCTAAGTAGCAGCACTTCTGCTGGAGCTGAGTGGGCAGGGGACGTGTCCTGTCTCAGCGACTCTCACTTCTGGATGGCTGGTCACACTGTAATAACCTCTAGCAGAGCCTGTGGAGTCCAGGAAGCTGGGACTGTTTTTAAATGCAAATGAAAATGCCCACTCGAGCTGTGGTTCTGATTAAATAACTTGAAAAAGGTTGCAAAACCACCGGGACACAGACTATTGTAAGTTCAGGGTGATGGTGATTTCGCTTTTGAGGGTAATTATGCTGCAAGTATGTAGAGATTCTAATTATGTAAAGAAGGAGGGAGGGAGAAAGAGAGGGGGTTGAGAGAGAGAGAGAGAGAGAGAGAGAGAGAGAGAGAGACTAGTAACCACAGCATGATGAGCAAGTCCTGCTCATAAATTTTTGTTTCAAAGTTTATTTTGTCCTGCTGAAAACTCTCAATACCAGCCTTCACTGGGCCAGTGAGTTGGCTCCATAGCTAAAGTCTTTAAATTGTGTGATTGAAACCTACATAAAAAGTTGCATAAGAAGTGTGTCTGAGAACACATGTGTATTCGCGAGCATGTGTGTGTGTGTATGAACACGTATCTGTGTGCATATGTGAGCATGTGCATGTCTGCATGAGTACTATCTATGTCCATGTATACGAATATGTGTATGTGTCTCTGAAATCATGTGTGAAAGCATGTGTATATATGTAAGCATGTGTTTGCACATGTGCATGTATGTTTGAGCATGTGTGTGTATGAATATGTATCTGTGCGGATGTGTGAGCATTCAGATGGAGTGAGCCCCACTGCTCCCGACAGATGCTGGGGCTCACACTCAGGCCTCAGACTTAAGTGCTCTGCCAACTCAGCCATCTATCCACCTCCAGCAGCTTCCAGCGTGCTAGCAAGTGTGTATGTACATGTGCATGTGTGGATGATAGTGATGATGGTCTGTGTGTATGTGTGCAAATGTGTGTGTGCACATGATGGTGTCTGGCGTGGTGTATGTGTGTGCATTATGTGTGCATGTGGTGTATGTTTATGCATTATGTGTATGTATGTGGTGTATGTGTGTGTGTGATGATAATGATGGTGATGTGTGTGTTGTTTGTGCATGTGATAATGAAGATGATGGTGTGTATGTGGTATGTGATGTATGTATGTGCATGTGGTATGTATGTATGTATGCATGTGTGGTGTGTATATGTGATATATGTGTGTGTGGTATGTGTGTACATGTGAAGTATGTATATGCTTTATGTGTGTATGTCATGTGCATATGCAGTGTGTGTTTGGTATGTGGTGTATGCATGTATGTGTATGTGTGTGGTATTTGTGCATGTATGTGCATGTGGTCTGTGTATGTGCTTGTGCTGTATCTGTGTGTGGTGTGTGTGGTCATGCACATGTGATGGTCTGTGTGTGTGGTGTACACGTGTGTGAGTGTACCTGGTGTGTGTGCATGTGTGTGCCTTGTCACGTAAGGACCCAGTGCTGCTGGTGAAGGAGGCTCACACTCTGGCCCGTCGTCAGGAGAGCAGAGAAGTGAGAAGGCGGCTGCCCTGCCCCCTGCGTCTCGTGCCACCCTGAGTCCATCTGTCTCTCCCTCTGCCTACTCTGCGAGCCGTTATGTTTTCTACGGGGACGTCCCTGTGCCCAGACGCGTCATTAGTGTCACTAGGCAGCCAGTCGAGCCTGTGGACCCTGAATCGGTGTCACTTCAGGCTTCTGAGGAAAGACTCTTTCACGATTCTCGGAGGGCTGGGGCTGCCCAGGAGGAGGGGCATTTAGAATCGCCTCGAGCACACACTCATCATTGCATATAAAACAAGATGCGTGTGAGCTTGTGGTTTTATTTTTAATTATCTGGCTTTTGGCAAACATTCCACTAAGATATCAAGGAATAAATCCTACAGCTTCATAAGCAAATAAATAAAATATGAGGCACAATAAAATCAGATGATATAATACACACAAAAAACAAAATGAGAAGAATATAAATAGGAAATATATGTTGTCTTATAAAACAAACATCATGTTCCTTTATGAAATAAATGTCTTTAGGATATTATAAGCAAACAGGTTTTAAAATTTAAAAATGCACTCTATTATGTTATCTCTTATGTTATCTTAGTTTTATGTCCAAACATTAACGTATTTATATTTCTTTCTTTTTTTTATTAATCTACTGAGGCAGCCTTCAGCAAATCCCTATGACCCAAATGTAGCCCACAGGTGCTATCTTCTCATAACGGAAAAAAAATCTGTGTTTTGTGAGAGGAATACATTATCTTCAGTGAAGGGACTTCCGATGGAGTAGATTTGTTTTCATTCCTATGCAGGGAAGCAGTCTCGGCATAGATAAAAGTGTGGACGGAGAAGCAATAATACTCAGAAGGAAAGTAGGTCAGTCAGCATTAATTCCTAGAGAAAATCAGCTCGTTTCAACACAGGTCCCAGAAAGGTAATTAGTGCCAGTTGCCAGGAAAGCCTTGCTTCAGCCCTTCTGAGAGATGTGATCCAGTGAGGTCCAGGTTAATGGTGACTGCTTCTTGGTGGCTGCACAGCTCCCTGATCCAAAGCAGCAGGCCTGGGGGCTCTCTTCACTTGAGGGTGCACATCTCAAAATAGAAGAACGTATAAAAACACGAGGCTCCCCTCTCCCTGGTCTGGAGTGTCTTATAGCCTCTGCTGCTTTTGGTGAGTTCTGGGGAGCGCTTCTCCACCTAGCTGCCCCTGGCCTGCAACATATCCTCCTGGAAGTTTATAATGGTGACAAGTAGAACTGTTAGAAGAGTGTTCAGATGCAGGAGCCAATGTGTTCCGGCAGATGAGACTATGATTATTATTATTATTCATCTGCTTATTATTGTCACTTTTGCATGCATGCACATGTATGCGTGGAGGGCCTGTGTACAAGAGGGCACTTGAGTGTGAGTGTGTGTGTATCTGGGAGACCAAACAGTAACATGAGGAGTCACCCTGGATTGATTGCTCTACCTCCTGATTGCTTTGCTCTGTGGTTTCCCAGGCTCTGCCTTCCAGGCCCAGAATTATAGGCTGCTGCCACATCTGCCCAGCATTCTTATGTGGATCTGGGACATGGGCTCAGGACTCACTTGTGAGGCGCAGACTTTGCACCCTGAGTTCTTTCTCCAGCTTCCATTGACTAATTCTTTAACACTTAAAAACAAGGGAAGCTCACGTTAAGGTTATCCGAGTTCTTAGATTTCCTGGATCTGGCAAAGACCCCAGATTCTTCTGGTAGCAACCAGCCCTTGCTGACTCTGTCCCATGAGCCCCCGAGCTCCGGGTGCCGCCACGCTGCCCACTGCCTTGCCCTTCTATCACTCACCTTAGCATTTCTGGATCAACGAGTTGAAAACTGGGTGTATTTAGGATCGTCTGAGGAACTCATAGGTCTCCCCTGTACCTCAGAAATCTGACCAGATTTGTCTGATTAGAGTGTGGTGGTCTTTTTGTTTACGTGTGTGGCATATGCATGTATGTGTGCAAGTGCACGCGTGTGAGAGTGTGTGCACCTGTATGCACATACATGTGGAGGCCAGAGGACGCTGGAGTGCTGTCCTCTGTTTTTTGAGGCAGAGCCTGGCTGTTGTGGGACGCTCCAGGAGGGCTGGGCTGGCAGCCTGCTCAGATCCGGGGATCTGCCTGTCTGCCCCTCCAGGGCTGGGATTACAAGCATTCACCGTCGCTCCTGGGCGTGGACTGTGGTTTTAGCAACATCTCAGGCGGATTTCAACATATGAGAGCAACTGAGCGACCATCCAGAGGAGACTAGACAGTGGGCACTGGCATGTTCAGCTCCCTGAGCCGCTGGTGGGCCTCGTGAATTCCCCCGGGGAACTCCAAAGCCCTGGTTCTTCCCAGGAGGGAGGATTTAATGTCGTGTTCTTTGAAATTCCTGGTTCAGCAATGCAGTGGACAATCCACAGACTGTGCTGCCGGTGAAGGATGGATGAGGATCCAGCCCTGAAGCCACTTTAAGTGCTGAAGGTCGTGTACCTGCCTAAGGGCTTGTGTCTGCAAGGCAGAGTGGAGAGCCACAGCCTGCCGCCCATGATCTCTCTCTCCCTCTCTCTCTTCCTTCTCTCTTTCTTTTCCTCTTTCTTCTCTCTCTCTTTCTCCCTCTTCCCTTCCTCCTTGCTTTCTCCCCTCCCCTCCCCTCCCCTCTTCTCCTCTCCTTTCTCTTTCTCTCTCCATTTCTTTCTCCCTCCCTCTAATAAAGGTGGGAACTTCTTTTGACTGACTCTGAGGTGAAGTCTGTGGATATGTTGGGAGGACACCCTTTGCAATGCCCACAGAGACGGGGCATCCATTTGAACCCTCACCCCTCACAGGCGCTTTCCAATCTCGTTAGAATCTGTGAATTGTGACCCTTCTGGCCCATCAAAACCTGGCAGCTCCACCCACAGACAAACTTCCATCCAGAACTCTGATCTACGGGCAGAACAACGGTTAATGAAGGGACCATCACTAAGAGGCAGAGCCGTGAGCAGGCCGGTCACTGGGGACGTTCTCGCAGCCGGGATGTTCGGCCAGATGTTCTGCCACAGCAGTAGACCCAACTCCCTGAGCAGAGGGAAGAGCCGCTGGCCCTTGTCTGGGCATTTGGGGCTGAGGAAGAGTTCAAGGAGAAGTTTCAGGAAGAAAAGGCAGGAGCATGGCGCAAGGGTCCTCAGCAACCAGCTACCCAAACTTCACAAGTTCCATGTTCTGAGGGGGAGAACACAGCTCTGTCCTACAGTCAGACACTTGGAATGAAGTGCTATGACTCACAGAGTTAGGAGAGCTGAGGAGGGAGGGAGAGAGGAGGAGGGAAAGAGAGAGGGGGAGGGACAGGAGAGAGGGGGGGAGGGACAGGGAGAGAGGGGGGTGAGGCTGTGACCAACTTGTTTTTCCTGGGTAAAAACTTTCAAGTCATAACAAGAAATTTCATATCAAAACGTGGCAGCTTCACATCAAAGTGTCACACTGAATTCTTTTTTTTTTTATTCCTTTAGAGTTTCATGCACAAATACCACTGGATTTATGTCACCTTACCCCCAGCACCCAATCCCAGGCCCCCTTTCCCCCCGCAAATCCCCTTCTCTGTCAGGCTCCTCCCACTGGGCTTCACTGCGGTTGCCTGTACTGATGAGTGCTTGGGCACTTGTGAAGATACGGCTCACGAATCAGCGGTAGGCAGCTCTCCCTCCCTCCTGGCGGCATGTCCTCATCGGTCTCTCAGGAAGGCATGGAGCCTCTTGGATCTGTCTCCTTCTCTGCTGAGATGTAGGACGATTCCCATGCCCGTCCTGTGGGAATATGCATGGCTGCAGTGAGCTCACAGGGGCCATGTCCTGTCCAGAAGAGTCCGTCTGGCTGCACTTGTGGCTCTTACATTGTTACTGACCCCCCCCCCTTTCCAGGATATTCTCTGTCTGTCTGTCTGTGTCTCTCTCAGTGAAGGATCTCATGTAGCCCACTGTATTAGTCAGGTTCTCTAGAGATGCAGAATCAACACAATGAATATATAACTAGGGATGTATTGAGTTGGCTCACAGATGTGGCTGAGGTAGTCTGACGATGGCTGCGAGTAGCTGCTCAGTCCAGTAGTCAAGCGAGTGATGGCTGAAGGCTGGAGGATTCCTAGAGTCTCTAGTCACATTGAAGACTTGGAGGGTTAGAGGGTCGAAGAAGTGAAGAAACAGGCGGCTGGAAGGAAGAGCTACAAAAGCATCTCTTCTTTGGTGGTACCCTTTTATATGGTCCATTACTGGGAGGTTCCTATGAGATCTATGGAGGTTCCAAGTCATCTAGGGCAGGTGTAATCCCGTGAGGTGGTCTCGGTTGATCCTTCCAAGTGTGGTCTCAGCTGATTTTAGTTAATACCAGATGTGTCACGTTGACATCCAGGATTAACCATCACACCCAGGTTGGTCTTGAATTTACAGCCAAAGGTGACTCTTTGTGCTCTTCTTTCTCACCTTCTCTGAGTGCTGGTATAACAGGTATGTGTTACCACGCTCAGTGTATGTGGTGGTAGTGGTGGGGTTTCCTGCATATTATGCAAACGTTCGACAGAGCCATATCCCCAGCAACTCATATGCTAGATTCTCAGAACAGACTTAAAATTCAAGATCCCAAATTACTTTCGGGGCTTGCAGTCACAATCATATTCAATGCTGGTGTTACCAGATTCTAGAAAATGCAAGTTGGCCATATTTCCTATATGGCCTCCCAACGGATGGCAGGAAGGACCAGACTCAGAATTTTAAAGCAGATGTCATTGGTTATGAGAAAGCAGCAGAAATAAAGGTGGGGGTGGAGGGGGGGTAGGGGGGCTGCCAGAGGCTGGGAGTCATCTCATCTGACTTTCTCTTTTTCCCAGTCTTCCCATCATTCTTTGCGTCATGTCAGAAGGGGCAAAGGGGCTTTTAGCACTCAGGTAAGATGCAGGAGATGAAGGGCACTTAACAGGAAGGGAAAGTGAACTTATAATAAGTTGTCAGACTTCCAAAAAAAATCTATCTGAAACAGTATACTTTTAAAATGGCTGCTGGTAAGAATGCCTTTGAAGAGAGGTCAGGAACATGTTTGCAAAGACAAGCTGAAGAACAAAGCGAATGTCACACTGGACTCCAAGGGTCACAACTGGAGGAGTGAAATCTTAAAGACACTTTTCCTTGGTGGGCTCTGTTCTGACCAGGTAAGGTCTTCTTGGCAAGGGAAGGGTCCGGTTTTCTCTCACATTTCCTGTCAGTTGGTTTGGTGTTCCACTTCCTGGAAGTCTTGCCAAGAGTTGTTACTTCCAGGGCAAACTCTGGAAAACGATAGTTCGCTCTGGGAACAGGAAGAAGTTCCAGGCAAACACTTGAAAGCAATTAATGATCTGATGAAGCCCCTGGGAGTTCGGCTCTCCCTGTCACATTGGTATAGATAAACAGTAGAAGCTGGGGGTCCACAGCACACAAGCAGAGAGAGAGAGAGAGAGAGAGAGAGAGTTTGTGGATTTCCCAGACTAGCTTGTTGGTATCAGGGTGAGTCTAGAGACCAGGCAGAAAGTATGTCTGAAGGTCTCCAGGACTTAGAATGTAGCATATGGGGGAGAGGAAGGGGAAACTGACTGAGAAGGGGAAAGTGGATCTCCCCATCCTTCTGCCCCCTTTCATTGGCTTGGGGGCACTCTTTGTTGATGAAGGCTCTCTTTAGGGTGAGGGTCTGTCCTTCGCACCCTTGGTGCTATGTGTGAGTAGCATGGCACCCCTGTCTTTGGAACCCCTCCTTATCCCATCCAGGCAACAAGGTCTTCAGAGCCCGTGTAACCCATGCTGGGCTGGTGATTGGAGGACTCTGCAGTCAGTCAGCTTGAGCCCTCCCTCCACTGGGTCCTGCATACCTTTGGCAAGTAGAGCTCTCTGGGAGATTTCCATAGGTTCCTAGAAGATCACGATTTGTTCTTTCACCTTGGAACAAGAGAGGTGCTAGAGATAATTAGGTCTATTAGCTGTGCTGTGCTGTTGAACTCCGGTGAAGAGTTGTCAAGCCAAGAGAGAGGACCAGCCTCTTCCAGGCAAAATTTCTTCTTAATACAGCAGGTGGAAAATCACATGCTGCCCGAGAAAGTGCTGGGGGTGCGTCAGAGCCCTTCCTATCCTTGGGGTTTCTGTTTGCACGTCTTGGTGCTGCTTTGATTGAGAATCACAGCAGCCTCAGACAGACAACAGGCAGATGAAGACGTGTTCAGCATCCTTAGCCATCAGGTAAATGCAAATGGAAGCTGCATTGGGTTTGCCTCTTGCCCAGCCAGAAAGGACTTCATTAAAAACAAAACAAAACAGGAAATGCTGAAGAAGTCGCAGGGAGAGAGAGAACCCTTCTGTGCTGCTTGTGGGGGTGTATACAGGGCCACCCACTCTGGGAATTAGTAAAGTTAGCCTAGAGATACTTCTTGTTGCAGTCACTCTGCGCTGATGCGGATAAATTTACAATGGAACAGCTTGTAGGGGAACAAGAGGGTTTCTTTTCTCTTTTGATAGTCCAGTTACAGTTCTTCGTCTAGCCTGCCAGCAGAGTCCAGGCCAGCACCAGGGGCCAAGGGAACTGGCCATCTCGTATCCACATACCATTGAGAGATGGAAAGTCCTCACTTGCTAGACAGCAAGTCTGGCCAAGCACACAGAAGGATGCCGACTTCCTCAACAGCTCCCTCCATCTTATTCACCTGCCCGGGGACTAGTTCCG
>JALPQD010000133.1:2425782-2438282 GCA_023101885.1 Typhlomys cinereus
CCAGACTAGCTTGTTGGTATCAGGGTGAGTCTAGAGACCAGGCAGAAAGTATGTCTGAAGGTCTCCAGGACTTAGAATGTAGCATATGGGGGAGAGGAAGGGGAAACTGACTGAGAAGGGGAAAGTGGATCTCCCCATCCTTCTGCCCCCTTTCATTGGCTTGGGGGCGCTCTTTGTTGATGAAGGCTCTCTTTAGGGTGAGGGTCTGTCCTTCGCACCCTTGGTGCTATGTGTGAGTAGCATGGCACCCCTGTCTTTGGAACCCCTCCTTATCCCATCCAGGCAACAAGGTCTTCAGAGCCCATGTAACCCACACTGGGCTGGTGATTGGAGGACTCTGCAGTCAGTCAGCTTGAGCCCTCCCTCCACTGGGTCCTGCATACCTCCGGCAAGTAGAGCTCTCTGGGAGATTTCCATAGGTTCCTAGAAGATCACGATTTGTTCTTTCACCTTGGAACAAGAGAGGTGCTAGAGATAATTAGGTCTATTAGCTGTGCTGTGCTGTTGAACTCCGGTGAAGAGTTGTCAAGCCAAGAGAGAGGACCAGCCTCTTCCAGGCGAAATTTCTTCTTAATACAGCAGGTGGAAAATCACATGCTGCCCAAGAAAGTGCTGGGGGTGTGTCAGAGCCCTTCCCATCCTTGGGGTTTCTGTTTGCACGTCTTGGTGCTGCTTTGATTGAGAATCACAGCAGCCTCAGACAGACAACAGGCAGATGAAGACGTGTTCAGCATCCTTAGCCATCAGGTAAATGCAAATGGAAGCTGCATTGGGTTTGCCTCTTGCCCAGCCAGAAAGGACTTCATTAAAAACAAAACAAAACAGGAAATGCTGAAGAAGTCACAGGGAGAGAGAGAACCCTTCTGTGCTGCTTGTGGGGGTGTATACAGGGCCACCCACTCTGGGAATTAGTAAAGTTAGCCTAGAGATACTTCTTGTTGCAGTCACTCTGCGTTGATGCGGATAAATTCACAATGGAACAGCTTGTAGGGGAACAAGAGGGTTTCTTTTCTCTTTTGATAGTCCAGTTACAGTTCTTCGTCTAGCCTGCCAGCAGAGTCCAGGCCAGCACCAGGGGCCAAGGGAACTGGCCATCTCGTATCCACATACCATTGAGAGATGGAAAGTCCTCACTTGCTAGACAGCAAGTCTGGCCAACTACACAGAAGGATGCCGACTTCCTCAACAGCTCCCTCCATCTTATTCACCTGCCCGGGGACTAGTTCCGTCCACCATGCACTGGGCCATCCTTCAGGCTTGCCGGGGTCCAGTTCAGCCACGGGCACCTTACAAATGTGACCAGAGCTCAGCCACTCAACCGTCAAGCGGACACCTGTATCTAACTGTGACACTGGTCTATCCATGTTCACCGAGGCACCAACCCAAGACGCAAAAGGCAGCAGAACTAGCTAGACGCCCATCACCAGATGAACGTGACATATATACACAATGGAGCTATGCCTAGTCATAAGGTAGACAAACTTTTCCAGAAAAATAGTTGGAACTAGGGTTCATCATGATCAGTAAAACAAACCAGTGAGAAACATAAATATGGCATGTTCACTCTAATGTGTTGAATCTAGGTTGAGAGAATATGCTAATACACAGAAGCAGAAGGGTCATTGGCTTAAAGTCATAGCAACTCCTCATGCCTCTTGCTGCCGAACTCTGTTGTCTAATAAACATCTGACCCGGACCACCTAGGGGAATGAGGGGATTTCACTGGCTCATGACAGAGGGGGCCAGGAGCCGTGGAAACAGCGCATCCTCTCCATAGCAAGGGAAATGCGAACTTCTACATCTGTCAGTGGCCAATTAGCTGTTTCCATCTTACCCACCCATCTAGGGAAAAGTCCCACTCACTGTGGACAGGTCTCCCTACGTCAATCACGCGCTCCAGACAATCTCTTACAGGCCCGATTAATTCCTCACGGTTTCGGCCAGAAACTCAGGTCAACAGCTGGGACTGGCACAGGTACTGTTGGGGTGGACATGGACAAGAGACACATCACGGGGGAGAGGGTGAGCAAAGTATAAGGACAGAGACGTATGAAGGAGTCAGGAAAGACCCACTCTCCTTCGGATGACTGAAATGTGTGGCTATTGCAACGGTTGCGCACTTGACAGCATTCAAAGGCCTAGGAGTCTCTGGCCACCTGTGAGGAGAAGGGGGCTGAGCGCCGGCGTCCACTTCTCTCTGCTTTCAGACTGTGATGCACCCTGTCCTGTCGAATGCTGCTTCACGCATCCCTGCCCACGGTGGCCCTTCCCCTCCAACCGCGAGCCGCAGCAAACCCGCCCTTCCTTAAGTTGTTCTTTCCAGGTGTTTCGTCACAACAAGCCAAGTAATTTTAATATAAATATACGGGGGGCTGGAGAGTTGGCTCAGGGGTTAAGCCTCTGCCTTGCAGGCAGAAGGTCCTGAGTTTGGATCTTAGAGCCGATCTATAGACACCAGACGGAAGTGGGGCGGCCTGCGTTTCCGGTCCTGGTAGGGCGGAGCCTGTGAATCCCGGGGCAGAGTAAACAAGGAGGAGGTGGAGGCGTCCATGGTGGTTCCCGAATTCGCCTGTGGTTCTACACACACATACATGCATGCATGCACGCATACACGCACACACACACATACACGCGCACAATTGAATAAATAATTAAAAAATATATAAATATACGGACCGTAGTTCACAACCTTAGTCATGATTTCAGTTATTTATTTATTTATTTTTTTTTTTTAACAAAGCTGACGTAACTGACTTTATTTTTTTTTTTTTTTAATTTCAGCTCATACAAACTTATTAGGTACACCAGTTCCCTCCCTCCCTCCTCCTCCCCCCGTACCCCCTGCTCCCCCTCCCCACCCCTCTCCCTCCCCATCCCCCAGTGCCTCCCACCCCAATTCCCAGAGAGTCCTTTCTTGTGCATGACTGATGTAATGATTTTCCTCTGGGCCCTCCTCTCCGATGACGTACAAGGACCCAGTGGCCTTTGCCGAACCCTTTCCCGTGTTCCCCTTAGGTATAGGAACACTGCTGTGGCTGCCAATCCTTTGCCTCCAAGGCTCTTGGTGCCTTTAGCAGATGCTAGACTTTGTGAGGTCAACAGTGTGTTGGACAATGCGCAGGGCATGCAAAGTCCAATTATGATTGCTTCAGCCCTAACTAGTATAGAGTATCTTACATATCATTGCTCCTCCCATCCTTATGCTCTTACACTCTTACCGCCCCCTCTTCCGCAAATTTCCCTGAGCTTCAAGATGGGGAGAGACTAAGCTGGCCCAGTTCTAGGTGGTTGATATAGAGTCTCTGAAGTTCTGGATTGTGGTTTGTTGATTTTCTTTTGCAGTTTTGCTGCTCCTGCAATGCCCTTCACTCCATCCTGGTGGGCATTGTATGTTACCCCCTGGCCAGAGACAAAAAGCTGTTAGAGTCTTGTGATAAAAGCACATTCAAAGGTAGATGTAATAAAAGTGGGAAACCACAGTGAGGGAGGGGTCTATCACCCATTTGCAAAATGGTTACTTTTTATCTGCCAGACTACATGCCCTCCTCTTCTGGTGAGATCACTCCCCCTCAGTAGTAAATGATCAGGAACAAAAGTCTGTGAACTTAATCAGATGTCTCATTACTTATTTGGGTCCTTGGTGGAGGCCTATTTTCCCTGCTGTAACATGGTCCCTTCTCTCCTTCTTTCTGGTGTGGCCCTCCTACCCCATCCCTCCTGTTCATAATCCTTGGAATTCCTGTCTCTAGGTGGGCTGGGTGGGTTTGGTACTAGGAGCCACCTATTAGGGAGTACATACGGCGCTTAATTTTCTGGGTCTGGGATACTTCACTTAATACAATTGTTTCTAATGACATCCATTTCCCGGCAAATTCCAGTAACTCATCATTTTTGATGGCTGAGTAGTACTCCATTGTATAGATGTACCACAGTTTCCTTATCCACTCGTCAACTGTTGGACATTTGGGCTGATTCCATGACTTTGCTATTGTAAACAGTGCTGCTATGAACATGGTCGTGCTTGTGCTATTGAGACGAACCTCTGCTGTATGGGGGGTTATTCCCAAAAGTGGAATAGCAGGGTCATATGGCATTTCAATCTTTAATTTCTTTAAGAATCTCCAGACGGCTCGCCAGAGTGGCTGTATAAGCCTGCATTCCCACCAGCAGTGTAGGAGAGTTCCCCTCTCTCCACATCCTCTCCAGCATTTGTCGTTGTTAGTATTGTGGATTTTTGCCATCCTGACCGGGGTGAGATGATATCTCAGGGAAGTTTTGATTTGCATTTCCCTGATGGCTAAAGAAGTGGAGCATTTTTTAAGATATTTGTTGGACATTTTAATTTCATCCCTGGTAAAGTTTCTTTTAAGTTCCAGGGCCCATTTTTTAATTGGGCCATTGGTTTCCTTGGTGTTTAGTTTTCTAAGTTCTTTGTGCACTCTGGACAATAGAGCTCTATCAGATATGTGGTTAGTGAAGATTTTCTCCCATTCTGTGGGTTGCCTTTGAGCTCGCGTTACAATCTCTTTATCTGAACAGAAGCTCTTTAATTTCACAAGATCCCAACTGTTGAGAGTTGGTAGCAGTGACTGTGCCATTGGATGTCTGTTTAGGAACTGTTGGCCTAGCCCAATCAGCTCGAGGGAGTTCCCTATCCTTTCAACTATGGTTTTTATAGTCTCTGGCCTGATATCAAGGTCCTTGATCCAGTTGGAATTAAGTCTTGTACATGGTGACAAGTACGGGTCCAGCTTTAATCTTCTGCATGTGGAGATCCAGTTTTGCCAGCACCATTTGTTGAAGATGCTGTTCTTTTTCCATTGGATTCTTTGGGCCCCTTTGTCAAAGACCAAATGGCTGTAACTTTGTAGGCTTATATCTGGGTCTTCAATCCTTATCCATTGATCTGTGTGTCTATTTTGGAGCCAGTACCAGGCTGTCTTTACAACTATGGATTTGTAGTATAGACTAAGGTTTGGTATGGTTATACCTCCAGCTGTGTTTTTGTTACTCAGGATTGTTTTTGCTATCCTGGGTCTTTTGTGCCTCCATATGAACTTTGAGATTGTTTGGTCAACTTCTTTGAAGAATTGCTTTGGGATTTTGATTGGTATAGCATTGAATCTGTATATTGCCTTTGGTAGGATGGTCATTTTTACGATGTTGATTCTGCCAATCCAGGAACAAGGGAGGTCTTTCCACCTTCTGGTGTCTTCTGCTATTTCTTTCTTTAGGGTTTTAAAGTTTTCATTGTAAAGGTCTTTTACCTCCTTAGTTAGGTTTATACCAAGGTATTTCATTTTTTTAGGGGCTAGAATAAATGGTATTGTTTCTCTCAAGGCTTTTTCACTTCTTTCATTCTGGGCATATAGGAAGGCCTCTGATTTTTGCACATTTATTTTGTATCCTGCCACCCTGCTGAACTTCTCAATTAGTTCCAGGAGCTTCCTGGTGGAGTTTTTGGGATCACTCAGGTATAAGATCATGTCATCTGCAAATAGGGATAGCTTGACTTCTTCCTTGCCGATTTGAATCCCTCTTATGTCCCTTTCTTGTCTTATGGCTTCAGCTAACACTTCAAGTACAATATTCAATAGAAGTGGTGAGAGTGGACAGCCTTGTCTAGTTCCTGATCGAAGTGGGAATGCTTCCAATTGTTCCCCATTAAGCATAATCCTTGCTGTGGGCTTGTTGTATACAGCTTTTATTATATTGATAAAGGTTCCTTCCATTCCTACTGTCTCTAGCGTTTTGATCATAAAAGGCTGTTGGATCTTGTCAAAAGCTTTTTCTGCATCTATCGAGAGTATCATGTGGTCTTGGACTTTGGACTGGTTTACATGATGAATTACATTTATTGATTTGCGTATGTTGAACCAACCTTGTGTGCCGGGGATGAAGCCTACTTGGTCCCCATGAATGATCTTTTTAATATGTTTTTGAATCCGATTTGCTAAGACTTTGTTGAGAATCTTTGCGTCTGTGTTCATCAGGGAGATCGGCCTATAGTTTTCTTTTTTAAGCGAATCTTTATTAGGTTTTGGGATTAAAACGATATTAGCTTCATAGAAGGAATTTGGTAGTGTTCCTTCCTTTGCTATTTGATGGAACAGTTTAAGGAGTATTGGTGTTATTAACTCCTTAAATGTCTGGGAGAACTCTGTGCTGAATCCATCTGGTCCAGGACATTTTTTGGTGGGAAGATACGAGATTACTTCCTCAATTTCCTTATATGTTATAGGACTATTTAAATAATTCACAACTTCCTGATTCAATTTAGGTTTACTTAGAAATTCATCCATCTCTTTTGTGTTGTCAAACTTCACAGAGTATAAGTTTTTGAAATATGATGTTATAATTCTCTGGATTTCTTGGATATCAGTAGTGATAACTCCATGTTCATTTCTAATTTTGTTAATTTGGGTTTTCTCTCTCTTGCTTTTGGTTAGTTTAGCTAGGGGTGTATCAATCTTATTGATTTTTTCAAAGAACCAGCTTTTTGACTGGTTGATTTTTTCTATCGTTTTCTTAATCTCGATTTCAGATACTTCTCCCCTTATTTTGCTAATCTCCTCTCTTCTACTACTTTTGGGATCAGATTGCTCTAGCTTCTCTAAAGCTTTAAGCTGCATTGTTAAGTTGTTTATTTCTGACGTTTCCATTTTTTTGACGTAGGCATTAAGAGCTATGAACTTATCTCTTAGAACAGCTTTCATTGTGTCCCAGAGATTTTGGTAAGTTGTATTTTCGTTATCATTCACTTTCAGGAAATCTTGAATTTCCTTTTTAATTTCTTCCTGAATCCATGTCTTATTCAGCATCATAGTGTTAAGTTTTCAGGAGTTAGTGTATTTTCTCTTGTTTGATGTGTTGTGGATGTCCAGCTTTAGGCCGTGATGGTCTGAAAGGGCACAGGTTAGAATTTCAACTTTCTTGTATATGTGTAGATTCATTTTGTGGCCCAATATGTGATCTATTTTGGAGAAAGTTCCGTGTGCTGCTGAGAAAAATGTGTATTCTTTGGTGCGTGGATGAAAAGTTCGATAGAGATCTGTAAGGTCCATTTCTTTCAGGGTTTGATTAAGTTCCAAAGTGTCTCTGTTAAGCTTTTGACCTGTTGATCTATCCCATGTTGAGAGGGCGGTGTTGAAGTCCCCAAGAATTATCGTTTGGGGATTGATTTCTTGCTTTAGACGCTGTAGGGTTTTCTTAATGAATGTGGAGGGGCCCGTATTGGGTGCATATATGTTCAGTATTGTGAAATCTTCCTGGTGAATTGTACCTGTGACTAAAATGTAGTATCCATCCGTGTCTCTTATAATTTTCTTTGGTTTGAAATCCACTTTGTCTGATAGCATAATGGCTCCCCCTGCCTGTTTTCTGCTTCCATTTGCTTGTAGAATTGTTGAACAGCCTTTTATTTTTAGAGCGTGCCTATCTTTTGTGGTGAGATGGGTTTCCTGCAGGCAGCAGATTGATGGATTGTGATTTTTAATCCATGTTTGTAATCTGTGTCTCTTGATTGGTGAATTAATTCCATTAACATTTAGTGTTATAATGGAGAAACTATTGTTAATTCCAGACATTTATTATGTTTAGTAGCTTTTATAAGTATATTGCTTCGTTTTTAATGATGTTATACTTGCCTTCTGTTCTCCTGGATATGCCTGTTTTTTTCTTCACGCTTGAGTATCATTTCTAGCAGTTTTTGAAGGCCTGGTTTGGTGGCCATGTATCCCTTAAAGTTGTCTTTGTGCTGGAAAATTTTTCTTTCTCCCTCGATCATGACTGATAGTTTTGCAGGGTAAATCAGCCTGGGTTGACATTTTTGCTCATTCAATACTTGAAGTATGTCTCTCCAAGCTCTTCTTGCTTTTACTGTTTCGACTGAGAAGTCATTTGTTATTTTAATAGGTTTACCTTTAAAAGTGACTTGTTTTTTCTCCCTTGAAGCTCTCAGCACCAGTTCTTTATCTTGAATGTGGAGTGTTTTAACTATTATTTGCCGTGGCGTGCTTCTATTTTGGTCGTATCTGTTTGGGGTGCGGAATGCCTCTTGTATATGGATGGGCCTCTCTTTTTTTAGATGAGGAAAGTTTTCCTTGATGATCGTTTGAAAAATTTCCTCAGGGGTGGTATTTTGAGATTCTTGCTCTGGTATTCCATGAATACGCATGTTAGGCTTCTTCAGGGTGTCCCATATCTCTTGGATATTTCTCTCAAGTATCTTTTTGACTTTAACAACCTCTTCCATTGAGCTGGTTAGTACTCCCACTTTATCTTCAAGGTCTGAAATTCTGTTTTCTGCTTCGTTAGTTCTGTTGGTAAGACTCTCTGTGGCGTTTTGGGTTGAAGATAACTTGTCTTTTAGCTCAGTTTTAAACTCTGCTTGAGTTTGTTTTAACTGCTGTATGCCACTTTTTGTTTCTTGCACTGTTTTTCTCAACTCCTCCAGATGTCTGTTGTGTTCCTGTTCAAAGCGATTGATTCGATTATGTAATTCCTCCCGGATTTCCTCTTTCATAGTATTGAACATGGTAATGATCATATTTTGAAAGTCTTTATCCTGGGTGGGGCTTTCTTGGCCTTTTTCCGTGGGTTTGTTCTTGTTGGAGTCTAACATTATGGGATTAATTTCTTCAGTGGAAAATTTGTTTACTTGATTGTTGCTTCTCATGGATTTGCACTTTGACTTTGGCATTGTCATTTTAACTCTTAAGATCTCTCAATTTCACTAAACTGAATTATTTGGCCTGTGGTCCTGGTGGGCGGGGCGGGCAGAGACTTACCTAGGTCGTGGGGTGAGGCCCGGGTGGACCTCACGCGCGTCCCGACTGGTGGAGCGGGGTGGGGTGCAAAGGGGGGATGGGGGCGATGGCGTGGAGCTATTTAACCCGAGGGCAGCTGGGGCGGAGCCCGGGCGCAGGGGAGGTCCTCCTGGTCCCTCGGTCCCGCGCGCGGCTCCGGCTGGATGGTGGGAGGCGGAGCCGGGTCCTATTTATTTTTTTTGAAGTGCTAATTTGGGGGCTGCAACTTTACTTTTTAATCCAGCTTAGTATCTCTGAGGCCAGAGAGCTCGTCCTGGGCATTTCCATCACTGGCCCGTGAAATCCACCGTGATGAACATAGCAAGACCTTTGCCCTTTTCTCGAATCTTGACACATCCTTGGTGCAGAGCCCCAGGGGACCACATGGCATGGCACACCGTATCTCTGTCTGCAGAAGTTGTCTCTCAGGGTCATTCATGGATCTGAAGGGTTTTTTTTTCTCTTATCCATACCATATTCATCTATTTTTATATATCAGAAGAAAGATCTACTCTTCTTTGAAAATTGGGTTAAAAAATCATGTTCTTTGGTTACCTGTCTGGAACTTTCCAATGTTTCCTGTTGGTTGAATTAATCTTGTAATGAGCTCAGGTTAGATTTTGCCCTTTGGATGATTGTCAGTGTGCTTAACCACAGCCCATAGTTTCTGTTTTGCTTTGATAGACTCTGAAAGTGCTTGTTATCAGCTGTGGGCCAGTGTGTATGTGTGTGTGCTAATGCATATGTGCATGTGTTGTATGTAGAGGTCAGAGGTCAACCTCAGCTGTCTACCTTGTATTCTGAGATAGGGTTTCTCATTGGTGTGCAACATGCAGGCCGGCCAGTGATTCCAGGGACCCCCTCCCCCCGCCTCAGTAAACTCTGCCTGCCCAGTAAACTCCTGTGCCATCAGGCCTGGGTTTTTTTCTTCTTATGGTCTAGACTCTTCCTGTGCAGGGAAGGCCCCACCCACTGTGAGCTGGGTCTTCCCACTCAGGACTTGCTGTAAACACCAATTTCTCATAGATGTGCCTAAGGCTCACTTGTCACATTGACCCCTGTGTTGCTCTGACCCACACTATTAGCACGTCTTACATTTGCCACAGAATGCAAACCCCTCTATGCCAGTAAGCTTATTGCTGACTTTCAATTTCTGGTCTCCAGAATTTCATGATGTCGCTGGAACATTAAGGGTTTTTTTTAAGACTATTTACCATGGCCAGAGACTTAGGAGTTTCAAGCTTGTTATTGCAATGATCTTCCTTCTATCCACATAATTGCATGTATCTTTAATAATTTTCTTGAATAAATTCCTAGGAGGCAGATTTCCCTGGAGACAATGCCTATGTAAGTGTGTGTGTGCAGGTGCATCTGTGTGCATGTTCATGCATGTGTGTGCATCTGTGCATACATGCTCATATGTGTATGTGTGCATCTGTGTGCATGTTCATGCATGTGTGTGCATCTGTGCATACATGCTCATATGTGTATGTGTGTATCTGTGTGCATGTATGTGTGCGTGTGTACTTATTTGTATGTAAATGTGTGTCTGTGTGTGCGTCTGTGTGTGTGCAGGTATTGCATGTATTTGTACATCTATGTGCATGTGTACATGTGTGCATATGTGTTTATGCACACACATCTATGTGCATGTGTATGCATGGGTGTATTTGTGTGTACACACGTGTGTGTGCATATTTGTATACATGTGTATATGCATCTATGTGTATGTGTGCATATGTGTTATCTGTTCATCTGTGTGTATAAGTGTGCATACATCTGTGTGCATGTGCGTATGCATCTATGTGTATGTGTATGTGTGCATATGTGTTATCTGTACATCTGTGTATAAGTGTGCATACATCTGTGTGCATGTGTATGCATCTGTGCTTATGCATGTGTATGTGTATGCATCTGTGTGTATGTGTGTGTTTATCTGTGTGCATGTGTATGTGGATCTGCGTGTGTGTGTGTACATGCGCATTGAGTTGGCAGAGGGCCTTTAGACATTTTTCTTTAGATGTTCTTCACACACAAACATATACATATATATATATATTTTTTTTTTTGAGGAGGGTCTCTCACTGGTCTGGAAATCACTAAGTAGACCAGGCTGACTGGCCAGCGAGCCCTAGGGCCCACCTGTCTCTGCCTCCATACCCCTGGGACACAAACACGCACCACTGCACCCAGCTTTTCACACAGGTTTTGGGGCTTGAACTCAGGTCCTCTTGCTCGCGATGCAAGCACTTCCCAGCCCCTTGGCTGCTCTTTGAAGCCAAATGGCCCTTCAGAAAGAGAACTGTGCTTGTCTTCAGGGGTGACTTTTTGAAAATCTAACATTCCTGGGGCAGCCTGGTAAGAAGATAGCAGGGTCTGCTGTGAAGCCCATGAAACAGTCGGACACTGAACTCAGGTGGCTTGAAGGACATAACGAGGCACCAAAATACAGCGGTGAGGCGGCTCAGGGGGTGAGATGCCTACTGGCAACCCTGGCTGGCAACCTGAGTTCAGTTCCCAGAGCCCACATGGTGGATGGAGAGAGCTGATTTCTGAAACTTGTCCTCTGACCTCTCCCCATGTGCCACGGTGCTCTCTCTCTCTCAACAAATAAGTCAGTTTAGTGCAGGCCTGGGTCTTAAAGCAAGAGCCTGCCTGTTAGAAGGTGAGCATCAGCCTTGGGCGGGGGGGAGGTTACAGGTCAGCATGCCCCATACACTAGCTTCTGTCTTCCACTTAATGCACTGTATGGTCCCTTGAGAGAACAGACTTTGGGGCTGGAGAGGTGGCTCAGGGGTTAAGCCTCTGCATTGCAGGCGGAAGGTCCTGAGTTTGGATCCTAGACCCCACGTATAGGTGCTGGGCGGAAGCTGGGGCGGCCTGCGCTTCTGGTCCTGGTAGGGCAGAGCCTGTGAATCCCGGGGCAGAGTAAACAAGGAGGAGGTGGAAGTGGTCCATGGTGGTTCCTAAATTCGCCCGTGGTTACACACACACACACACACACATACACACACACACACGCACACACGCACAACTGAATAAAAAAAAATTAAAAAAAAAAGAAAGAACAGACTTTGAAAAGTCTCTTAGAGAAACTGAATCGCATTAGTTACAAACTCTGGGATGCCAGAGTGACACCAGTTACATCTCTCGCTGCTCCTGGCCCAGCTGTCCCTGGGTGTCCTCTGAAGGGAGAATTAGGTGCCAGGGTTTGCTCTCCATTAACGGCCCTCGCCCTGTCAAACCCTTATTGAGAGTGAGATTTACTTAAGGGAGACATCAAATTCCAGTGCAGAGAGAAGGGCCAGGGATCCCCTTGGGTCAGCAGCCACCCACCAGCCAGGTACTTGGGTAAAGCGCTTCCCTGTGCCCAGTGCCCAGTGACTTCCAGACTCCAGCTGCTGCCAGGTACGATCTTACTCGAGGCTGTGGCTCAAGGCAGGTTATCTGAGGATGCTGGGGCATCGCAGGAAGGGGGGGTCTTTATTTCCTAGAAGACTTTCCTGTTTGTGGACAGAGCTACTGTATGGGGACCAGGAGGGACCTGCAGCTCCTGGGATACGCTGGAGAAAGACACCTCATGCAGCGAGAGACCCCTAGGCAGGGCAGCAGGGCACAGGGATAGGCAGGGGAGAGTGGGCCTGTGGGCAGCGGCAGGGGTAGGGCACTGCCGGGGACACGAGAGATGCTGCA
>JALPQD010000133.1:2440782-2495782 GCA_023101885.1 Typhlomys cinereus
GTGCCAAGCATGGCAGCACAAGCCTATAATCTTAGCACTTGGGAGGCTGAGGCAGAAGGATTGCCATAAGTTGGGGACCAACCTAGTCTACATAGCAGCTTTGAAGTTGTCAAAGATACATAGCAAGACCTAATCTCCAAAAAAACCCAACCAACTAAACAGACAAACACAAAACAAAACCTCAACCAACCAACCAACCAACCAACCAACCAACCAACCAACCAACCAACCAACCAACCAATCAACCAACAGAATTGCAAGTTCCTTAAAGGGAAGGAATATATACTGTGGGCCGTACACAGTATGTTCAAATAGTACGTCAAGAGAATTCATTCTCAAACTGTAACTAAATAACATTTTTAACATAACCTCAAAGGAGTAGTTGCATTTATTTTTATGATTTTTTAAGATGAAGAAAATGTGAGAAACTTAGACAATAACTAATTCTGCATTCCTAAGGGCTTTCATGGGGGTGTAAGTGACACGTGGCACATGACCCTGTCCATGTCACATGTGACATGCATCTGTGGGGGGGAGCATCACAGGGTCAAGACATGGCCTTTGCCTTGCCTCTCCCCTGATAACCACCAATCAGTTCTGCTGTCTGTCTCTATATCTGGTTGCTTAGACACATGCCTGCCCTGATCTCTGGGGGACAAAATCTACCCCCTTAAAAATCCATGTTTTGAAACTGTGCCCCCCCAGGTGATGGTATTGGAAGTGGGGCTTTTGTAGGTTGATGGAGACAGATCCTTCATGGGTAGGGTCAGTTCTGGAGAGACCTGGCCCATACAAGGAGCTAGCCTGACTACAAAAATTTCTCTCTTTTTCTTTCTGCTAACTGGAATGTGTTTGTAATAGCTGGAGCTCTGACAGCCATCTTAGACCATGAGGAAACTGAAATTGAGGCCATTTATTGAGTTTATTGAGCAGAGAGCCAAGTCTGCATTGGTGATGTCCTGGGACTTGTCTATTCCAAATCTGCGCTGCTACCTTCTGACCTCGTTTGGGGTGAGAGTCCATAAATTTATTTGCTCCATAAATTTATGAGCAACAATCATTTTGCTTTATTATTTTGAGCATTTCCCCTAACAGAAACCCGAGCTGCTTCTAATCTTACAGGAAACCCCCACCTGCTTGTCCTTCCATTTGGGTCCCACACCTGGTGGGATCTGCTGTGAATCAGTGACTCTGTCAGGGAGCAGGTGGTCACTCTGGTGGGGTTAGGCCAGTCCCTGAAAGAAAATAGGTAAGTAACTCCAGCGGCCTGATTTGCACGGGTGGAGTGGGGGTCTGACTCATGAACCTCCTGCCGGTGTGGACTGTCACACGCTTAGACACTTTTGTCCTGAAGGGAGTTCTTGGCGTGTGGCATGGGGGGGGGGGAGTGGGCAGAGAGAATCTTCTGGACAGTGTTTGCTCTGTTAAGAAGAGATGAAGATGCAATCAACCTCTTCGGGGCAAACAGGAGTGCAGAGGATGTAGATTTCTCCGAGGCATGGGCCTCCCTTTTCCATGTGGATGTAGGTTTTTCCCAGGGACGTGTGTCCTTTCTCCACGTAGACGTAGGCCAATTCCAACCCTGCCTTGGCTCTGGATGTCCTCAGTTGTGGCCAGGATGCAAAGCAGAGCTTTCTCCTTGGCATGGACAGTAGATTAAGGACCTCCAGAGATTCTAGATGTTGGCTGATGGCCAGGGCTCTGGGGCACATCTTTCTCCTCCTCCTCCTCTCCCCCCTCCATTGAGGGGACTCGCTCTCACAAGCCTCTGAGGTGGGTGCTGGAATAGGGACAGTTAATTAAGCACTGTCAGATGGCACATTCCTCATGGAGAAGGGAAAATGGACGACGTCTAATAAAGAAGACCTGGCCAGGCAGACACTGGCGCTATTTTTCACTGGCAACTCTGGAAATTAAGCTATTAAATCAGGAGAGTGGGTCAGGCAGCTTTGATAATTATTTTTCATCTCCTGACGGCAAAACAACAGGCTTAACTTGAAATGACAGAAAAATCAAACCGACGCTGCTCCATTCATTAGCCCTGGCAGTCTATTGGCGGCATCTCCCAGGTGTGTCTGATGCGAGTTTGTTTCCATTGTTGCAGACGGAGGTGTGTCAGCCTCGAGGCTGTTGTATTGTAGATGTACCTGTAGCTCCTCCTGTATCTTCCTGGGATTTTTTTTTCCTTTTTTTGTGAGCAAACATTGCGAATATATTAAAAACTTGTGTGGCCGACAAAAATGTCTTGGCATGTTTTCATAGGCTTGGTCGTCTCTGTCCGCTCTTAGCATCCCAAGACCGTGTACATAAGTGAACCACAGGCATGAGCCATCAGGATGCTAAGATGGTTTTGACACAGCCCTTCCTTATTTTAGCTGCTTGTTCCAGGGCTGCCGTGCACACAGCCTTCCCAAATTCTTCATTATTCTCCAACTGAGAAAAATCTTCACCATTGAAAGGCTTCATGATTATTGAATTTTCTCTTGTTTAAATACACGTTTTCTACCTAAGGGATGGGGATATTTAACTGTCTAATTTTGCCCAGAGCTTTCCTTTGGGTCCTTCACTGAGCTCACTCAAGGTCCTGCGAGAAGGAAGCCTGTCAGTTCTGACGCTCCAGTGAAAACTGTGCCCAGCTGGTGGCACCCAGAACCTGGAGGGGGGCTGCTGCCCCTCAGTTGGGGCCTGCACCCAGCACACACTCAGCACCTCCTTAGCATCATTTGAAAACAGAAGCATCAGGACGCAAGCTCCTGATGTGTGTCCCCCGAGGTCACACACACGTAAGCTAATGTGACCAAGTGAACAATAACAGCAACATCAACATGCCTGTAGCCAGGCATTTTTCAGTTTTTAAAAATTTTTTTAAAAAAATTGTGTGTATCTGTGAGAGAGAGAGAGAGAGAGAGAGAGAGAGAGAGAGAGAGAGAGCACTATGTGTGCCTGTAGAGGCCCAAGAGTGACTTCAGGAATCACCCTGACTTGTGCTGCCTCCTCTTTGTTTGCTCTGGGGTTTCCCAGGCTCTGCCTTCCAGGAGTAGAAGTTCAGGCTGCTGCCATTTCCGTCTCGTGTCTTTATGTAGGATCCAGGACCTGAACTCAGGACTTTCTGCTTGCAAGGCAAAGGCTTAATCCCTGAGCCATCTCTCCAGCCCTTGTTTTCCAATTTTATAGATACCATCTTGCTGGTTTCATTTCCTGGTGCTACTGTTTCTATGGATGAGGCTCCAGCCAGGCACTTTTAGTCACTTGGGCATCTCAGTCAGTGCATGGTTGCTGATAAATGACCATCAAACAGCCTAAGAGAACAAGGGGCTTATTTTCTCTTACGATTACTGGTTGGAGTTCTTGGTTCAGCTTGACAGAAAGCTCACGCCAACACCAAGGCCAAGGGAACTGGTCATAGCATCACCACATAATGGCTGAGAGAAGGACGTGGAGGTGGAGTACTTGCCAGACCAGCATGTCTGGCCAAGTGTACACAAGGATGCCAACTTCCTCAACCAGCTCTTGATATTTCATTTATCTATTCAGGGCCTCGTCCCACCCACCATGGACTGGGCCTTCCCCATCAGTTAAACAATCTCTTGCAAGTTTGCTCTGGGCTTAATTCAACTACTAATTCTCCACAAATGTGCCCAGAGCTCAAACCCTCAACAGTCAAGTTGACACCTCTGTCTATCTACGACAAGCACTGATTGCCTCTTGTCCCTGGACCATTCAGACACCTCCCTGAGAACTGTTGGGGAGTCTGCAACGAAGGGTGGTTGTGGTTCGAATGTGTCTCCCACAGGCGCATGTGCTTGGTCCTCAGCAGGTGTCCCTCTGTGGAAAGTTTGCGGAACCTTTAGGAGGTGGAGTCTTGGGAGGGAACACCTCAGGGTGGGACCCTCGAAGTTGGGTAACGCAGCCCACTTCTCATGTCTTTTTTTCTGTGCCTCCTGACGCCGGTAACACAAACCGGGATCCACCGGCATGCCTGGCCCCGCCCTAGTGCTCTGCCTCCTTCTAGAATGTAAGCCAAAATAGTAAGCCTTTCTCTCTTTAGTTGCATGGGTCAGAGTGTTGTCTCATAACAGCAGAAGAGTAAGAGCAGCCCTGGTAGCCAGGTGCAAACATCAGGTGCAAACCTCGGGGGCGCTCTCTGTGGACAACTGCCTCTCTGTACCGAGAAGCACCCGTCTCCATCCCTCTGCCCGATCACATTCCCAGGCTCTCTGCTGCTTCTTTGAGAGCACGTCTTAACTTCTCCACAGAAGGAAGAGCATGCAGTCTTTCAGCTTAGCTTGCTGACCTGCATTCCATTCCTATTTTAGCCATTTTTATGGCTGAAGAGTACTCTAGTTCATACTTTGTGCCTCTGTTTACTTCTTTCTTAGACACCTACTTTGATTCCATCTCGGCTCTGGTGAGCAAAGCTGCGGTAAACACCAGGTGTTGGGGCCCCTCAACGCACTCCTCTCAATTGCTGTCTGTGCCCCCCATTGCATTACAGCTTAAGCATATGGTAGAACGGTTCCTAAGTTTTTTAGAGGAAATTTCACAGTTTTTCATTATTATGATGCTAATTCCCATTTTGACTAGCAATGTAGGAGAGTCTCCTTTTGCTCCACATCATTTTAATTGACAACTAATTGACTGACCAAGGCTCTGGAGATTGATTTATCTTTTCCATGTAGCCATTCTAACTAGGGGACACAATATCTCATCATGGTTTTTGAATTGCCTTTTTCTGATGTCGAGTGAAATTAAGCATCTTTCAAATTGTTGGTCATTTGTGTATCCTCTCTTGAGAAATGCCTATTCGTGTCAGTCAATTGTTAATTAATTAATTTGTGTGCGTATCTATGGGGTGTGTGCAGAGATCAGAGGTTGATGCTAAGCATCGTCATGGTGGTCTGAATGTGAGTTGCCCCCAGAGCTATGTGTTTGAATCCCTAGCGTTAATGTTTGAGAAGGCCGTTGGCACTTTTAAGAAGTGGAGCCTTGCTGGAGGAAGGCAGCCACAGGGGGCGGGTCTGGAGGTTTGGGGGCCCTGCCCTGCTCCCGCTCAGTTTGCTCTTGCTCTCTCTGCCTCCTGATGGCTGCGGTGACCTGAACCAGCCTCTTGCTTCTGCCTCAGCCGCACCTTCTGCTGTGCGATTCCCACCATAAAGGACTGTATGTCCCCTGGAACCACAGGCCAAAGAGATCTCCCTTCTCCTCTAAGTTGGTCATGTATGAGAATTGTCACCACAGCAAAAAGAAAAGCAAGTTCAAAGTCTCACTCAGTCACTGTCTGCCTTACCTCTGGGACAGGGTCTCTCAGTGAGCCTGGAGGGCATCGATAGATTAGACCACCAGCAAGTCTGGGCGTGGACCTGGTACCGTCACCTAGCCCTGGGATCACACTGGTATCTGAAGTCAGGTCCTTGTGCTGGTACAGAAAGCACCTCATCTTCGGACCCTTGTCCAGGCCCTGAGTTGATCGTGCTTTGATCTCGGTGGCTTCTGCCATCTTTATCGGGATGCTCTCTCCCTTCCCTTGGTTTACCACGCGCATGCTTCGGGCCTCAGTGTAGACGCTGCTTGTCCGCGGAAGTTGTCTAGGTTCATTCTCTCTTCCCCTCTCTCTCTTTCTTCCCCTCTCTCTTCTTTTCTCTCCCTCTCTTTCCCTCTCTCCCTCCCTCTCCCTTCCTCTTCCTCTTTTCTCTTTCGTCCTCCCTCTCCCTCTTTCTCTCCCTCTTTCCCTGTCTCTCCCCCTCTCTCTCTTTCCGCCCCTCTCTCTCATAACATAATTGCTGCACGCCATTGTCCCATGTAGGTTCTGGTCTCTGCTAGAGAAGAGACAGAATCTACCTTCTTCAGCTTCCTGTCACATCCAGCCTGTGACAGGGATTTAGCAACGCAGCTTGGCATGTCGGCCAACGTTGAGGCTCATTGGCCACACTCAGGACTTGCTGCACCCTACTGGTATCTGACAGTACAGGCCACGCCCTCAGCAGGCTCCACCTCACACTCTCTCATAAGACTCTTTGTTTTTTTTTTTTTTTTGATTGGGTGTAGTGAACTTTATTGATGGTAAGTGAGAGAGTAGGGCTTCCCAAGCCCCTCCCCTTCTGGGGGTCTGGGATGGAAACTGTGAGGGGAAATACTCAGTATGTTGGGGTCTGAGGTGGGGCAGGGACTCCCCAGCAGCTGAGGACCTCTCTCTTCCTCTCCTGTGTTCTTGCTGGGGTGATGGGCGAGGTGGTCCAGGGCTTCTTGCTCCTTGGAGGCCATGTAGGCCACGAGGTCCACCACCCTGTTGCTGTAGCCGAATTCACTGTCATACCAGGAAGTGAGTTTGACAAAGTGGTCGTTGAGGCGATGCCGCCCTGGTGTCAAAGGTAGAAGAGTGAGAGTCGCTGTTAAAGTCGCAGGAGACGACCTGGTCCTCGTGTAGCCCAGGATGCCCTTCAGGGCCCTCCGATGCCTGCTTCACCACTTTCTTGATGTCATCATATTTGGTGGCTTTCTCCAGGCAGCAGGTCAGATTCACCACAGACACATTGTTGGGAACGCGGAGGGCTGTGCCAGTGAGCTTCCGGTTCAGCTCTGGGATGACCTTGCCCACAGCCTTGGCAGCACCGGTGGATGCGGGGATGATGTTTTGGGCAGCCCCACGGCCGTCACACCAGAGTTTCCCAGAGGGGCCGTCCACTGTCTTCTGGGTGGTGGTGACGCATGGATGGTGGTCATGAGCCCCTCCACGGTGCCGAAGTTGTCATGCATGACCTTGGCCAGGGGAGCTAAGCAGTTGGTGGTGCAGAAGGCATTGCTGACGATCTTGAGTGAGTTGTCATATTTCTCATGGTTCACGCCCATCACGAACACAGGGACATCAGCAGAAGGGGCGGAGATGATGACCCTTTTGGCTCCACCCTTTGAGTGGGCCCGGCCTTCTCCATGGTAGTGAAGACACCAGTAGACTCCACAACGTACTCGGCACAGCATCACCCCATTTGATGTCGGCGGGATCTCGCTCCTGGAAAATGGGGATGGGCTTCCCATTGATGACGAGCTTCCCACTCTCAGCTTTGACCGTGCCTTTGAACTTGCCGTGGGTGGAATCATACTGGAACATGTAGACCATGTAGCTGAGGTCAATGAACGGGTCATTGATGGCCACAATTTCCACTTTGTCAGTTTGGAAGGCAGCTCTGCAGACCAGGCGTCCAATGCGGCCAAATCTGTCCACTCCGACCTTCACCATGGTGTCTCAGGGACGTAGCTGGCACAATATGAGAAAGTGCGGCTGTCTGTAGCACGGGCAGGAGCAGAAAGCTCACAGGACTCTTTGAACCTCACGGAAGAATCATGTTTCTATCAAACCTGCTGAGAGGAGGTGGTGCCTTGGCTGTCCTGGGTCATGTGACATTCTCTGAAGTGCCTGTCTGTCTCCCCCCACCATTCTACATCTCAAACAGGCTCTGAACCACCATCCAACACAAGATTTCCCTCTTGGCGTGCTGTGTGTCTGAGAAGTCCACCATCTCCAGCTCACCAGGATTTCAAGCCCCGGCTCCTCAGCTGATGGACATGACTTTTCTGAGGAACGTGCGGGGACGGTGATGTCCCTTGCGACTCAGAAAATCCAGCGACAAGTAGCTTCAGACGCCGCAAGCGCACAGCCTGGTTGCTGACTGATCAGAGGGAGAACCGTGAACTTGGAAATAAAACAGCTTTCCTAGTTAAGACTGAACCCCCAAGAAAAAGTTTTCACTTTTTGCTGTTTTATTTTATTTTGCATCACTGTGTGTGTGTGTGTGTGTGTGTGTGTCTACCAGAGGACACTTGAGTGTGTGTGCTTGTGGGGGCCCATGGGTGACATCAGGAACCATCCTGGATGGCTCTCTAAGATGCTCATGAGATGGGAAGCCGGGTGATGGTGCACCCTTTAAATCTTGCTCACTCCTGAAATCGACGAGCCATCAGCCTAGGGCTCACGCATCTACTTTCCCAGCTCCTCAGTGTGTGGGACACTCAACTTCTTCCCGCTACTCCAAAAAGAAGATTCTAGAAATGAGCTTTCCCTGTGCTATAATTGCATTGCTCACAAGACTAGAATCTACAGGCCAGATTTTGGGGTTCTGATGAATGGGACAGATTATCTTGAGGACGTTCTGAAAAGACACTAAGAAATGAAGAAAGAATAGCAGTATGTGCTCAAGTTTGAGAACATTTACTTATGGGTAACAACTGCTAAAGTCTCTGCTTGGTTTAATTAGCCGCTCATATTTGTTTCCTGTGACTTTTGCAAAATCTCAAGCATTCTCAGCAGACTCCACCCCGACATTTTTATGAACAATTGCAGATTTTACTATCATTTGAAACACTGAACTTCCCCTGGTTCTCTGTGATGCTCGGCTACCTCACTAAACATTAGATTGGAAGCCTAGTAGAGGGACAGCTCTCCATGGTAACGTATAAAGGACACGTGGGATTGAAAATACTGGGTTTCTACCTTGCTCTTTCCCTGCTTGCTTGTAAGCACAGAGTTTGAGCTTTTCGAAAGCATTCCTAATGATGTGTATTCTTGACCCTCCCTCCCCATTCTGGGACCAGGGAAGGCGCAAGTACAAGAAGATTGGGGAGCAGCACATCTATCTATAAATGAGACATCTGTCCACCACAGCGGTTCATCCAGCTTCACTGAGTTTGGAATTGCCTGGGGGACCCACACCTCTGGGCATGGCTGTAAGGGGCTTGCAAGATAGGCTCACAGGAGGGCAGAGCTGGGGTCTTTGACAGAATAGAGGGAAAAACAAGCTGAGCACCTGCCCTCATCTCTCAGCAGGGAGTAACTAGCCACAGATCTGGGTCACACCTCACAGAAGCAAATCCCACAGCTCAAGGAGAGTTCAGTTAAGTAGTCGAGTTGCTATTTGTTGTTGCAGAGAGAGTGTAGAGACTGGGCAAGATGGGGTGCTGAAAACACAGAATTAGCCTACAATTTTGTAGAAAAAAGAGGGAGTTCTGTAAACACTCTTCATTTCTTCCAGCTACCGTCAACCTGCTGCAGACTCCCCTGTGCTTTTGTGGGTAATTTTTGCATAACAGGAGAAGATGATTTCCACAGTATTTCAGTATCCATCCAAGAATGAAAAGACCTCTATGCATGAATCAAAGGACTTGGCATAATTGGTTTATTAGGTCATGTCTCGTGCTGTAGCAGGAGTGGAAATGATCCACAGGAGCAAATGGGATCCTCATCTACCAAGGAACACAGAGATGACATTGCGTATGGAAATTTAGGAATTTACAAGGTTTCTAATATGTGGTCAAGATGTTCATGCATAGGTTGGACCCTGATATAAATTGAAGTCATATACTCCTGTATAATGGGAAGAAGTTTAGTGTGTGTATGTATGTGTGTGCTTGCATGTGTGTGTATATATGTATGTGTGTGCTTGCATGTGTGTGTATACATGTATGTGTGCTGCATGCATGTGTGTGTATGTGTCTATATGTGTGTGGTTTGTGTGTGCATGCATGTCTATGTGTATGTGTGCATGCCTGTGTGTATGTGTATATGTGCGTGTATGTATGTATATATATGTGTGTGTGCATGTGCGGATATGTCTGTATCTGCATGTGTGTGTCTGTGTGTGTCTGTGTATCTGTGTCTGTGTGCACATCAGAGGACAGTCATGTATCACTCCTGAGGCTCTGGTCCAAAGCTTTCCAAGTGGATCGGTCTGGCTGACCAGTGAGGTCTTCTGGGCTCTGCCTCCCCAGCCCTGGGGTACAAGTGTGCACTGCTGTGTTCAGCCATTTTCACTGGGTGCTGGACAAAAAATGCGGGTCCTCATGCGTGCCAAACAAATGTAAAACAATGGCTGAACAATATCCCCAGACTCAGTTCTTACATTCGACCTCGTAATTTTGAACACTTTCGCCAGGGAACTTGAAGATATAGAAAGTCTTCTCATCCAAGTCATGGATGACAATTTAGGTAGTATTTTCATTGTGTTTTAAATTTTCTAAAATTTTTATGCGACTATGTAGTGCACATTGAGCATGTTCCTCTCCTCTTTCCTCCCTCCCTCTGCTTCCCTACCATCAGTCCCTTTTGTTCCTGAGACAATTTTACTTTACTTTCATGTCATGGATACATGCGTGATCTTGTGGATCTCTGTAAAACCTGGAGTCACCGGTGAGAGAAAGCACATGCAATTTGCCTTTCTCCTCAGAGCTCTCTATTGGCCTAGCTTGCAGTCTCCCTGGCGCTGGCTGGGGAAGCATTTCCTAGAGCTCAGAGGTTTGTGCATGTGCCGGATGGAGACCTCCTGTCCAAGATGCCATGGCCAGCGCCAGGGCTTGGGAGACAGGTGACACTTCAGACTCCCATGGCTGAATCTTTAGCATTCTATGAAGTTATTTTCAGCTTTCTTAACTTCAAAGAGGCTGATTTTCGAGTAACCCAATCCAAAGATAATTATGTTTTAACCCCACGGGGCTGCTGCAACTTAATAGATATCTTGCTTAGCTTCTCTTGCTCTGGCTGTCTGCCGACTCACATCTGGGTAGTTTCTGAATGTCTTCCTGTTCTTCTGAGAAGACCTTGACACCTTTCGGGCCCAGGGATTCAGGGTTTGGGTGTTGAGCACGAAGGAGGAAAGGCTTGTGGGCATTGGTTGGCATTGGTCGGCAGAGCAATAGGCCTTCAACAACGCCCTGGAGAATACTCCAATTCTGCATTAGGTTTACATCTGACCAGCTACTCACCCCCCCCCCCAACTGCTGGCCGTCTTCGGCTCCCTTGCCCCTCATGGATTCCATGTCTGGAGTCTGTTAGGCAGCTTCAGAGCAGCCATGCTGGGAAGGTCTTTGAAAGTCATGCCTCATTGCTGGGATTACCCTGAAGGACCACACCCTATTAATCCCGAAGAACTGACTCTAATCCTTTACAGAGATAAAGTTTCCAACTTCCCCCAACCCTCTGTCAATGGAAAGATATGCAGATGAGCTCTCCATTGCAGTTAAACTCCATGAGGTCAGCCACAAGCTCAACTGAGCTGCTGAGCTTCCTATAAAGGAGTAGAATCTTCATACATCTCAATCGGATGGTGTAGCCATAATTGAAGATCTCGTGGCCTTTTATAACAAGTACATTAAGGCCCTAGGAAAACCACTTTACTCATGTGAAGGTTTGAGGTGCTGTAGGTAAACACAACCAGATGCAAGCAGGAACGTGAAGCAAAGATCTGGGGAGTTTATATGACAGGCAGGTAGTTTAAAATATGCCTTTGGAGATGAGTGTGGCAGTTAATCAGAGATGCCATCTTGACACTTGAAGGCTGAACCTTTGGGTCTATGTGTGAAGAATTAGTTAAGATAAGCCCTGAATGAGCCTGCAGAAGGGTATCTAACTGATGAGGGAAGACTCAGCCCACAGTGGGTGGGGCCATTCCTTGGACAGATGCTTATGGCTGGTTCTGTATTTTGGCGTTCTTGGGCATACTTGGGCATATAGACATGGTAGCAAGCTGGACAGTGTATTCACTTTTCAGTTCTTTCTGTGCATAGGCGTGGTCAGTTCTCAGCTCCTGGTGCTGGTGACTCTTCTGCCAAGCTGGACGATTAAGTACAACTGAGAATCACAAGAATAACTCTTTGGTTCCCCATCATTTGGATCCTGTATTTGCTCAGTCACCAGATCTTTACCAATGCAGACGGAACATCCGCTGTGGGGTAGATGTCCTCTCCCACTGTCGCTCTATGTACCAGACAAGAGGCAGAATCACTCCCCAACCGGATCAAGCAGTCATGCCAAAGGAGCAGGGCAGGCGGCTTTGGCAAGACCAGAATTACCTCTGCATCCAAACTAATGGTATTTGCTTTTCGTGGAAGCCTGCGAGATTGAAGTATTACATTTCTAGATTCCCTGTGAGTTCATAGCAGACAGTTCATCGGAAGAAGCTCTGAGAATTTACAAATCTGTCGGCCCTGACATAGATAGAGCAGGGATTCCCGTCGCATTTTGTAAAACATGGAAAATAAGGGCTGTTGTGATCATTACGGGGAACCAGTGTGGGTAAGTTTGCTCCATCTCAAGTGACATCCGTATGGGGGGGAGGGTCTTGAGTTCCAAATGCCGTGGGTTCCACAGGATCTGCTTGGAGGCTGACTGCAAGCTCTGGGGTGGGGCAGCCCATGGCTGCTGGTGGCCGACCACTGGGGGTCGTAATGCCGTCTACACTAACTCCCTGGTCTCCGCATGACTCTGCTTCTCAGAAGCGATCCCTGGGGGAATCTCTGCCATCGATTTCGCTGTCAGGTCCAGTCCACAGAGGAAGGAAGATTAGCACCTGGCTGGTGAAGTGCTTTTCTAATTTGTCTTCCATGTTGAATTATGGGCTTTATCAGCTGTTGAGCTGTTTTAATTTCCGGAGCAGTGTGAAAATGACACTATTTGGGCCAATCACCGATCTTCACATTTCACTCACCGAAGAGTGAGTTTAGTAAGTTCAGTACAGACCCTCCAAACCCTGGACTGACTTTTTTTTTTTTGTAAATGTTGGTGGCAGTTTCCATCTGTCTTGTTAAACTGTGTGATTCATTCCCATGATGTGCTGTGTGGTCTGCGTCTACTGCTCAGCAGAAGGGTTTGCTCAGGATTTTTCCAGGAGTGTTGGTGACTAATGATGTTAGTTCTTAATCTGTGTGACTATGTGGTGTGGTTTGAGAGTGAAGCAAAAAAGAACAGCAACACATCCATGGGTGACAGAACAAGTTGTGGTGGTGTAGATGCCTGTTGTCACGAGGCAGAACGAGCCACACAGCCCTATTCCCAAGAGGCCAGGGCACCTTTAGTCAGAAGGCAGTATTCCATCACCTTCTTGGTCTTTACTGTTCTCGACTACTGTCACTGAATGTCTAAGAACAATCATCATGCTTTTTTTGCAAATTATTTTGCTCACCTAGAAATCTCTGGACAATATCAGTTATATGACTAGTTGGAATTCTGTTTTACAAATCCTTATTTTTTTAAGGAATTAATGGTGATTATTTATAGTGAATTCTCTTATTGGGATAGAAGGGGGATGGTCTCCCCTGGGCCACTCTCACAGTGGTGCTTTTACAACTCCTCGTCATTTCTCTGAATAACAGAGAAATAAATCTCAGCTTCCAAGTTCTGGTCACATTCGGCCCTGTGGTTGTTGTGGCTTCGTCTGCACTAGCTGCATGATCTGGCTGAGTGGTTCTAGAAGACACGGCCTGCCTATAGGATTGGAAGTGTATATTGCTTGTGTAGACCCATATCATTGTGGAGTGTAGACTTATCCCAGTGTGGAGGATTCTGGGTGATTTCCTAGGGAAGAGTTCTGCAACCTGCACTGAGAAAGGTCCGTGCGTAAGGGCTACCCAGGCAGAAGGACAAGGACAGAGATGGAACCAGAAGAGAAATGGACATGACTAGAACTGCACTGATGGAGGAAGAAGATGCTGAAGGAGGAGGACCCAGGTCTCCAGGGTCCTTTCCAGTGTTGTTTACATTGCTGCTCCTTTTGAAGATGCTCTAACACTAGGATCGATCACTTAGACTTACATTCAGCCTAGTGTGGCCTTTGTCTGGCCTGGACTTTTCTCTGGGCATGCGTAGTGGTGCTGGTGGGGCTGAGGGTCATTCTTTTTTATTGCTTTGGAATCTCATTCATGAATACAATGAATTTATATCATTTAAAAAAAAAAACCGTTACCCAATTCCTTTGCCTCTCCCTTTCCCACCTCACACTTTCTTCCTAACTAATTTTTTTTTTATTGTTTATTCAATTGTACATGTGTGCGTGTGTGTGTAGAACCACTGGCAAATTTAGGAACCACCATGGACGCCTCCACCTCCTCTTTGTTTACTTTGCCCCGGGATTCACAGGCTCCGCTCACCAGGACCAGAAACACAGGCCGCCCCTGCTTCCGCCCAGCATCTATACGTGGGGTCTAGGATCCGAACTCAGAATCTTCTGCCTGCAAGGGAGAAGCTTAACCCCTGAGCCACCTCTCCAGCCCCCTCACACCTTCTTCCTAACCAGTGTTCTTCCTGCTTTCTTGTCCTCTCGATGTGCAGCCCACAGAGGGTCACCCGCTTGCACTAATCTGTGTCTGGTACTTGCTAGAGCGTGGATGATACATCAGTGGTTCACCTTGTGGTAAACTCCCCCCCACACACACACCTTGCATTCACCTCCATAGTGTGTCCAGAAGGTGTGGTGCTCCCTTCATGGCCAAATCTCGTGCAGGTCTGTGGAGGTGCGCATAGCTACGGGAGTTCTTGGGGACAGCTGTCATGTCCAGTGCTGTCATGTCCAGAAGACACCGCCGGCCACCACTCCACTCTCTGGCTCTTACATTTGTACCACCCATCCCCCTCTTCTGCCATGTTCTCTGAGTCCCAGGACTGAGGCTAATTAGTTCTTCACACTGTCCTTTGCTAGACCAGAGTGAGTCTTGAGTCTCCTTAGCCTCAAGTCTCCATTGCAGACCCTAGTCATCTTCATAAGCCTCCTCCTCACATCTGAAGACTCTTCCACATGCTACATGTATCATTGACTCTCTTTGCTACGACATGAGACAACATTCAAATTCAACCAACTGAAGGGAGAAAGGGAGATGCATTCAGTGTAAGGTGCCAGAGAGGAGATGCAGTCCATTATGGCAGGAACAGCCTGACTGGCGGCAGACACTGGAGGAGGCTTCAGTCACATCCATCATGGAGGCCGAGAGCTTCAAAAAGTGCCAACTGCCAGAGCAGACTCACTGAAGCAGAGCAGAGCGATCCAAGCTTGAGGCCCATCCCTGTGACTTCCTTCCTCCAGCAAGGCTCCACCTCCTCAAGGTGCCATGACCTTCCCAAACAACTACAGACTCAAGCTCATGAGCCAGCGGGGTCAACTTGTATTCAAACCATGACACTCACTAAACCCCTTAGTTGAATCATTTCAAGCAAATCTAATCCCATCCTTGTCCTGACCCAAAGCCATGTCCCGGCCTCTCTTTCCCACCATCGACTGGCTCCGTGTTTCCAATCCAGCTTGTGCGCTCTTCTTTCAGGCTGGAGGGGGAGTCTTAGGTCTAGACCTGACAGCCCTCCCCCCACCTCCCCACCAGGCCCCTGTTCCTCCTGCAGCTGACTGTGCTTTACTAAGCTTCTGTCCCAGGAGCCAAGGAAGCCGAGGGAGCTGGCTTCTCCCCAAATCTTGGCTTCCTTTGCATTTTTTTTGTGTCTTTCCCTTTATCCCTGGGACTATCCTGCAGAAGCCCCCACCCACTGACACCCTGAGATCATGATTTGTCAGTGAACTAGGGGGTCATCTGACTCAGACCCGTGCAATTTATTTCTTGCTTGGATGCAAGTTTCTGGAGCTTTTCTAGCAGAATGGAATCATCTACAGATGTGAATATTTTCCTCACTGCTCTATTTCTGGCAGTGCCTCCTGGGCTGGTTACACCACCTTCCATTCCTTTATGGTCTCCTCTCTCTCTCCCTGTGGCTCCTCCACCGGACCTGTCTTGGAGCTGTATCTTTCCCAGGCACCAGCCGGCACCCTCTCGCCCCCGCTGATAATGGGTCTCAGACCTGTCATCTCTTTCTTGTACCTCTCCCACCAGGGGACTCCAGATACACATTTCTAAGGATCAGCCCAGGTTTTTGTTTTGGTGAGGCAGAGACCTGATTCAGGGCACAGTGAGTTCAGCAACCCTTCCTTTCACCGTGAGCCCCAAGACGTCTTGGAATCACTTCTGACCATCGGCCTTTCTCATTCTCCACCTTCTCATCTGTACTTGTCTAAGTTTCTTTTCCTGTTGCTGTGATTTAAAAAAAAAATCTGACCAAGTGACTGAAGGGAGAAATGGTTTATTTATTTATTTATTTATTTTTTTTAATTTTATTTATTCAATTGTGCGTGTGTGCACGTGTGTGTGTGTGTAGAACCACGGGCGAATTTGAGAACCACCATGGACTCCTCCACCTCCTCCTTGTTTATTCTGCCTCAGGATTCACAGGTTATGCCCTACCAGGACCAGAAACACAGTCTGCCCCGCTTCTGCCTGGTGTCTATACGTGGGGTCTAAGATCCGAACTCAGGACCTTCTGCCTGCAAGGCAGAGGCTTAACCCCTGAGCCACCTCTCCAGCCCCCGAGAAATGGTTTATTTTGATTCAAGGTACCATCCATCCTGGTGGGAAATTCATCAGCAAGCGCTAGAAGCTGCTGATTAGTGTGCATCAGAAATGGAGAGTTTGGATGAATGTCCAGGCTCGCCTTCTCCTTTGACCTTGTCTAGGACCCCTAACCCCGGGGGGATGGGTCTCCTCACTTGCGTCTTCTATTGTTCATCTTTACTTGAATCTCTATCGTGTGGAGAGGTTTGATTTTTTTTTTTTTGTAAACTTGCATCTAACAAACAGCCCCACATCGTGACTGTTTTTTGTCAGCCCAGCTACAGAAATTGCTAGAAAGGAAAATATATAGAAATAGTCAGTGGGTGTCAGCTTTGAGCGAACAGCTTGCTAAAATATTTAAAGGCAAAAAACCCAGAGCTGACAGGCATTTGGCTTAATAGAAACAGCAGGTATTAATGATCTATCTTTTAAAAAGAAAGTGCTAGAATTCCCAAGGAGCCAGACAGGAAGCCAGGCCCTCTGGCCTCTTTCCTTCTCAGGTGGGAGAGAAGAAGCAGAGGGACCACTGTGCCTTCAGACTGAGACCAACTCACAGGAAGATACACTGTTTTTTAGCAGAAATTAATCAACCCATAATAATCCAGTGATGTCACAATTAGAAGCGCCCACTGCAGCTCCATGCAGGACCTCGCCAAGGCGGTCCTGCCGGTACAACAGATATTTTTACCAGCAGCTTCAGTTCATGGTATTTTTTTTTTTTTGTTGAATGACGAAATTGGTACGGGGTGATAAATATGTCTTTGGGGAATCACTAGGTGCATGCTTGGCTCCTCTGCAGTCCGAGGAGAAATTTTACTGCCATGTCATGTCAGGGGTTAGGCATTAAAAGCATTTTATTCTGAGGTTAGAATCCACTTCAGCCAGGGAGATTTGCAAATAGTTGCATTGGAGGACCAACTCACAATTTCCTGGTTTTAAAAACGGCAAAATTGTAAAGGAAATTAGGTTAGAGAAGGAGTTTAAAATGATGGTGGGCTTGAGTTGTGACAGTGGGTGGGGAGCTTGTGTGCACGCCCCAGAGAAAGCTGGGGTTCGGCAGGGTCAGATGACTTCAACACAGCCACTGGGGAACACCGACGGGTCCTGAGAACCCACTGTGGGCTCAGCGTCCACGCCTGTTGCCAGAGTCCTGGATGGATGACATCCTTTGAGAATGAAAGTCCTTTCTGAGACTTTTGTACCTCAGGCCGCTGACACTGAGTTCCCAGCTGCTTTGGCGTTCTTGATAGATTTATCCATTTATCATTCTGAGATGTAAGGGGATTTATTTAAAGAGCTACGTTTCTTCTTAATAGTCAAGCTGTCTGGCCAAATCCTAAGTCCACTTGGAAAAGTGTCTTCTTCGCAGAACAGTTCTAAGGACAAGCCTCGTTAGTTCGAGAGATACTCTTGTTGCAGTTTGTCTTCATGGTGCTGATAAATATATGCCCAAACAACTGAAGGGACAAAGGGGTTTATTCTTTCTTATGATTTTTGGTTGTGCGTTATCAGCATGGCAGGAGAATTCATGCCAACACCAGGAGCCAAAGCGACTGGCCACATCAATGTGTACAGAAAGAACTTAGACAGGTACACACTATCTCTCTTGCTAGAATGCCTGTGTGCCAACATGCCAAAGTATGCCAAAATACTGAACCAACTCTCCATCTTACCTACTTGCCTAGGGAATGGCCCTGCTCCCCCATGGGCTGGGCGCTCCCACATCAAATAGACAATCTCCCATGGACTGTCTTAGGCCTTGTTTTCACTACCAATTCTTCACGGATGTGCCAAAGCCTCAGCCTTCAACCGTCAAGCTGACGCCTAGATTTAATTAACACGCCCTCATAGCAAATAACCCCTTGGCTTCTGGGAATGTAACTAGCTCAGGAGGGGTATGTCACGGACTTGCCAGAATGCTGAGAGGACATGATGGTTGAGCTCCTGGCCCTGAACAGGACATCCATACCACCTTCCCCAAGGCTCAGGCAATGCGGAGAGAGGGACGGTGGAAAGAGCAAGAGTCGTGGAGGGCAAGGTGTGCTGCAGAGAAATGTCTTCAGGACATGACATGGCGGTGACATGCATGAGCTCACCACAGCAGTGATTGTCTGCATGGAGCCGAGCACATCAACACTCCGTCACGGGGATCTTCTGGACAGGGGTCATGAGCCCCCACACTCTGTCATGGAGATGGGACAGGGGCTCTCGAGGCCCCACCTCTACCCGAGAGACTTTCAGTGGTTAGTCTTCGCTGGGGGAGGGAATCACTTGCTCCAGTAGTGTAGCCAGCCACTAGCAGGTTGCCCATGCTGCAACGAGTAATACCTCCATCATCATCATGCTCGCGCAGGTGCTAAACTTAGTGACTCAGAAAAAAAGATGTGAAAATAGGAGAAAGGACCAAGGAGGAAAATTTTCAGCAAGAGAGGGAGGAGTGAGAGAGGGAAAGTGGTGAAAGAAGCAAACATGGCTGAATTCATCGTATACGTGTATGAGACTATCAGCAAGGAAAAGCATTAGAAAGAGCGCGCTCTCCAGAACAAAGTGCTTGTTCAAGTCATTTAATTTAGTGTGTGTTTGTACTTTTTCCTTAACACAGTTTGGTATTTAAGAATCAGGTGACATGGAAGAGTGAGGTTAATCGTCCATATTGGATCTTCTAGAACCTTCTTCATTGAAGTGCTAGCATGTGTTCTTCGGTTTTGGGACTGGCTGGGAGTCCCCTGTGATCTTTCCCTGCCTCTCCAGTATGGGAGTCACAGCCACATGCCACGTTTGGCTTTTCTGTGGCGTTGGGATTTGAACTCAGGTCCTTATGCTTCCTCAGCTTGCTCTGTGAGCCATCTTCTCAGCCCCAATTCAGTCTTTCAGGGAGGTTCTATATACTTCCGCTGTCCAGGAGTCTGATACTCTACTGAAAATGAAAATGGCTGTCTTTACAAAACCAGTGCATCGAAGCTTTCCAAGAATTCACGTCTCTCGAGAGTAGACCTCATTCCAAGTCCACACGTGTGGCTCGCATGGTGCCACTCAGAGCAAGAGCTCAGGGAGAAGACCTAGTGACGTAAACCTTCAACTCTTCATTTGGCTCAAGACTTTATAATTCTGAGTCAACACAATGGAAAACGCCCTTCATGACTTTATGCTGTCAGTACATTCCAGAAACTCAGCTATGGTTATATGCCACAGTGCTGTAGACACGCCCTTCCCAAGCTCATGCGTTGTCCCATAGGGGAGCTAGCACTTTCTCTGAGGTCTTTGAGGGGCTCAGGGCTGCCGGATCTGGCCTTTGCTGTACGTAACTGTGGGTTCTTCACTTCCTTGAAATTCCAAAGATCTCAGAAACAGCTTCCTTCCTTGCTCATTGGGTTTCTCGTTTCCTTCTTAGGAATCTCAAATGTTGTTGGTTGGAGTTGAGACCGTGGGAATCATATGCACGGTGCACACTTGTCTTTGAAAGGGAAGTCATGACTTTTATTTTTTATCATAAACATAAAGATGAGTCAGTCCCATAATTTCCAATATTCTGTTGATTAGCTTAACCAAGATTTCTGCTTTCTTCAACTAATTAAACTCATTTTTTCCCTAAGAGCCAACATCCACAGCAAGTAAGATTTTTTGTATTATAATTGTTTCTGCTTTGTATAATCACTAGGAAGTTTCTTTTGTAATTTTATGATATTTGTGCTTCAGGAAAGCTTATGCATGCTTCTGAAATGACTTAGAAACCCAGCCATTATTAGCACATTGATGTCTATAGAACTGCCCAAGCACCATCTTTCCATTGCAAATCAGCTCTGGGAATACGGTTTGCTTGCAACTCTAAGACGGCTTGCGTTTCCTTGGTGTCTAAAGCAAAATCCTTCTGTTTTGCTTGGTTTATAAATATTTTTACACAGATACCCAAGCCATTTGTTAAAAAAAAAAACAAGGCCTACATCTGAATCATCTAATTTGCATTCTCATATTCTTTTGTCTAACAATAGTTTTCTGTTTCACTGTAGAGTATGTTTTAGATTTGCGGTATAGGCTAGTGGTTCTTAAACCCACATAGCAGACTGTGCTGTGGCTTGTTTAATCAGACATGTGTTGGGCAGGTGGAAAGAGAGAGAAAGAGAGCTCTAAAGAGGTGCTGTCCAGCAGGGCGTGACCCCAGTGGACACTCTGCCTGCCCAGGGGAGAAGCTGCTCTTGAAATCACAAACATCAGCGCTGACTTGAGTCGCTCTTTGTATAAACGACCTGTTGGTGATCAAAGAGGTGCAGTGTTCACGGGATCATTCCCGTACATGCAGACCCCACTCTGCTCCTACCCATGTACCCCCTGTAGGCTCCTCCATCGCTCCTCACCCCACACTGGCGTCCCCCTACAATACTGTCCTCACACAGCTCACGTGGGATCTGTGCTCTCTAAACACGAGCTGAAAGCTGAGGGTTTCCCAGGGCCTCCGCTGATGTGGCAGCTTTACAGATAGAAAGTGACAGGCTCAGAACCCACAGATGTTGGCAAAAATGCTCTGCGGGCCACGGAGTACACTTTTCAGAAAGTTATCACATCAGTACAGAACCATCACCCTGTGCTACACACCTCCTAAATGTGGAAGACTTCAGACGTGCAGTACAGCGCAGACTTGCTCAGCTCCTTACGTGGGAGTGGGTATATCATCAAGATTTTATCCTTCTAGTTCTGGCTCCATGTTGACATTCACCTTATTTATGGCAGCCCCCTTATTCCTGCAGTGAGTGAAAATATCAGGAAGGCATTTCCTCTGTTTGCAAGTGTGGCCGAGCCTCAATCCCTGGAGGAACGGCCTCTCTGGACCTTACTTGTTAAATTCCTCAATGCTGAAGAATTTCGGCAGCTTATTCAAATCCCCTAGCGACCTGCTTTGACTCTGGAGCTTGTCCAAAGTGCCCTGCAACTAAGCTGGTCACTGCAGGACAGTTCAGAGAAGCAAAAGTAATTTTTGTGCCACTAAGAGACCAGTCGCAAATCCACGTCTTAAGCATCAGCATTGTATGTAATGAAGTAGCCGGGACACCTGTGCGTCTAAAATAACTTGTTTTTCTTGCATTCTGTTTCTGGGTCAAAAACTATTCTGGAACTAAAAATACAAATCTATGGGTTGGTTTCAGCAGATTTACCTCCAGCCGTTGCTTGTAGAAGAAGATGGATCCCAATGAGTTTCACAAACAGATTTGCAGTAATTTTGTTTGGAAAAAGATGCTCCCCTTTTCCTGCAGATCCCCAGCTGCCATAGACCCTGTGGCTTCCAGCAATGCTTCTGTGGCGGCTGAACCACGCCCACCAGGGGAGCTTGATGATTCAAGTAGACTCCTGGCTTCAACTGGAATTTCTTCCGTTGTGCAAATCTTTAGTAGACATGTGACTCTGAAGGAATGAAGGGCCTAATTTTTTCCTTTGAAATTTTATTTATTTAATGAATTTTGCTGCTTTTAGAGTTTCATATATGAATGCAATAAACTTATGTTCCTTTCACCCCTTCTTACCCAATCTGTCCCATCTCCTTTCCCATGACAAATCTTTTCCCTGCCAGTCTCCTTTCTACTTGCACATCTTTCTGCGCGTGCAGCCCGCTGAGTTTCATCTGGACTGCCTGTACTGGCTGGTGCTTGGCACTTGGGCACAGGTCACATGATCAGTGGGTTACCATGGAGAAAAGCATCTTCACTTCTCCATCCCGGCGTTAGTTAACCCTCAATAGTCTCTCAAGGAGGTGTGAAGCCTCTTCAGATTTTTCTAGAGAGGCATGTTTTACCAACAAAATCATGGCACGGGGTGATGGAGTGCACCAAGAGGCTGAGGTAGGGGGATTGGGAGTTAAATGCCAATGAAATTAGACACACAGTGAAGATCAGTCTAAAAAAAATCCCAAAGCCAGAGAGGGTGACATGCACACCAGGGTAAACCAGAACCTTACTTGATGTTTAAAGAATAATCATCTACATGAGTTGTCATGCAAATGAAAGACCAAAAGGAAATTTACCCATATATATATTTTTAGCAATCTGGCTTGCCAGTATTTACGGGTGCTTTTATATTATTTATTTATTTGTTTGTTTGTTTGTTGTGAGTGTGTGTGTGTCAGAGGGCACTGTGTGTTTCTGTGGAGGACCTAAGGTGACTTCGGGAATCATCCCGGATTGCTTCTACCTCCTTTTTGCTTCGTGCTAGGATTTCCCAGCTTTTGCCCACCAGGGCCAGAAGTACAGGGCCACCATTTCCACCTAGTGTTTTTTACACAGGACCTGGGATCCAAACTCAGGACCTTCTGCTTGCAAGACAGAGTCTTAACCCCTGAGTCATCTCTCCAGGCCTCATGGGCACTTTTAAACAATTAGATGAGTTTTTCAGATGTTGCAGTTTGTCTCCATATTGCTGACAAATACACAATCAAGCAGCTTAAGGGAACAAGGGGGGCTTACTTTTGCTTATAATTCTGGGTATAGTTCATAGTTCAGCTTGGCAGGAGAGTTCACACTGGTTATTTGTGAGTGATTGTATATTTAAATCAAACCACTTCTCCTGACCATCCCTAAGTCATTACTTAAAGCAAGAGAGAGCCACGCACAGCTTCCCAGAAGAGCACCAGGGGCTGGGGGCAGCACAGGCTGAGATCTTTGGGATTTAGACTGTCACGTAGACCAGGCTAGATCAGAGCAGGTCTGTGGGCCACTGGAAGGGTCCTGGGCTGTCGCAAAATGGACCGTCCAGCATCAGTGTTGCAGGTGACCCAGTAATGTCACTGCTCATTGATTGCCCAAAGCCACTGGCTTCTTTGGGAGTTTTCACACATGGACGCCATGTCCTTTGACCCAGTTCACCCCTCTACTTCCTCGTGCCCCCTTTACTCACAGCTGCTTCCCTCCTTCTTCCCAAATAGTCTTCTCTTTCTGAGGTTCTCCCTCCCTTCTTCCCTCCTTCTCTCCACCCTCCCTCTTGCTCTCCCTTTTGAGACAGGATCTCACTGGATACCAGGCTAACTTTGAACGCACTTCAGTCTTCTGCCTCAGCCCCCTGGATTCTGCTTTTACAGACACAACCCATCTTGCATGGCCTACATTTCTCTCTTACAGGTGACAATCTCATGGTGGATTTTTGCAGCTGTCTAACACAAAATTTAGCACACTTAATTGGATTCAGTACCATCTGCTACTAGACGCCCCCCCCCAAAAGAAAGAAATAAAATAACAGCAATAAAAGATGGTCTGGCTTATTAGAATTTTAATTGAGAAGGAAAGTATTTCCCATGATTCTGATATTTCTTGAGCAACTGAACGTATGTGTCATATAGGCAAATTTAATCCCTATCTTAAACTATGCAGAAAAGTAAGTGGAAGTGAATCAGATAACTAAGTGTAAGATTTGAAAATGTCCAGAGGCAGGCTGGGGAATCCTGTGATGAAGCGAGGGTAAAGCAGATCCAAAACCCATGGTTGTGCAAACACTGTCCTTGTGACCTTCTGCCCTGGTAGCCTGATCGCTGTGTGATGAGTGCACGAGGCTGCATGTCAATACATCTTTGTTGACAAGAACAAGGATCATGCAGAGTTTGGCATTCTGGCCTAGCTTCACAAACTCTCATAAGAGATTCCAAAGTTTTTCCTGAGTGAGCCTGTGTGGACGCCCGGCAGCCACAGGTCAAAGCCCAGTGTGCAGTCCTCAGTCACACTACCCCCTTGCCATTGCTAACGCTGAAGTCAGACCACCTTAGAACACAGCCTCCCTGGGCTGAGAGACAGTTCAGGACTTCAAGCCTTGGGTCTGACCCCTGCAGGTGTGCTGGGGTAGTGTGCATGCCTTATGGCACTTGCTATTAAATAAATAAACAATTAGCGAATAATAGCAAATAAAAGAGATTGTCTCCCCAAAGCTACCAGTCTCTGTACCTTTGGGGACAGGTGTGGTATTGAGAGACCCTGCCCCTGTTAGCTGCCTTTAAATTCCTGGGGTTGGGGCACTAATGACCCCCCCCCCACACACACACCACCGTGCAACAGTTAGTCTGTTAGTTTGGGGAGGAAAGAAGTCTAAAGATAGAGGGGTGGGGTCTTGTGAGACCCTTGATGTCTGCATGACAGAAAGTTAATGGGTCTAATGTCACCAAGGAGTCTGGCTAGTCACAGATGCTGGTCCTTCATGAAGAGGGAAGAGCCGCTATGTCCCACCTCAAGGATGAGACCCCTCAATGAACCCTCAATAGAAAACTCAACCCCAGGTCTGTCCAACAACAACTGCCACTCAGAAATCTGGGCTTTGAGGCTTGTGTAGCCTCAAATAGGAAATGAAATGAGAACACTGGGGATGCCTAAACATGACCGATGAGTAAATACAATCACAAGATCTTGGGGCTGGAGAGGTGGCTTAGGGGTTAAGCCTCTGCCTTGCAGGTGGAAGGTCCTGAGTTCGGATCCTAGACCTCATGTATAGACGCTGGGTGGAAGCAGGGGCGGCCTGCGTTTCTGATCCTGGTAGGGCGGAGCCTGTGAATCCCTGGGCAGAGTAAACAAGGTGGAGGTGGAGGCGGTCCATGGTGGTTCCCAAGTTCACCCGTGGTTCTACACACACACACATGCATATGCACACATGCACAATTGAATAAATAAAAAAAAATTAAAGAAGATCTAAGTCAAACTCCAAGGCATATATCAAAATCTCACTCAGTGCTTTTTCTATGTTGTAACAAGTAAGGGAGAGGTTAGTGTCACAGCTAGGCACAAGTGTCAACTTGACGGTTGAGGTCTTGAGCTCTGGGCACATTTAGAGAGAATTTATGGTTGAGTTGGGCCCAGAGCAAGCCTGCAGGAAATTGTCTAGCTGATGGGGAAGGCCCAGCCCATGGCAAGTGGGATTAGGCCCTGGAATAAAATACAAAGAGCTGATTGAGAGAGTTGGCATTCTTGTGTACACTTGGGTAGACATGCTGGTCTGGCAAGTAAGGATCGTCCTTCTCTCAGCTGTTGTGTAGAGATGGTGTGACCAGTTCCCTCGGCCCTGGTATTGGTGTGAGCTCTCATGTCAAGCTGGACTGAGAACTGTAACTGGAAAATCATAAGAGAAAATAAACCCCTTGCTCCCTTAAGCTGCAACCATGCAGGTGAACTGCTACAGTTAGTATCAAGCATGCAGGCAGCAGTCATTCTTTGCGTGAGTGAAAGTGTTCACAGACAGTAACTCGGAAGCCGACGAAGTTGAGGGGATGACTTGGACCAGTGGCTTTTGGGTCGTATCTTAGGCGGCCTGGAAGCAATTGCTTCGTGGTTGCTTTGGAGCAGATGGCAGCTGCTTTTATTATCCAGTCGGGGGATCACACGTATTTTTGACAGAGCTGGGAGAATGGGATTGTTTGGTGATTAGTATCAAGTCAGCTTCATTTTGGACTAAAAAGTCCCCATCTATGTATCTGCAAAAATTCCAAACGTGGATTCCTTTTTCGGACTTGCAAGTTTCTCTGGGGCTGGTGTAAGGTGCTATAACTCAAATGAAGCAAACAATTAAAACAACAGGAAATACTGTTTTTTTTTTTTTTTTTTTTTTTTGTTGTTTGAATTTCGGAAGTAGGGGATGCTAGCTTTGGGAGGAAAGAAAGTCTAGAAATGGAAATTTATGATTTTGGTTTTCCAGGACGTTTTCTAGCCGTTAGCCGGGAAGGTGTGGGTGGGAAGAAGGTGAGGGGGCAGCACCCTGAGCCCGGCGGAGCCCTGCGCAGCAGCTGGTGTACACAGTTGCTCTTCCCCAGGGCGCCAGATGGAGCCCTGCTGAGGTCATGGGGCCGGGAGCCGCATGCTCCCACCTCACTCACTGTCTTGAGACATGTCTGCGCCCGAGGTGAAGTGGCTGACCGCACAGCTACTCTGGAGTCCCGTGAGTGGCAGGTGGCAGGTGTCCTGTGAGTGCTTTATGAATGGAGCCGTCAATCACAGCAGAGGTCACAGGCTCCTGGGCATGGGGAACAGCCCTGTGCTGACGTCACTGGTCAGCGGAGCGGCCCTGGCCTCTGCATTCTACCTGCAGGAGCCTGTGCAGACACGCTTGGATCTCAGATTTGCTATTTATTTATTTATTTTATTTATTTGCGACATGGGCTGGAGCCTAGAATGTTCTGGAACTCCTGATGTAGCCGAGGATGACCTTGAACTCCTGCTTCCACTTTTCAAGTTTTCGGTTGACAGGTGTGCACCCTCACTCTGGGTTTATGCACAGCTGGGAATGGGACCCGGGACTTGGTGAACTGGGAGAAATATCCTCTGGGGAATCAGAATCCCCAGGACCCAGAAAATTCCCTGTCAAGCCCTCTGCCAGCTGAGCCACTTGTCCAGCCCTGGATCTAATGCTCTGTGCTACCACTGACATTTGGGGCTGGAGTGCTTAGGTTAGCTACTCAGCTTCAACTTATTTCCTCATCTGAAAACATCCTATGGTGGGGTGGTCACAGAGATAAAAGCTGACATGTGGACCCTACCAAATGGCGTTCTGCATAGATTAAGACCCAGCATGGGCCCTAATTATTTAAGCGGATATGTTTGCTTGTTGTGCATCTTATTTCTAAAAGCTCTTGTTTCCTGTCGGGTATATGACATGTTGCTTACACATGAATGAGAATCAGAAGACGCACAGGTGAGTAAAACTTCATCTTGACTCCCAGTAGCCCAGCTGGAAGAAGTCCACTGAAATCCAATGCGTCACAGGATGACACGTCTCTCCAAATGGTAAGAAGATAGAGGTTGGAGCATAAGCAAGCTAAGATCCCCTTCCAAGGTCACTCTCACTCCCTCCGATCATTCCTCCTGGCTCCCTTACAGCCCATGGGGCATGGACCAGGGTCGCAGCCCTTCTGAATGCCAGCTTAGGTCATCATGCCAGGAAGGGAAGATGTGGTGGAGCAAGATGCTCACCTCCTGGCATGGAGAAAGCTGCAAGGGAGTTACAGGAGGGGCTGGAGACCCCCACCAGCGACCGGCTTCCTCTGTGAGTCTCCACCCATCTCTCTAATACATTATCATGAATGAACTGGGAGAAATATCCTCTGGGGAATCAGAATCCTCAGGACCCAGAAAATTCCCGGCACATGAGCCCGTGGGAGACATTTCCAATCCAAGCCTGAACACCGAGCAAACGACCAGCTGACATGGCAGGAAACTTCACGCAGCCCATCTCTGCCTGCCTGGGTCTGGACGTGCGCATGAGGCCTCGCTGTGCAAAGGTTCAGGCTTGGCGTCGGCTCTTCCCGGAAGACTCTGCAGCACTGTGAAAGATGAGAAGGTGTTTTGGGGGCACTGCTCATGTGGAGCAGAGAGAGAAGACCCCATGGAGGCCTCATGCAGCCCATGCTCTCGAGGAGCTCAGCTGAGGTGGAGGGTCCCTTCTCTCCCTGGTGAAGAACGAGATGACCACCATCATCTCACAAGGTTCTTCTGAAGACAAAGCAAATGACGTCTGAGGAAAAACCTGACCAACCTGTAGCAGACATTTAATGAACATTGGTGCCAGACCCTGTGTGCGCGGTCCGTCCTTCAGTGCATCCATGCCTGCGTAGACTGGCAAAGTCACGGAGACTTGGAATTCTTTTATTTCTTTCTGGTGTGTGTATGTGTGTGTGTGTGTGTGTGTGTGTGTGTGTGTAGTTACACATGAGTGTGGATGTGGAGCTTCATGAGTATTAGTGGGTACAAACTCAGATGTGTATGTGTGTGTATGTTTGTGTTTATGCAGTTGCACATGCTTGTATACATTTTCATAAGTATATATGAGTGTACATGCATATTTGTGTGTGCAGTTACATACATGTGTGTGGACATACAATTTCATGAGTACATGTCATGTGGATACAAGTATACATGTGTGTTTGCAGTTGTATGTGTGGGCATGCAGTTTTTTTTGTAATTTTTTAAAATTTATTATTTATTCAATTGTGCATGTATGCATGTGTGCGTGTGTGTGTATGTATGTGTGGGTATGTATGTATGTGTGTGTGTGTAGAACCACGGACGAATTCGGGAACCACCATGGACGCCTCCACCTCCTCCTTGTTTACTCTGCCCCAGGATTCACAGGCTCCGCCCTACCAGGACCAGAAATGCAGGTCGCCCCTGCTTCTGCCCGGCGTTTATACATGGGGTCTAGGATCCGAACTCAGGACCTTCTGCCTGCAAGGCAGAGGCTTAACCCCGAGTCACCTCTCCAGCCCCGGTATGCAGTTTCTTATGTGTGTGCGTGCTTATGCTTGTGAGTGTGTTGTGTATGTGTATGTATGCATGAATGAATGAGAAATCACCCTCACTTGTTTTCCTGTCACCATCCACCTTTTTTTTTTTTTTTTTTTTTTGAGAATTGAGGCAGAGTTTATTGGAGGAGAGAAAGAAAGGAATTCACAGACATGAATCCATGAGGGGCGAGAAAGCTCTGGAGATGTCATGGACTCTGTAAGGGGCAAGGAGCTGGAAGAGATCACAGACTCTAGATGTGGAGCTGCTGGGGCAGGCGACCCCCCGTGCTTCTTGAGGCAGAGCATCTCACTGACCTGGGCTCACTCATTTGCCTGTCTGCCAGGGATCCCCAAGGATCTGCCTGTCTGCCCTGTTGAGTGCTGAGATGTGAAGCATGCATCTCCCCAGATCCAGCTTCTTTCTTCCTACTTGGGCTCTGGGGGATCCAACTCAGGGCTCCACACTTGGGAAGCAAGTGCTTTTCCTAAAGGAAAGTTTTGTGCTGGGAGAGGGGTTGACCTTGGCCTCCGGTCTCCACGCATGAAGCGGAAGAGGCCGGAATGCAGAGAGGCCAGATGTTGGATGACAGAACACAGCTGCAGGAGTGTCCGGCGCTGGGCTGTGGAGGAGAGACGTGTGGGAGCTGCTGCTAAGAGGCGTACTGTGCTTGCCTGGATTTGGGGGTTCCTGCGAGCTGGGCAGAGGGATGCAGAGTTGTTTCGTGGGCAGCACTGGCGCGGTGCACGTTCAGTCTGTCAGCTCATATCAATGGCTCAGGGGAGACCCTGGGGGGGCACCGATCACATGCCCAAGGCTATTATTGAGGATCTTGAATCTAAAAAAGCTGTTTAGAACATCATCTTTGATATTTCCTTTTTAATTTAATCTTCGTTTTGAACTATAAATCCGGCGCTCATAAAGAGCGTTGAACACTTCTGCTCTCTCAGGCCGTTCTATGGAATCTCGGCAAATGGAATTTAATTTCTACCCAACTTGCTGCCTAATGCCTTTTGAGACTCCCAAGTCGTATTTCCGCTCCTCTCCACTCCGTCTGACACAGTGACAACAATATTTTTGAAAGCTGCTTTAGTTGCTTGGGGAAGAGTGCAATTGACCCAGCACGTCAGTGCTCGTGAGTCTGAAGGATGGTGAGGACAAAGGCCAGGCAGAAGGTCCCTTGCGGTGAGCACGAAGCAGAGTGCGGACCATTTAGATGTCCTCTCCTTGGTCAGGGTGAATGGCTCCACGATTATCACAGCTGACTTGGATTAGACATCTGGAGCGTTTCCCGAGCTCCGTAGACTCGCAGACTCACCGGCCCTTAACTCTGACCGCTGTTCTTGCTAAAAGCCGAGCACAGACAGGAGCCCGTGCACGGGCTCGATCAGAGCACACAGAAACACTAGGTTCTCAGCACGGAAAGGTTAGAGGGTCGAGATGCCGCTTGCAAATGTCCATGAAGCCTGGCAGGAGTGTGCCCGCACCCCTGGTCTTCACCAATGTGAGCTGGAAGCCGGGTCCTTCCGTTGAGCTTCATGGTGGGGTGTGGACGGATGGAGGCTGCGAAGATGCCACAGAAAGAGAAGCAGCTGAGGTGAAGTGCATCTGTCCCCCCTGGAGCAGCATTCTAGCTAGATACGTGTGTCAACCTGACAATGGGCGGCGGAGGATGAGGAGTCGGTTGCCATGGAGAGCACCGAGCGTGCCTGATGGCCAGTATCTGATCGGTCAGGGAAGACTCCCCTATGGTGGGGGGACAAGATGGAGGGAGATGGTTCAGTAAGTTGGCACACCTTGACAGACTTGCAGTCTGGCGAGTGAGGTTGCCCCTCTCTTGGCGTTCTGTGGCTGTGGTGTGGCCAGTTCCCTCGGCTCCTGGTGTTGGTAAGAACTCTCCTGCCAAGCTGGACTGTGAGCTGTAATGGAGAACTAGAACAGACCCCCTTGTTCCCCTCGGCTCGTTGTGAGTCGGCCACTCGCAGAGTCACTCAACAGCAGAGTCCTCAAGGCCTCAGGCGAGCACTGTGCCACCCGAGCCCCTGCTAGAGCATACTTTTAATTCTCCTTCACAGGAAGAAGCTAGAAAAATGAATGAAACAGATGCAATAGAAATAAAAGTAAAAACAGGGATGATAGAACTGGGAAGGTTTGGAGCAAAGGTTTTAAGGTGCTAAGTGCAAACTTTCCCTCTGGTGCTGTTTTCTAGTTTCCTGGGGCGCACTCTTCATTTCTCTGAGGCATCTTGGGGGGTGGGGATGTGTGTGTGAGCGGTCATCCTTCCCTGGGAAACACAGTGCCATGATATAGCTAAGTCCCTGAGCACACTGTCTATGGAGTAAACCAGGCCCCTCACAATGCTGCGTGCTGGGGAAACAGCTCACGGGGCAAAGCACTTGCCACACAAACTAGAGAACCGAGTTCAGATTCTCAGAACTCACGTGAAGCTGTGTGCATAACAACACACACCTATAATCTCAGGGTCTGTAGCGAGATGGGCAGGGGCAGAGCCAAGCGAGTCCTCAGAACTTTGTGTGTCACCTGTGTGGCGTACACAGAGGCATCTAATGAGGAGATCCTGTGTCAAACATGGTGGAAGAAGTGGTTGGCACCCGAGGCTGTCCTCTGACCTCCACATACATGGTGACGCATACACACGCCACTCACACATACTCACAGATCACTTACACACACACACACACACACACACACACACACACACATGCACACATGCACAACATTGTGACTGTAAGTACCCACTCTATACATACCACTGCTGTAAGTATGCAAGAGACCATAAATATATTGTGTAGAGGAAAGGCCTTTTTTTGTTGTTAGTGATTTGCATGTAGAGGTGGGCATGCCTGCTCTGCCCTGGGGAGCAGAAGTTCCTGCTAACAAGCACTCATGGTATATTTGTGGGAGAGAGAATAAGGGTTCACCAGGATGAAGAAGGGTGAGCAGTGTAAGCGTGATCTGAGGTTGGGGGGTTGGGAGACCCTCTCATGTCACACAGTCACATTTTAGTCTCCTTGTGTGCTGAGGAAGTGAAATACACGCCCAGAGGCTGGGAGATGTCAGCAGGGGAAATGCTTCTTTTGAAAGCAGGGTGACCGAGTTCTATCAGTTCTATCGCTAGAGCCCACTTAAGGGCCAGACATGGAGGTGTGAGCTTGGAATTCGGCAGAGAAGAGGCAGGGGCAGGTGGTCTTCTGGTTCAGCTTACTTGGTGAGTCCCAGTGAAAATGAAAGACTCTGTCTTGGGGCTGGAGAGGTGGCTCAGGGGTTAAGCCTCTGCCTTGCAAGCGGAAGGTCCTGAGTTCGGATCCCAGATCCCACGTATAGACGCCGGGCGGAAGCGGGGGCGGCCTGTGCTTCTGGTCCTGGTAGGGCGGAGCCTGTGAATCCCGGGGCAGCAGGAGGTGGAGGCGTCCATGGTGGTTTGCGAATTCGTCTGTGGTTCTGCACATACACAGACACACACACACACACACACAGACACACGCGCGCGCACATACACACGCATATGCACACAGTTGAATAAATAATAATAATAATAAAAAAGAAAGACTCTGTCTTTAAAAAAATGGATGGATTCTGAGAAGGGACAGCTGAGGTTGACCTATGCCCTCCACACGTGCACACATGCAAACACATGCACACACATGTTCCCTTTCCCCCACGTGCATGTTGAATATGTAAGCCAGGCAAGCAGACGTGGGATCAATAGCAAACAAATGCCCCAGAGATATGAAGGGCCGAGTCCTCAGCTGGCCAGTTCTGGATGCTTCATGCGACAGGTGGGATTTGAAAGGGTCTTTAACATAGTGTGTATGGGGGGGGATTTGAAAGGGCCTTTAACACAGTGTGTGGGGGGGGATTTGAAAGGGCCTTTAACACAGTGTGTGTGTGGGGGGGCATGCAAGGCAGCAGAGACTGCCGGGGTTGTCATGAGGAGCCAGCATGCTTAGGAATCACATTGATTTACCAGATTATTTATTTATTTATTTATTTATTGCTTGCTTGAGCTGGGCAAGGTCCCCTGCCACTCCTGGGGGGAGGGCGGTCAGCCAGCTGAGTGCTGACCGATTTATCTGTGGATCTGGTTAAGTAGCCAGGAGCTGAGGGTGGGCTGCCGAAGCCTCACACACCGCTGGCTCTTGTCTGCAAAGCTCCTCTCTCTTCACTGAGCACGGCATTTCCATTTCCCCACATGCCCTGTGTCAAATGCAGGGGACCAGGGTGTTCAGGTGGTCGCGCTTCGCCACATTATCTTGAGGTGGGCGAGGATGAACATCCACGTTCTCAGTCCTTGCCTTGTCAATGAGAAGGTTCAGGAAGATCTTGTCAGTCCAAGTGCTCGCTTTGGAGCAAATGCTACGTCACCGCTCGAAGCAACAGAAGAAAATAATGGAAGGAGGGCTGGCTGTTCCGCGGTGGATCTCTGGGGTATCCCTGGCATCCGCTCTGAGTATTGGCATGACATGAACTCTTACACACAAAGTTTAAGGCAAAATTAAGCAGAGGATCTGTGTATGAACTATGCCCTGCTTCCAGCAGTGTGAGAGCCAGAAGGTTTAAAAAATGTATTTCTATAACTCTCCAGTGTGTTAATGAGCAATGACCTAAATTTAAGGTCCCTGGTAATTGGCGCATGTGGGATTTATCTTCTGAAGTGAGATACCCACATGTGCTGTGTGAAGAAGGTGACGATCAAATATTGAGTTTTTGGTGTAAAATCTGCAGCATATGCATAAATATTCAGCTCTCGGCTTCCTGATTGCTCAAAACCTGCCATACGGAAAGGAGCCATTGGATGTCATGGGCCTGCTCTTAGATGATTGCATGAGCCTCTCATTTGCCCGGGAAGCATCGGGGTCTTGAGCCTTTGTCTAGTCTGTTTCCTTCTGTTGCATTGAGGGTGTACTGGAGTGGCTAATAAATGCTGGTGTGGCTAATAAATGCTGACGCAGCATCTTACACTGGCCTTTGTCTAGCTGTGTGTGTGTGTGTGCACATGCATATGTATGTGCATGTGTATGCATGCATTGCATATTATATCTGGATGGTATATTGAGGTCCAAGTGTACCCCCTAATTCTGACTCCTGTGAACTTCATGACTTATCTAACCTCTTGGTATCTCATTTTCCTTACTGATAAAATGGTTTTAATAATAGCACCAACACTGTAGAATTCTTGTATGACTAACTCACTACAATCAGCACTCATGCAACAGTGTGGTACTAAGTGAGTAGTTGCCATGCTATTAGTTTTTATTAGCCCTTACAAAAAAGGTAGCGCTATAACCTTATCTCTTTAGTTTGTGGGCTCCTTCACTGTAAGAATGGCATCTTAGTTTCCTCAGATCCTTTAGAGCTTCCGGCATAATAGAACATATAGTCATAGAATTTATTTATGTATAATGTACATAGTGTGTACATACATAATTTTAAATGATGCATAGTAAATTGAGCACATATTTAGAAATTGTTGCTGCATAAGAAACTAGTAACTGAGCGTGAGTTAGGAGTAGAAGATCAGTTAAGTCTGTTCTAGATCCATCCAGTAGAACTTTGTTGCAAGTTGGAGTCTGCCCCAGGCTAACCAAATAGAGATTTTTGTGCTCCTTTGGGGAATGGAGTGTTGTGTGGTTTGTGCCTGGTTCACCAGGTTCACGGATGGCCTAGATATTTTAGAGGGTAGAGTAAAGATGCATTTGATCATCTCTCCCAAGCATTGGGGATTTTCTCAGTGGGGAGGGACATGGCACTTTGGTCAATGAAGGACACCCTCAGGGAATAAAGGCATTGTTTACAATCTCAGGATCAAATGTAGCCCAGATGAGGGTCTCAGGTAAGAGAAGTCAAGAGGAAGCACAGCTGGAAGGATCATGGTGTGGGACTCCTCCAGTTGGGGTTCCTGTCCTCTTTGGAGACAACATGTGGATTCTTCTCAACACCATCGATATTTATCGATGTGAATTGGACCACAGGGCACGGTAGGTAGATCTTAGATTGTGGAATGGAGAACTCAACATCATATTAACAAATGTGCCAATGTATATGTTGCAACTGATTAAATAAATGCGTCAATCTACATGTTGTAACATGATAATATAACTTTAGCTCACACACATGAAATTATTGCAAGAAAAAATTTCTCTTTCCCAGCACTTTTCTTTGAATCCTTTTTCCTTTCTTTCTTCCCCTTAATTTTTTAGAAGTTTTTTCTTCCCTTCCTCCCTCTCTTCTTCCTTCCTTCTTTCCTTCTCTTCTTCATCTTTTTTCTCCCCTTCCCCTTCTTTCCCCCCCCCTCTCTCCTTTTCCTTCTCTCTTCTTCTCTCACCTCTCTCCACGCTAAGATCTTATTAAATTCTCTCATCTGGCCTAAAACATCATCCAGTTACCTTCTTTAAGTCACCTAAGAAACAGTCACCGAGAGCCAACACCTTGTGTTTGTGCTGCAGCCCAAACTCTGAGGAATCTTTCCACAAAGCTGACCTGGGTTCCTTAGATGAGACCGGAAGCTTCCTCTTGCTCCTGGCATTTTCTTTCACCTTTGTCTTTTGACAGTTTGACTGGCGTAGAGATGACCTTTCAAGTTTATTTGGGATCATGTGACCCACATCTTTCTAGTTGTCCCTTGGTTGAAGAGGGCTCAGGCACCTTTCCTTTCCTTTCCTGCATGACTTGGACCAATGGGACACTTTGTTGATTTGATAGCACCCATCTTCTCTAGAGGCGTTCTCCATTCTTACTTATCTAAATCTTTTTTTTCACAAGACTTGTCTTCACATTTCAAAACTCCTTCTTCCTTTTGACGTCGGCTGTATCCTTTGCCTGTGTTTGTTTGGCTCTGATGTGTTTTCTGTCTCTCTGTTGAGTCTCTCATTCATATCATGGATTGTTTTCCTAATTTGAATGAATTATCTTTTTGTATTTTATAATGTCTTATTAAGTTTCCTCACAGTCTTTCTTCTGAATTCTTCAGGTATTCTATCATTTATTCATTTATGATTATAAGAGAGAGAGAGAGAGAGAATCAATGTATGCTATAGTGCACAGGTAGAGGTCAGAAGATGGCTTTCAGAAGTCAGTTCTCTCCTTCCACCCTGTGAGTTTCTGGGGATTTTATTCAGGTTTCCAGAAGTGCGCGCAGGTTCCTGGTGCTCTGAGCTGCCTCAGAGGCCTCTCGCTTCCCTTTGCTTCGCAGCCTGTTGCTAGCGCGCTCTGCCTTCCATCACAGGACCTGTACTGCTTTATTTTACACATGCTGCTTGCGTCTCTACGTGGTGTTTATGTATGTGGGCAACTGTTGTCTCTATCAGGTTTTAAAAAGGAGCATTTGCAGTAAGAGACTTTCTCTTGAAGACGTGTCTCTGGTTCTTAGGCTTTGGAACATTGGATGCTCAAGGGAAACCAATGCTTGCTTGTTTATAGCACGACGAATCTCTGAGATCCACAGATCTCTTGCCCATCTGTAATCAGCACAGTGTTTGTTTGTTTGTTTGTTTGTTTATTTATTTATTTATTCTTTGATGTCCCATATGTGAATACAATGGCTTTAGGTGTTTTTACCCCTTACTACCCAATCTTACCCCCTTTCTGTCCCACATCATACTTTCTCCTTTCTAGTCAGTTTCCCTCCTAATTTATGTCCTTCTGCGTGTGTGACCCACTGGGTTTCATCTGGGATCTGTACTGGCCTGAGTACTTTCTGGGGGTGTGGATGACGTATCAGTGGGTGGATCAATGAATAAAGAAGCTCCCTTCTCCCCTCTGCCGCTGACTTTCAATACTCTCTCAGAGAGGTGCAAGGTCTCTCGAAATCCTCCCCCTTCCATGGTGACGAGTTGCTCAGCCAACCGTTGTGCAGGTCTCATGGCCGCAGACAGAGCTGCAGTGAGTTCGTGGCTCACACACCACTTTGAACTATACACACTGCACACATGGAACCGTGTCCGCATATCTTATTGTATACTAGGAGTAGAGGGTCCTTCTAAGGAGACTGAGTTTTCTACTTCTTCCATGTTGAAAATCACACAGAGAAAGCCGGCACTTCTCCACAGTGCTACCGTCAGCTTGCCCTTCGCTCCATGTTGAAAAACGTCAGACATTTAAGGGAATCAAATTTGAAAAATACCAGATAATCTAACACTTCGCTTTTTAAGAGTATGAGGTTTGTTTTGTAAATTGTTTATGGGGCATACAGGAATTGGGGAGGCACGTTAAGCCCTCGAGGTACCCCCTCAAGGATGTTTATCTCCTTCAAGACACACTTCCTCAGCTCCCCTCCACCCCCTGAATGGCTTCATTAGTTGGGGACCTCATGTTCAAGCGTGGGAGCCCACGGGAGCCATTTCTCATGCCCATCTTTACCCTTCATTGCGTTACAAGTGCCTGGATGATGAAAAGCATCCACGTTTCGTGCTTTCATGACCCTTCCCAGTGGCTGCTGGGCAAAGACGGCCGCTGTTTGTGATGTGCTTTGAAGGGTGAGTCGTGACAGTGTGGTAGCGACAGGCAAGTCAGTGCAAAGAGCTGAGAAGAAGGGAAGCCTGGCACTCCGCACAGACAGCAGGGACGTGAGCCACGCTGTGCCTGGGAAATCTCAGACCCTCTGGTCTGTAAAGACGAATTTGGTGACAAGGATCTGTCACATGCAATCCTTCTGGGAAATGGAGAGGTGAGGAAGGAAGGGCTGGGAGATTCTCAGTGGCTAGAGTATTTGCCAAGCAAGCAGAGCAACTGGAGTTGGGACCCCCAGATTCCATGTAAAGTGCTAGGTAGGTGTGATAGCCCACCTGTAACGCCAGGCTCAGAAGGCAGAGACGGGGAATCCCCAGAGCAAGACTGGCTGGTCAGACCAGCCCTATCTGCCAACTCTGCGTTGGATTGGAGGCCCTGTCTCCAAAAGACCATGTTACAGGAACAGTCCAGGATGATTCCTGATATTAACGTTGGGCCTACGCGTGTGCGTGCACACATACACACACACACACACACACACACGCACATGCACACGCACACATACACGCACACACACATGCATGCACACACACACATGCAAACACACACGCACACACATGCAAACGCGAACGCACGCAAATATACACATGCAAACACACGCACGCACATACACATGCAAACACACACGCACACGCACATATGTGCCTGCACACATGCAAACACACACATGCGAACAGCACACACATACACACACACACGCACACAAATAGAAAGAAGTTTAATGAAGAGTAGTGTCTCACAGGGGATGTTTATGCAAGAAACTTGTGTCTTTGGAACCCTTGAAAGAAAACTGAGGATGTTTCTTGCTGCCAGCTTAGATATGGAGACCCTCAGTTAGGGAGCTCTTCTTGCTGGTGTGCTGGTTCAGCCTTCCTGGTTCTAGCTGTTCCCCTTGAATGTCACATCAGGGTGTTTAGCTACTTTCATGAGACGAGGCCTGCAGACCCGAGGCGCTGTGGCCAGCAACGGGACATTATTATTGTAATGAGCAGGGGACACATGAGTGGGATTGCTTCCCTTTCTGATGAAAAGGTAATTAACGAACCATCTGCAGCCCAGGCCATTCATCTAGAGATGGTTGTCACATGGTGTATTATGCATTCCTTGAGGACCAGTAAAAAGACGTCAGGGCTTCGTGGGAGGAGAAGGAGAAGGAGGAGGGAGAGGAGGGAGGAGGAGGGGGAAGGAGGGGAAAGAGGGAGGAGGAGGGGGAGGAGGAGAAAGGAAGAGGAGGGGGGGAGGGAAGGAGGACATCTCTCTGTGTGCAGTGAATAGTAAAGGTGCCTAATTAAATGGTTTAACAAAAGCACCACTCTCCACTATCAAGAATCTGAGGACGGATTTGGTTTTATTCGATTTTAGCTTGAATACATTTGGGACTTTTCTCCACACACCTGCTCCTTCCTGTCTTCCCCACGCTCTCCCGCTGGAAACAAGGAGAAAAGAAAAGACAAGACTCAAACAAAGCCTGAAGCAAGCCTGTTGGAAGCACTTCCCACAATCAGAGAGAATCTGCCAAGGCTGAGCCGGTGGAGCCCAGCTCTAAGCAGAGCAAAAGGGGTAATTTAGAGTCAGCGGGAGAAGCGAGCTCAGGAGGAGAATCGACAGAAGGTGGTCTTCGGGAAAGGAGGCCGACAGAGCTTATTGCAATGTAAATGTTTTCTTGCTGAAATGATTTAGGGAGATACATCGACACTAATGCAGGTGGGGTAGACAGGAGAGGACTTTGGCCTCTAGTGACAAGTGACATCGTTCTGCAGTCACAGGGTGTCTGGTCCAGGCTTGAGTGTTGCTGATCATTGTTGGGAGTGCAGAGTGACCCCCAGGGGTTTCTTGCTCGCCCTCTTCCCTCTTTCCCTCCTTTCTTCTCTCTCTCTTTCCCTCCCTCCTTCCTTTCCTGTCTCTCTCCTTCCTTCCCTCTCTTCCTCTTTCTTCCTCCTTCCCATTTCTCTCTCTCTCTCTCCTTCCTCCCTTCCTTTCTCTCTGTCTCTGTCTTCTCTCTGTTCTAAGCTTCTCCAGGACACCTCTCACCCACAGTTCTTAATAGTTTCAGCTAGTTTGTCTCAGGGGAGCCAAAGGTAAGTAATATTTAGGAAAGGCCTGGAGCAGCTCTGTGATTGATAGCACCTCATCTCTGTCTGTCCCCATCTCTGTCTATCTCCATCTGTCCGTCCCCATCTCTGTCCTGTCTCCATCTCTGTCTGTCCCCATCTCTGTCTGTCCCCATCTCTGTCTGTCCCCGTCTCTGTCTGTCCCCAGTCTCTGTCTGTCCCCATCTATATCTGTCACTCTCTATTCTCTTTCCCAGGCACGCCCCCCTGATGGTCCTGACTCCCTAGCCTGCTGCAGCTCCTGAGCATGTCACTTCCCACTCCCAGGAATCTCCCCAGGACTGTCTCTCCACCCTTCAAAGACAGCGCTCAGAGAATAGTGGAACCTGTGACCCTGCAATGCCATCAACATTTGCTGCATTAGTAGAATATTGCGGATCTCGTCACGAAGTTCCTACAAGTGGAGGAAATCTACAGGCTCAAACATTTCCCCAAATGTTAGGTACCTTTTGCCTTTCTTCAGATGGCCAGAAAGACTTACAAAAATTGCCACACCTTTTAGAACATGCTTCAGCATATCCTAGTGTGCAAAACACTTTCACACTGAAAACTCCAGTTCCAGCAATGCTGGGATCCAGATCATGCATGGTTGAGAAGAAATAGTTGCATTGTGTGTGCATGAAAGTGAGTGTGTGTGAGATGTGTGAGTGTATATGTGTATATGTCATTGTAAATGTGTGTATGTGTTGAGTATATGTACCTGCATATGTATGTGTAGATGTGTGTGCATGTGGGATTATATGTGATAGGTATGTGTGCATACACATGTATATGATGTGTAAATGCATGTGTATCTACATGTGAGTGCAAGTGCACACATGTGTATGAGTGTGCATGCACCACAGTCCCCGTGTGTGTTCTTGTGAATATGTGTGCACATGTATATGACTGTGTGTGCAGGGAACATAGTCCCCATGAGTGTACTTGTGAATGTATGTGTGCACATGTATGTGGGTCTGCGCGCATGTATCACAGTCCCCATGTGTGTACTTGTGGATATATGTGTGCACATGTATGTGAGTGTGTGTGTGCAAGCACCAGTCCCCATGTGTGTACTTGTGGATGTATGTGTGCATATGTGTGTGCATGCAACATAATCCCTATATGTGTACATGTGAATGTATGTATGCACATGTATATGACTGCGTGTGCATGCACCACAGTCCATTAGTGTACTTGTGAATGTATGTGTGCACATGTGTGTGTGCAAGCAACATAGTCCCTATATGTGTACATGTGAATGTATGTGTGCACATGTATGTGAGTGTGTGCATGCACCAGTCTATTAGTGTACTTGTGAATGTATGTGTGCACATGTGTGTGTGCATGCAACATAGTCCCTATATGTGTACATGTGAATGTATGTGTGCAGATGTATGTGAGTGTGTGTGTGCATGCACCACAGTGCCCATGTGTGTACTTGTGGATGGATGTGTGCACATGTGTGTGCAAGCAACATAGTCCCTATATGTGTACATGTGAATGTATGCGTGCACATGTATGTGAGTGTGTATGTGCGTGCACCACAGTGCCCATGTATGTACTTGTGGATGTATGTGTGCACATGTATGTGTGTGTGTGTGCATGCACCACAGTGCCCATGTATGTACTTGTGGATGTATGTGTGCACATGTATGTGAGTGTGTATGTGCGTGCACCACAGTGCCCATGTATGTACTTGTGGATGTATGTGTGCACATGTATGTGAGTGTGTGCATGCACCACAGTCTATTAGTGTACTTGTGAATGTATGTGTGCACATGTGTGTGTGCAAGCAACATAGTTCCTATATGTGTACATGTGAATATATGGGTGCATATGTATGTGAGTATGTGTGCATGCACCACAGTCCCCCATATGTGTACTTGTGGATGTGTGTGTGTGCATGTATGTATGTGCACTACAGTCCCCATTTAGTTATATGTGGATATATTTGTGCACATGTATGTGAGTGTGTATGCATATGCCATGGTCCTCACATGGAGACAGAGGACAACATTCAAACATCATTCCTCACCTTTCTGCCCTGGTTGGCACTGCATCTTTTTACTGTGGCCACCAGGCTGAAAGCTCCTGGAGATACTCCTGGGACTCTACTTCCTATTTTGCACAGGCACGCCGGGCAGGGCACAGAACTTCATGCCATTGTGTCGGGTGTGTAAGCGCCATGTCAGGATCTGACTTACCTGCAGAGTCATCTCTCCGACATACGGCATGCATGGCAGAGCCCAATGAATATTTTAATAACTCTGCTTTCTTGAATGTCTTCCTCCCTTTGACTTTGTAGGTGGAAGGGTGCTCCTAGACTTACCTTCATGTTTTCAGAACCTGTGATGAGGGTAAACCCTCAGTGACAAGCTGGTGAACATCTGGCATTGAGTAAACAAGCAGCTGCTCCAATGAAGGAGCAAACAGTGTCCAGACAAACTTGATTTGGAACTCACATTTAACCCTCCTTCCAGCAAGAGCAAGAGAGATACTCTGGATAGCAGTGTCACCAATGCCTCTCATTAGCTGAGTAGTTAGTGCATGGTATGTCCACTATTCATGATCTGCATGCCATTTCATGTATATCTACATATACATATGTCTGTTATTCACTATGTCCCACAATTCTCCTAAGTGCAGAAAATGGAATTGTTATTCTTTACCATCTGTGTTATTATTGCAGATAGATAAACTTCAAGACTGTGTATCTTCCAAGTGCTTATTTCTGTTTAGCTGGTTTTTCAAGGAAATCTCTTTTTCCTTGATACTTTATAATTTGTTAAGGACTATCTTCATCAGGACACAGTTCAGTTGTAATACATGTTAGGTAACTAATATTTCTCAATAACATGCATCTTAGTGAGAAAGTCCAATGAAAAAACTATAGTTCTCTTAATCAAGTAGGACTTTCTCATAAGACTCACACGTCCGTAGCTCAGTCAGAGGCCAATCCTACTGCAACCCGGGTGCCTGTCTCTAACCAAGTGCTTTTAGTCTTTATCTTTACAGACAAAGTCACATTGCTAGACTCATTCAAGGTTGAGAGCCTATGAAGTTTTTTCAGTTGTGCATATTTTCTTCCACGGTAATAGGAGACACAGCATAATAAAAAATAAATGCCTGGCGAAGGCCCGATGTCATTGAGTGTCAACAACGATGTCGCCAAGATTCCCTTTTAGAGCGAGGATTTATTTTGCTATTTCTAATAGCTTAAGTGTTGACATTAGACTATTTCTGTAGCTAGGGATTCGAACTGTGGAGAGAATGATTCATTTTTTGGCATTTTACCTAATGTTTGTATCAGTTTCCCAGATTTATGAAATAGCCACAGCCCACAGACTTTCAGCTTGCTTGCAGCAAGTGTCGCCTAAACATTACCCTGTGTACTTCATTTGGCACTCACAATTACTGATGCTGTGTTTCAATCCCAGGGCAACATAAGTAAGACTGTCCTCTAAGCTCGCTAATTCTCCTTGTAGCCTGGCCCAACTCTGTGTCCACAGGACAAACCTAAGGCGCTATGCAGACATGGGTTTATCACCCAGGAGAATCTCTTAAGTTAGCAAGTCAGACATGTTAACTTTCTTTAAAAAGCAAGTTCATGCAACTCAAACAAAAATAAGTCAGTGGGATAGGTTTCCAAAGACAGGCCTGGGAGTTTTGCTCTTGGAATTAAAATGACTCCATCTCCGTTATCTGAAATAGTTGGCCATTTGTGTAAAAAGTCAAGTAAATATGTGCGTCAGTGATTTCTGACCTGAAGGATACAGGGAGGGAGGAAAAGTGGAAGGGAGGGAGGAACGAAAGGAGGAGGGAAGGAGAGAGAGAGAAAGACAGGGGGGGGCACAGTGTAGTACACCCATGGTAATGGTACTCTCGGGTCTGATCATCCAAAATGACAATGTTTAGCATCACACACCTCACAGTGACAGGTGACCCCTGAGTCTACTCTGAGGTCTGTATGCTGAGATTGATAATTCTCACTTGGAGAGGATGCGAAACATCTACTCAGATACTCGTGAAGAGCCAGCACTCTACACCCCACTTTCCTCAGGCGCCAGTGACCATAGTAGTCCCCGACGTGAGAGCACACTCTGGGTCTGAGTCGCGGTTCCTTAGGTGCAGGCATGTGGGGCCTTGCACACGTCACAGGCTAGTGACACGTCTGTGGACTCGTTTCATTTGGCAAACGCTCGTCATTCCCATTCGCCCACGTGCTGGAGCAGCTACATTTCACCAAGAGCTTGAGGCGAGGCCCAAACACAGCTCTTGGCCTTACCAACTGTGTGGTTGGTGCAGGGTCTCAGCGTGACCAGGTGTAGATCACCTAGCAGGGACACACGTGGGGTATGTCTGCGGGATTTCCTGGACTGGGTGTACTGAGGTGGGACGACCCACGGTGAGTGTGGGCCACACCATTCCAAGGGCCGGGCTCCTGGACCAGATACAGTGGAGCATTGGGGCTGGCACCAGCTGCATCCCTCTGCTTCCCAACTGCAGGAGCCCTGGGAGCGCTGGCTCACGCCGCCTCACACCGTGACCCCAAAGAAACACTTCTTTCCTCCAGCTGCTTTAGCCAGAATTTGCTCACAGGACCAAGAGACGTGATCAATGTGAAGCAGCGCTCTTGTGGTAAGGTCTTGCCGGGCACAATTTGCTACAGGGCCAGTCCAGCTAATTGTTTGGGTCTTTAGAAGCAAGAGACATCTTGGATGATCTCAAAGTTCCTGTTTCCTAGGAGAATGTTGGCCTACACCCAAATCAAGGAAGGATAGAGTGTGATAATGTCTTTTCGTTCCCTCGTCTCTGCTCCCTGGGTTTCCCTTCTATTGCCTCACTAGCAAGCAGGCCCCTTCTGGTATTTATAGCCAATGGCTTTCACTTCGAGAGGCATCCAAAGCTGTCCTTCTGGGTGAACTCCTCAACAGGAGTCTAACTCCAGTGGAAGTCCAGAACCTAAGCAGGAATCAAACACTCAATAAATTCCCAGCTCTCCCCCAAATGACTGGTATTCTCCATATAAAAATATTCTGAATCTGAAAGAATATAAGCATTTGAAAAGAGGATGCTTGGCACCTAGAGTGTAACAAGGGAACAATTCAGCCTTGTTTTTTGTTTTCTAGGTGTGAATTTGGTTTTGTAATCTGCTTACGAGACCCTCCTATATTTTTTGGGGGGGGGGTGATCATGTCTTTTAAAAGTGTTTGGATATTCTGAGTTATTATATCAGAATATTACTGTAATGACTACTCTTTTCTGTTGCTGTGAGAGAGCACCCAAAGCCAAGCAACTTAATAGGAGAAAGGGAGATTTATTCAGCTTACAGTTCTAGAGAGGAGATTCAGTCCTTTGATGGTAGAAAAGGCCTGGCTGGCTGGCAGAAGCTGGAGGCAGGCTAATATCTTGAAGGCTGAGAGCGGCAAGACTGCTTGCTGCAAGAGCAGACCTCTCCAGGAAGCAGTGTGGGACTCACCCACTTCAAAGCCCACCCCTGTGACCACCTTCCTCCAGCAAGGCTCCACCACCTAAAGGTGTCATGACCTTCCCAAACATATGAGACTGGGGGGGTAATACATTCCAAACTATGACAATTGCTATTTCCCAGCTATGTCTAGTCTCCTCTAATTTGTATTAGACATTTTCTATATTATTTCAAATATCGATACCTACTTAAATGCTAGACTATTGGCAGCCATGATAATGATGCCCGCATGAAAGGGCTGCACGGCCGGGTCGGAGGGTGGAGACTTTGGAGTCACCCTGCGTCGGGCTCATATGCCATGTTGTGTGACCTTGTCACTTAGAAGGCTCAACATCCTGATAGCACAATAACATTTGAATCATAAAGCTTTGAATGATTTGGTATTTAATTAATTCTAAAGAAAGTTGATTTATTTTCTCTCCTAGAATTGTTTTAATCAAAGGGAAACCACGTGAAACAGGCCACATGTGTGTAGAGACTTGGAAACAGGAGGAACTCAGACAGGGAAGAAGAAGGGTGTAATGAGAAGGGGGGGATTGGGGATTAAGGTGGGAAAATATCATAAAGTCACTACATTCATGTATGAAACATTGAAAGAAGAAAAAGAAGTGTTGGGTTGTATTGGTTGTTAGAATGGAGAAGTAGCCATGTTTGATTTGGCAACGTGTGGGAAGGACTGGTATATAAGAACAATGAGGATTCAGTGGAGGAAACGTGTGTGTGTGTGTGTGTGTGTGTGTGTGTGTGTGTGTGTGTCTCCATGTGCATGAGTGTGCGTACATATGCCACGGGGCACATGTGGAGGTCAAAGAGAACCTTGGGCATCTGTCCTGGCTTTCCATCTTGCCACTTCACCACTGCATACGCCAAGTGGCTGGCTCAGAGCTTCCGAGCCTCCCATCTCCCGTAAGAGCATCAGCTTGCACACAGGCACTGCTGCCTTTGGCTTCTGGAGATTGACTCCGCTCCTCGTGCTTACAATACAAGCGCTTTGCTCACCGAGGCATCTCCTTGTCTCTAAACAGGTTACGGCAGAAGCACAAATCCTGAATTGGGAAATACACTGAACCACTGTGACTGCTTTGCAGGGAGGTGCCATACAGACGTCTAAAGGTCATGACCAGACAGGCCAAATGGACCAAGGTCAGAGTTCTTCATCCACCTTGCTTGGAAGATGGACCTCGTGCCTCAGAGGAGCACATCAAAGCTAAAAACAGCAGTAACAGTCAATTCCAGAAAGCTCAGGGGCGGAACCTGGTGGAGGAGCGAGTTGGCAGACTGAACCTAAGACAGCCGTCAGTAGTGTAGGACGTGCCTGGAGCGGTGGAGATCAGGCGGAGGAGAACCCCCAAAGAAGGGAACCCAAAGAAGGGAACCCCAAAGAAGGGAACCCCTCAGAAGAGAACCCCCTCAGAAGGGATCCCCATCAGAAGGGAACCCCAAAGAAGGAAACCCCTCAGAAGGGAACCCCAAAGAAGGGATCCCCATCAGAAGGGAACCCCAAGAAGGGAACCCCAAAGAAGGGAACCCCTCAGAAGAGAACCCCCTCAGAAGGGATCCCCATCAGAAGGGAACCCAAAGAAGGGAACCCCTCAGAAGAGAACCCCCTCAGAAGGGATCCCCATCAGAAGGGAACCCCAAAGAAGAGAACCCCTCAGAAGAGAACCCCCTCAGAAGGGATCCCCATCAGAAGGGAACCCCAAGAAGGGAACCCCAAAGAAGGGAACCCCTCAGAAAAGAACCCCCTCAGAAGGGATCCCCATCAGAAGGGAACCCCAAAGAAGGAAACCCTCAGAAGGGAACCCCAAAGAAGGGAACCCTGCAGAAGGGAATCCCTCAGAAGGACACTGCTGGTTGCAGAAGACTCTATGGAATGGGTGGGGCTTTTGTAGCAATGAAGGTCCACACTGAAGATGATGGGGGAGGGGCTCAGAAGGGGCAATGAGCTCATTTCTAAATAAGCAGGAGAAGCTGGTCTGCTACACAAGTTTGCCAGTTGTCCTAATTACCTTGTGGTTCTCCAAGCACTGTGGTACCATCTGTAGCCTCGCCAGGCTCCTGTTTTGCTTGCTTTGCTGGCTAAGTGTCACATATCTTCAAAGGTCTCATTTAGGTGGCAGGAGGGATGGCTCAGGGGTTAAGCCTTTGCCTTGCAAGCAGAAGGACCTGAGTTCAGATCCCAGATGCCACATAAAAATGCTGGGTGGAAATGGGCATCTATGCTTCGGGCCTTAGAAGGTGGAGCCTGGAAACCACAGAGCAATGCAAAGAGGAGGTAGAGCAATCCAGGGTGATTCTCCAAGTCACCATGTGGGGCTCCATAGGCGCACACAGTGTTCTCTCTCTCTCTCTCTCTCTCTCTCTCTCTCTCTCTCTCTCTCTCACACACACACACACACACACACACAGATGCATTTATTTTAAAAGGTTCTATTTAGGCATGAGAAAAAAAAAAAAAACTTTTTATGCTTCCAACCATGGGGCGGGAGGAAGAAGGGACGCCTCCTGGAAGTAGCAGTCCCGTACCAGATAAGCGATAATCTTCACTGACCGTTACAATGACCTGTCCCCTTGCCTTTCTCCCTCATCAGACTGGGATTTCCCCGCCCCAGTCCTGAGCAGAGTAATTGGGACAGAGGAGCCAGCGTTAAATGAATCGCTGGCTGGCAAATGTTTGAATTCAAGTAAAAAGATTAAGCAAATTATTAGACCATGTGCGCTACGAGACACCCTGCGCGTCCTCCTTGTTAATTCCCAGGGGATAGACAGAGGTTTCCACCACTGAATATTCTGCCTTAAGCACCAATTTATTGAACTTCTTCCTTGATCTTAAACCCAGGTCTATGAAAAGATTTTGTGGTTAATCAAAACTCCTTTGAGCCATTCTGGGCGTGGAAGGTGTTTTCATTCTGGTCTGGTTCTTTTTGCCTCCAAAGATCAATGCGGGGGTGGGGGGAACCCCCGAGTTCGGTTTGTTTATTAATGCTCAGTGTTTCTTGACGTGCAGACTGATTTTCCAGCTTCAGCATGTCTGTGCAAGTGACTGATTGTATTAGAAAGAAAACTCTTTATTATGGCAACTGTGAGAAGAAGCCAGGGTACGGATAAAAAATGACCTTAAATGTATCTGATGCGGGGACATCTGATTGACAGAATCCTGAGGTGGGAGAGGCCTTGGGCAGCACTGCCTGTCCCAGGTGTAAGAGCAGTTGCCAGGAATTTCTGCAAGTAGTGACATTGACTGTTTGCTGTCCCAAGCTCTGTGTGCAAAGAAGGGGTGTGGCTTCCATCCTTGGGGAGACATGGGGTGCTCCTACCATCCTTGGGGAGGTCTGGGGCTATTTTTATGTTGCTAACGCTCACCAGGAGACACACCATGACATTGGCTGCAGGTTTAAAGGGCAGAGCTCCGCCTGATTGGAGGAGGGAGAGAACTCGTGAGTGGCAGCCGCCTGTGACGCCTTGAGAAAAGTAGTTCAGCTTGATATCGGTGTAAGAAAAGAGGAACTCTCAGCTCCAACTGGACCAAACTGTGCATTGGCCGAAGGGCGAGGTTGCAAAGGGAGACGGAGGTGAAGCGCGGTGTGCATATAGCACGTGGGCTTCTTGCTGCCTAGCAGGGACAGAATGCTTTTCTGAAGAGACAGGACATGCTCCTGTTTGGTGGTGGTAGTAGGGGTGGTGGTGAGGGAGTGTTGTGGGCAGAGGGTCTTGTGTTTGTAACAGGGCATTTCTTGAACTCTGGATCTTTTTCCTTGACAGGCCATTTCAGTTCGGGTGGTAGAATTTGAAAGTCACTTGCTTTAATGTACAGTGAAGCTGTTTAAAGTAATCAAATGTTTAAGAAAAGCAATTTTGTTTTAATAGAAGTAAGGAGTGTGGACAACATACTCATTCCATACTTGTGCTTGATTGTGGTGGATGGTGGCCGCAGCTAGGGAAGTAGATTCTCCCCTGAATCCAACCCACCCTCCCGAACCTGCCCTCCTTCTCCTTCCTTTCCTTTTCATCTCTCTTTTACTGCCTCCTTCCCTCGCTTCCTTTTCCCTCTTCTTTCGTGATGCTAGAGATCAAACCTCGTGCATACAAGATAGGCAAGCACTTTACCACTGAGCTACATTCCCAGCCCTTCTTTCTTTACTTAAAAAAGTGGATAATTGCTTTTTAAAAAAACTTTGTACATTTACTAACCAGAAACATCTGGATTTAAAAGAGAGTTAAAAGAGAGAGAGAGAAACAGAGACAGAGATGTGTGTGTGTGTGTGCATGTGCATATGTGTGTGTGCATGTGTGTGTGTGTGTGTGTGTGTGTTATAAGTAGTATTTGTGGACATGGGTGTATGTTTGTGGGTGCATTCATGCCACATGTGTGTGTGGTGGTTGAAGACATTCTTTGGGTGTCAGTTGTTGCCTTCCCACTGTGTCTAAGACTAAGTCTTTGCTGGAGATGAGCGTCTTCCTCCTACTCGGCCTGGGCCCGGGGAGGATTACAGCCAATCCTGCTGTGTCCAGCTTCTCTGTGGGCTCTGGAGATCAAAACCCAAGCCTTTAGATTTCATGGCCAAATGCTCTATCTGCTAAGCAACCCACCCTCTCTGCCGCCTATATATTTGGATTTTTGAGCGTGGAACATCTTTTCGACCCAGGTATGTCTTGTTCCATGGATCATGATGGAAGGTCCTATTACTATGCTAGCAAATTTGGTTTGAAGGTATTGTGTTAAAGATATTTGCATATGTGACTCATACAGCCATTCTGGCGAGCCGTCTGGAGATTCTTAAAGAAATTAAAGATTGAAATGCCATATGACCCTACTATTCCACTTTTGGGAATAACCCCCCATGCAGCAGAGGTTCGCCTCGATAGCACCAGCACGACTATGTTCATAGCAGCACTGTTTACAATAGCAAAGTCATGGAATCAACCTAAATGTCCAACAGTTGACGAGTGGACAACGAGTGGATAAGGAAACTGTGGTACATCTATACAATGGAGTACTACTCAGCCATCAAAAATGATGAATTACTGGAGTTTCCTGGGAAATGGATGTCATTAGAAACAATTATATTAAGTGAAGTATCCCAATCCCAGAAAGTTAAGCGCCATATGTACTCCCTAATAGGTGACTCCTAGTACCAAACTCACCCAGCCCACATTGAGACACTCAAGGGTAAATCTATGTAATACGGTAATTGCAAGGATTGTGAACAGGAGGGATGGGGTTGGAGAGCCACACCAGACACAAGGAGAGAGGGGAACATGTTACAGCAGAGAAAATCGACCTCCAAGGAATGCAAGTAAGTAATGTGACACCTGGTTAAGTTCACAGACATTCGTTCCTGATCATGTACAACTGAGGGGGTATGATCTCACCAGAAGGAGAGGGCATATAGTCTGGCAGATGAAAAGAGATCATTTTGCAAATGGATGACTGATCCCTCCCTCACTGAGGTTTCCTGCTTTTATTACATCTATCCTTGAATGTGCTATTATAACAAGACTCCAGTTTAACAGTTTTTTGTCTCTGACGAGGGGGTGACATACAGTGCCCATCAGGATGGAGTGAAGGACATAGCAGGAGCAGCAAAACTGCAAAAGAAAATCAACAAACCATAATCCAGAACTTCAGAGACTCTATATCATCCACATAGAACTAAGCCAGCCTAATTTCCCCCCATCCTGAAGCTCAGGGACATCTGCGGAAGAGGGGGCGGTAAGATTGTAAGACCAAAAGGATGGGGGGAGCAATGATTTGAAGAGTCTCCACACTAGACAGGGCTGAAGCAATCATAATAGGACTTTGCATGCCCTGCGCCATGTCTGTCACACTATTGACCTCACAAAGTCTAACATCGGCTAAAAGCACCAAGATCCTTGGAGGCAAGGGATTGATGGCCACAGTAGTGTTCCTATGCTTAAGGAGAACACGAGGAAGGGTTCAGGGAAATGCCACTGGGTCCTTTTATGTCATCAGAAAGGAAGACCAAGAGGAGAGTTAGGCATACACAATAAAGGACTCTCTGGGAATTGGGGGGGGAGGTACTGGGAGATGGGGAGGGAGGGAGGGGGAGCAGGGGGCTCGGGGGGAGGAGGAGGGGGGAGGGAACTGGTCTACCTATTAAGTTTGTATGAGCGGAAATAATAATAAAAATGTTATAAAAAAGATATTTGCATATGTCAATCAAGTATCTTGGCTTGTCATGTTCTTTTCTTGTGATCAACTTTAGTATCAGGGAAATGCTCATCTTTTATAAAGAATTTGAAAATGCTCTCTCTCCTAATTTTTGAGAAGTGTTTGTGAAGAATTGGCATTGATTGCAAAAAGAATTTGGGTCAGGAGAGGTGGCTCAGGAATTAAGATTCTGCCTCACAAGCAGAAGGACCTGAGTTTGTATCCCAGGCCCCATGTAAAAACACCAGGCAGAAATGGTGGCGGCCTGTGCTTCTGGCCCTCGTGGGCAGAGTCTGGAAAATCCCAGAACGAAGCAAAAAGGTGAGAGAAGCAATCCAGGATAATTCCCAAAGTCACCCTTGGTTCTCCACAGGGACACACAGTGCCCTTTAATACATACCACACACACACACACACACACACACACACACACACACACCACACACACAGAGAGAGAGAGAGAGAGAGAGAACAAGAAAACTCTCTGCATGTGCTCCTCTCATTAGCTAGTCTGCTCCAGCTTCCCATTTCTGCAGAAGTGGCACCTGGCACGTTGTATGTGATAACAATTCTCTTGCTTCATCAAGATTTCCCTGGGTTTTTGGCATGTAGTTGATCATAATCTGCGAGTCTGTATCTCTGAGGTTGAAATTGCATTGTTTCCATTTGCTTTTCTGTCTCTTGCTTTGAATTCTGCTTTTTATTGGGGGAGGGGTTGGCTAGTGTGACAGTGAGTTGCAGACACCGAATTGACAATTGAAATCTGAGCCTTTCTGCGCATCTGCGAAGAGGTGCCCTGCACAAGTCATAGGAGATTATCTGGATGTGGGAAGACCCCCACCCAGCCCAGAGTGGACAATACCGGTTCCTGGACAGGTGGCTAAGACGGAGAGAGCTTCTTCATTACTTCTTCTAACACTAACACACCTGTTCCTGCTCCACTTCTGCATGGGATAGCATTAAACTTTTAATGTGTAATCTCTTTAGTTTTTATAAATGCATTCTTTAAAATAAACTTTCCTCTTTGTATCATGACTACCGAGTCAGAAAGCTCTAGAGCATTGCATTTCCATGTATGTGTGTGCACATGTTAGTATGTGTGTTCACATGTGCTCAGGGTTGTGTATGTGAATGAGTGTACACATGGTTATGCTTGTGTGCATGTTTATGTACATGTATGCATAGGCGCGTATGCATATGGGGTGTGTGCGGAGTCCAGAAGTGAATGTTTAGTGTCTTAATCACGCTTCCCTTTATTTTCTGAGACCGGTCTCTCCTGAACTTTGAGCTTGCTGAGGTGACTAGACAGGCTGGTCCTGAGGACCCACTTGATCTTCCATGCCAGCTCTAGAATGGCAGAAGAGCTCCCCACTCAGCTCTTTGATGTAGGTTCTTAGGACTGAACTCCTACCTTAAACTTCTTACCTGTTGCCATTTCCCCTATCGCAGCTCTGCTCAATTTTCTACTGTTTAAATTGCACTTATAATGTGGCAGATACTAAAATTTATTCTGTCAGTCTTTTGGAAAGATAACATAAATTCAGAATGCAAACCATGGCTGACTGTGTGCTGCACACAGTAAGACTTCAGTGGTGGTTTCCATCATGACGTCTTGCTAATTAAGCAGGATTTTAAGTCTTAAGAGTGCACTAGGGAGCCAATGTGTCGAACTCCTCATTGATTAACACTGTGTTCTCAAGAGACACCCCTTTGCACAGACGAGGTTAACATTTCACAGTGTTGGCCCCAACAAGAGGCTCTGCCCAAGCAGAGGGGTCTCTCTTCTGGAAAGACCAGTAAAGCATCGAAAGCTTATTCAGAGAACAGTCAGACATATCTGCTTTTGATTGTTGATAAACATTTCACTCCGCATTTTAAATTCACAAACGCCACAGAAACACTGGGTATGAAAAGGAATTCAGCATGAGGCCGGACCTTCGCAGCACCTCTCGGCCCGCGTACTTGCTCACATTTGGTTCAGTGGGGACACCCTCCGACAGCTGGCCATGCTGTGCTCCTGAGCCTGTCTCCCTCGGCGTCAGGGAATCTGGCCTGCCCCTTCCAGTGTGAACCCAAAGCCAGCACTTCTTCCAGCATCACTTCCAGCCACCGCTCCTCACCTTGCTGGAGGCTCTCGTGCATCTTGACAGCATCTTCATGTGGGTCGCATTGTAATGAGACGTGCAGGCCGTTTTCTTAGATTTTCCATTGTCTGACCAGAAGCAACCATACCTGGGAGCTAATCACAGAGCAGGGTTTTAACAGGTACGCGGCGATAACATGACATTTGGAAAATCCTGGAAGGAACTGGAGTGGCTGAAAGCACAAATGTGTATGAGATTGTGTCGTCACCCCTGACTTAGCCACTTTCTGCAGGGCTAAACCTCCCCGTCCTAATTTCAATTACGTTATTAGCAGCAGGCCATCTTCAGCAGTAATTGGTGCACTCGCTTTACCTAATGGAGTAGTTTTCATCTAATTGACTCCAAATTTATCAGACAGATGTCAAAGCCAAATCTTTCTCTAATAACCCATTATCACTGCAGTTCTGGCTCCATGCACCCACAAGAAGTGGGTGATAATCTTGTCTAGAAAGGGAAGGGTGGTAACTTCATTAGCCCACCTCTGAGGAGAATGACAGTCACGTCTGAAATAATGAAGCTTGGATGTCTTTGCTTGGCTGCACATCCTCAAGATTTGAGCAAGTATCATTCTGAGGCTGGTACCAATGTTTCTGTTGAAAGAATACTAAGGTGGTGTGGTGATACAAAGAGCATGTCTACTTGTGTGTGTGTGTACGTGCGCGCGTGTTAATAGGTACCTTCTCATGCATGTGCATATGCTGACATGTGTTCACATGTATCCACTTCCTCATGTGCATGCACACATTAATATGTGTGTTCACATGCATGCAGCTGTTCATGTGTATGCATGTGTTAATATGTATCTTTTCATGAATGCACCTGCTTATGCATGTGTACATGTTGATATGGGTACTCACATGCATGTTCACATACATGCACTCATTCATGTGTGTGCAATACTAATGTATCTTCTCATATATGCATCTGCTTATGTGTGCACATGTTGATATGTGTGCTCACACATATGCACTTTCTCACCTGTGTGCACATGTTAATGTGTGTATTCATATGAACGCACCCACTCGTGTATGTACATGTCGATACATATTCACATGTATGCATGTAGGCACACTATCATGTATGTGCATATGTAAAGTATGGCCTCTTTGGGATATAGGCAGGCTATAAAGTAAAAAACAAGTTTGACTAAGAAATGCAAGAGGATGACATGGTAGTGGAAAAATATCAGTATTTAGGAAACAAATCTTTATTCAAATGCAGTTTGTGCTTGGTGTCAGGATACCTGGGTGCCTTTGAACAAATCATCTCTCTCTCTCTAGTTCTCATATATCACATACATATGTGACTTTGATTAGGTCCCTAGCCTCTAGCTGTTATTTCAATCTAATAAGACACCAAAGAAAAGCAAGACTCCAATAAACATATTACTCAGCAACGTAGCTGTTGAGGTTTCTATAGTAACGCCCCAGAGGCTCATGTGCTGGAATGATTGATCTCCAGTGGGTGGTGTTCTTTGAGGAGGTTGTAGATCCTTTAGAAAGGAGCCTCCGGGGAGGAAGTGGGTCACTGGTGCCCTCACCCCACTTCCTGCAGCTGCAGTGTGACCAGAGAGCCCGCTCCTGTCACTACGCCTTCTCTGCCATAATGGCCTCTGTCCCCCATGAGTCAGAGCAGTCCTGTTTCCCAGGTCGCTTTCGAGAGGGGAGATAGGTCAGGAAAAGACACTAGGACATCTGGCCACATGGAAACTTGTGAGGAAGGAAGAGAAAGCTTTTCCCTGGGGGCAGGAGAAAGAGTTCCCACCTCTCTGTCCTCAGCCTTTATTGCAGCTTGTTTCATGTTGCTGAGAAATTCACGACCAAGCACCTTAAGGGAATCAGGGGTTTTATTCTTGGTTCTGGTCTCGGTTCACAGCCCAGCTTAGCAGGAGAGTTCACACCTTATCAGGAGGTGAGGGGACCAGTCACACCGGATCCAGATAAGGGCTGAGAGAGGAGTATACCTCCCTCTTGCCAGAATGCTGCACGCCAACATGCCAAAGTGTGCCAAGTGCTGAACCAGCTCCCTCCATCTTATTCACCTGTCCGGGGCATGGTCCCACCACCATGGGTGCCTCTTCTCACATCAACCAGATACCATCCTGCAGGCTCGTTCAGTGTTTGCCTTAACTTCCAGCTCTTCACAGATGTGCCCTCTTGTCA